>PVJD01000374.1:0-466238 GCA_004026545.1 Mormoops blainvillei | reverse complement strand
GTTAAAAAGCCATCACTCAAAGCATATTTTGATTAACAGAAAACATTTCACATTTTCAAAAAAATTCCTCTAGCTAGATGCCTGTTTTGATAAGATATTGGTGTCTGTGCCATGCTATAAAATAGGTAATTTGCTCTGACGGTATTCCAATAATGCATCAAGTGGACTGTTAATCATTAACAAATTTGATATAACACAGTAACTTAAAATGTTCCCAATAATCAAATAATCTTAAGATATTTGTTTTTTTATTTATTTTCTTTTATTATTTCATTCAGTGATATGTCATTATCAGTGAAGACTGATTATGGCAGTACTGGTATTCACTGAACTAGGCACAGTCATTTAAATGATTATAAGGGTCCTTACGAAATGGTTTATCATCTATTTCTGATAAGTATAACTGTTTTCCATGACTAAGTGGACTTGAACAAATGCCTTTTCAGACAAGTACATGCGATAAAGGAGTCAAACTATAGATAAAAAAAATATGAAGTCAGCAAGTCGATCAGAATCCTCATTCAAAGATAATGAATTTGGTGCTATTGTTGGTGAGTTTAATACCTAAATTGTCATCAGTGTCTTTCTTACTGTTTTACTTTATTAAGATTTACTCTTCAATTCTTTATTTTTTCAATGGGAAAATAAAATCCTCTAAGGACAGAGTATGACCTCACTACAGACTCTGCATCTTTCAGAATGCTGGGGCAGGGACGGGTGATGAGTGCAGGAGGTGCTCGGTGTTTTAATGCATGACAATCAATTTAAGGAAAATCACATGAACAAGTTATTTCAATATTCTGTGGGGGAAAAAAAAAACTTTCGATACTATAAGAAAACTTGCTTCAGAACCTAAGAGAGAAGTCATGCATATGGTTTATTTAAATATGATTTTGCATTGTGGTTTCACTATTATACTACATCTAAAGAGCACACTAGATTTGTGTGGCACCAGGCCATGGGAGATGCTTTGTGAACTTCATTCTCAAGGACTAGTAATAAAGGGCAACAGCACTTCAGAATGAGGTTTTAAACAAATTTATACTCCATGCATATCAATTTATAATATGCATCTTTACACAAATAAATCCATAGCATAAATGCCAATGAGAAGATGAAATACTAAACCATTCTGATTCTGAGCTGAGCCACAAGAATGTTTTGTTTGTTCCTTCATACAGGAAGCGTATCTGTTGAACAGGGAATCAGTTTGCCACCGGAGCTGACACAAAAGGAGCAGAGTTTAAAACTAGCTTCCAGATGAGCAGTGGGAAGAAGAGAGTACTCATATTAAAGAGAAAGATAACAGTATTAAAAAATCATCACTGATATAAAAACAGACTTTCAGCAGGTATTTTATAAAGAGCTTTTGGGAAAAGTAATATCAAGCAAACCTGATTAAGGGCTGTCACCATTTCCTTAGAAAGGAAGGATAGGAAACAAATATTAGACCCTCTCGCAAATGCAATTTTCCTCAAAATGTAGGCCAAAAGCAGCCTACAGCAGAAAACATTCTGTGTGTGGGTGTGTTAAAATATGCCAATTCTTGAAGAAATTGAATCATAAATTCAGGGTGTCCATGAGAAGGTAATTGTTAAGCACACTAAAGATAGAAAATACTCTTAAATAGCACAGTGATCATTATACAAAATTTTTCTAGAATGGGTTCAGTCATTCTCAGTGAATCCTTTTAAAAAGTTTAGAATGTCTAAAAACGGGATTAAGAAAGTAGGCAAGCCAGCTAAGCAGCAGACCTTAAATGATAATGACATATACCAGAATTCATATACCAGAACCTATGAATGGCAATTAGGGCTCTGTGTCTCGATCATTAATTTAAAAAACGGAAAAAAGACCCAACATGAATAAATAATAATTTGGCACAAAATTATTTGAAGAATTGAGAAAAAAGTAAAACATCACTTAACAACATTACTACTTATAGTAGAATTATAACACTGATCATAACACCGATTTGAGCAATTGAAACACCATCAAATCCATCATTTATGAACTGATTTTTTTTTTTCAACAAACACAGGTGCTAGGTATTGTTGTGACCCTCAGGGGAAAATTCCAGAAAAACAGACAAGAGAGCGTGTAGTTATAGTGATTTGTGCTCCAGGTTATGTTAGAAGGGCATACCCAAACTAAAGAGCAGAGAGCGTTTTCTCAAGCAAGGAGCAATTTAAGTGGATCTGAAGGCTGAGCTATCTCGGACAATTACATAAGAAATAGGTTTTAGGTAGAGAAAATAGCATGTGCAGTATTTACTAGTGATTCAGAGCATAAGGACTCCAAGGTGAGAATTCCCTGGTTTAGATTCCTATTCCCTCACTTACTAGATTTGTGACCTTGGGCAAATCACTTCACATCTTTTAAACTTCAGTTTCTTCATCCTAAAAATAGGAATAATAATATTATGTCATGAGGATATTTCTAGGATCAAATAAGAAAATGTAAATAAAGTTCTTTGCATTACAATGCACACAATTAAGTGCTGAAACCTGCTAGTCCTTGTTGCCTTTGTCATTGTTACCACGATAGGTAGAAATGAGAGAAGGAAGAGAATATCTTAAAGCGGTTTTTTAAAAACGAGTAAGTCTCTAGAAACATTCTAATATCAGTGAACCAAAGATGAATTCTGATTGCTTTTAAAAATATTCCACCCCATTTGCTAACCATTATTAGATAAACCAGTCATGAATTATGGAGAAATCCATCACATTAGAGTCTCGTCTTCAAATTACGTTTTCCAAACAGTAAATAGTCATGGGAATAAGCATAGAACTTGTACCTCACTTAAGCCAAGTTTCAGTGTAGACCGGCAGCTTCAATTGCCAAAATTAAAAGCTTCCATTGGCAGTTATATAATCAGAACACTAATCTGGTGACAGAAGCATCAGTGTGAGGCCAATGTAGAGATATTTGTGAAATGTAATTAAGTAAAATATTCGTCTGTTGATATTTTTCCTTAGAAACATCAATAATTGACTGACTTAATATCTAAACACATACAACAATGATGTAGTTAGCAAAATTTGTATTTTTTCCACATCTATTTTAATGAAAACAAAAATTGTGTCTATTTTCTATACACAAAGTATTTCCCCTTTTCTGCTCTTTGATGTTGTTATTCTCATTTCTTTATGTTATTGCTTTAGTTATTTTATCAAAATTAGATTTTTTTTATTTTTAAAATATTTTATTTATTTATTTTTAGACTGTGGGGAAGAGAGGGAGAAAGAGAGGGAGAGAAACATTAGTGTGTGGTCACCTCTCGTGCATCCACTTCTGGGGGCCTGGCCTGAAAACCAGGCATGTGCCCCGACTGGTGACCCTTTGGTTCTCAGGTTGGCACTCAATCCACTGAGCCATATCAGACAAGACATAGAAGAACTTTAATATTATTATACAGCTTGATGTTTAAGAAATCATTGAAGATAGTGTCATTATGGAAAAAAATGAAGCTTCTTCATTTACTCCTTCCAAGTCTGAAGTGGTTGCTTCTTTTACCTGTTATTTTTGTTTGTTTTTTAATGTTTTTCTTCCTTCCAATTGATTTCACCAATGAGTCTGTCTATAAAATACTCATAAAATCCCATAGTTTCTTCCATGAATTCATACTATTTGGAATATTATTGAAAGGTTTCTTAAATACGATTATAGTAGTATTTATTAACACCTAATCAAATGTTAGTCATTACACTAATTGCTTTGCCAATGTTAACTCATCCTCACAACCATCCTGTACTAAAGATAATACCTTTTTTCTATTTTATCAGTGGAAAAACTAAGGTTCTGAGGGTTTAAGTAACTTACTCATGTCACACAGCTAGTAAGTGGCAGAGATAGGATGGCAACCAGAAAGCCTGGCTCCACATCTAGATCTTTAATCAGTATACTAATCTAGATTTGTTACTGGTTGAGCTGGTATGTAAAGTATTGTGGATATATGCTACTTTTAGGCATCATGTGAGATGGCTAAAAGCAACATGGGTAAACCTATAAATATTTTTATTATGGTGAAAAAATTAGCAGAGAGGAGATATTTAATGTACCCATTAAATTTATAACATCTGCATGCAATGTCAAATAAATATAAGAATAGTTATGAATAAAAATAATATACATATAAAATGTCTGCTGTTTAGGGTAGAAATGGCAAATGAATGCATTTGGGATAGAAATTATATATGTAAACTAGATGAGGCCTTGCTTGATTTAATGATGGTAACAATGTGGCATGAGTTGAGGCAGATTATTAACTCAACACTCAACCTTAAATACAAAAAATATAGAGTGAAAAAAAGAGAAAAAAACAAAGGTAGGAAGGAGAGTAGGAAGTAAGGAAGGAAAGAAAGAAAGAAGGGGGAAGAGTGGGGGGGAGAGGAGGCGATAAAATGGACAAATCTCAAATACTTCAAAAATAAGAATTTCCCTAAATATTAGAGATAACATTTAAAAATTACATGTAGAAATTTTCATTCAAATTTGAACAAATTTATTGGTATATATCATCCTTTGAATGTCACTTTATATATTTATACAACTCCTGTGATCAACCTTTTCTAGCCAACACGGAAATCAGAATTCAAAAAAATCAAACTGACTTGCCCAGGCAAAACATGGCTTCAAATGGGCAACTTAAGGAATCAGGCTCTTATGAAGGTCTCAGTGTTTCCTTTCTTCTGGTCAAGATGGCAGCAAAACTTGAAGATTTTTCAGGAGCTTCAGGTTTGAGATTCTGTAGTGGCAGTGCTTCTTTTGGCAGCAGCCATTTCAGTCAAGTCAAGGGCCTGTATTGTTTGACAGTTGCTATGCCATGTTTGCTTCACCAGGCCAGACCTGTGGTTGACTACTGGGCATTTCTCTGGAAAGCTTAGCTCCTGATGTTTGAATCTAGTCCTCTCAATGACATATGAGCCACTAAACATTTTCTGTTGAAGGCCTTCTCTGATGAAACGAACCAGATTAAATTTCGTTAGCAACCAAGATATAACATACATTTAAAAAAAATGCTCCCAAAGAGAAGTGTTGCAGGGAACGGGAGTATAGGACCAGAGATCTGACTAGTTGTGTTTCACAGCAGTAAAGGTCCTATTTAGTGTTAAAGAATGGTAATCTAGCAATGCTTGGCAGAGAATGAGACATGTCTCATCACCTGAGGCCATCTCAAATCACATGGTCCTTGAAGATAATAATATCGGTTACCAAATACAGTTGATTTAAATTGTAAACACAGGAGAAATACAAGAAATATGGGAAGGATTGGTTGTGTCTAACAGCATTGCAGGATTTAAAGAGATAAGATAAGCAGCTCAAAGTTTGAATTCTGAGCTAAAGTCACACTGAGATGATCAGAGTCTCTATTCCATAAATATTTCACATGTTCTTACAGTGAAAAGAATGACAGGACCAAGGATCAAAATCCAAGTCTTATTCCACAGGATTCCTGAATTACAAAGATGATTGAATTCACTGCCTTCCTTTCTAAGAAGATAAGATCATTGCTTGGGAAAAAAGTCAAACCTGAGCATTAGAATGTGGAATTCAGATAACTCGAAATATTCTCAGCTTCTAAAATGTACTGAGTCTCTCTTGCTGTCAGATTACACAATTCTTTAACTGAATGAGGAAATCGCTCCTTTGTATTTTCAATACCGGGTGCACTCCTTATCAAAGACTGTCAACTGATAGAAAGAAGCAATTTTCTTCCTGCCCAAATCTATTGCTTCATCTGAACTCAAGATCCCAACATAGTCTTGGGAACCAATTATTGGGTCACTGCTAAGGACAAAAAGCTTCTTGAACACAAGACTCACAAAATTTTATAACTTAAATTTACTGAAACATTGGAAATAAGTATAAAAATGGATTTCATGTGTTCTTTACATAAGTGTGAGAAAAAATTTAATTCAAGCTACAATAAATGCACAATTAGAGATTTTAGGTTCAACGAGTCTCTTAAGGTAGCCTGTACAAGTGGTAAATGCTTCTATTAGTTGACCAAAATATGGACTGAGAGGTGGTCTTCGTTAAGGAAAGTTCAGACGTTGGGGACAACTTTTTATTGTAGAAGGCATTAAATGACCTACTGAAATAGGAATGTTGAAGTAAATTTATTTTTCAAGATTTATGAAAGTAGTCACTAGCAACATCTTTGAAAATAGCCTAGTAGACACTTTCTGCACCATAATGATGGGAAGTAAATTGGTGAGGACAGTGCCATATTTATAAACAAAATTTCTCTAACTTTTTTTGTTGTTGTTGTTGTGTTCTGTACTTGAGAAACACAGAGGTCGAAGGTACAGTGAAATGATTTCTGGATTTCTTTAGAGTTCAGTGTGGCAGAGGCCAAATAGTAGCACCTTGCCATTGGAATGAAGGAAGCATAGATTTCAAAATAGACTACTGAATTTGAATAGTAAACAGTGTAACACTCTGGCATTCAAAGGCCAAGGTAATAGGCAATTGAATTGTACTGCCAATGGTATCAAGGTATGAGCAACACGAATCAAAATTTAGTGACCTAGTTAGTCACAGTCTTTCACCAATTTCTATACCTGAGTTAGTTTACTTACCCCAACCTCTTAAATGAACATGAGCTGGATACCCTTGAAGGAAGACTGTGTAGTAACATCATATGTTAATACTGAAGATCTTTTTTATTGTATGCTTCCATTTATTTTTTATTCAAAATTTTACTTTGAATATCGTTGGGCACTAACAATTGCTCAAAAAATAAGAATACGGGATTTGAAAGTCATTCAGTGTTGAAACTAACAAACTCCTACAAATTGTGTATTTTTAAATTTAAATAATTAGGCATATCACATTATGAGGGGCAATGTCATGAGATTTTTAAATTTTTTAATATTTTTTTAATTTTCACTGTTTATGTTGTTTTAGTTCCTGCTTTTTCTCCCTTTCCCTGTTTCTACCCAGCCCCACCCTCTTCCTTCCCCAAGTCAATCCCTATATTGTCGTCTGTGGCCATGGGTTGTGCATAAATATTCTTTGGTTGTTCCCTTCACCATCTTTCATTGGCGTCCCACTTCTGACAGCTGTCAGTCTGTTTTATGTATTTAAGCTTCTGCTACTATTTTGTTTATTAGTTCACTGTGTTCATTAGATTCCACATATGAGTGAGAGGGCCCATAGACATATGAAAAAGTGCTCAACATCACTATTCATCAGACAAATGCAAATTAAAATCTCAGTGAGATAGTACCTTATGTTTGTCAGAATGGCTACCATCAATAAATCAACAAATGACAAGTGCTGTCAAGGATTTCAAAAAAAGGGAACCTTAGTGCACTGTTGGTGAGAAGGCAGTCCCGTGCAGTCACTGAGGAAAGCAATTTGGAATATCCTTAAAAAATTAAAAACGAAACATCCTATTGACCCAGTGATCCCACTTCTGGGAATATACTCCAAGGATCCTGAAACACCAACCCAAAATTATGCCCACCTCATGTTCATAGCAGCATTATTTACAGGAGCCAAAATTTGGAAACAGCCTAAGTGCTCATCAGTAGATGAGTGGACAAAAAAGCTGTGGTACATGTATGCAATGGAATACTACTCAGTTGTAAAATAGAAGAAACTCTCACACTTTGCAACAGCATGGATGGACTTGGATAAAATTATGCTAAGTGAATTAAGCCAGTCAGTGAAAGACAAGTATCATGTGATCTCACTTATATGTACATCTTCTTTTTAACTTTTCTAAAAAGGTATCTCTGGACATTTCTAAATATAGTATGTGTAGCTGTCAATGCCCACATCTTTCAGAGATTATTGAATATTGTCTCTGAGCTAACACTGATTCCTGCAGGGCCAGAATACTAAGAAACATTGATCTGAATGGAGGCTGTAGGGTCATGTGATGAGTTCGTACTGTGCTCATATTACAATTGGCAGAGTTGTCTCTATTTTATCCTTTGATCATTTACCAGATTATTGTTACATATTTGGAAGATTTACCCTGCGACTGAAAGAAATATGTCTGTATTTCTGAGGTCCATGAAGTAAACACTGTAAAACTGCAGGAATAGGCAAGCTAATGCATCTTCCTCTTACCAAAAGAGTGAACACAATTTTTTATTGTATCTCTGGGGAAATGCACCATTAGTGCCACCATAAAAATTATGGAAGGATAAACAATGGTGATTATAAACACAGATTTAAATTACCTGTTTGATATTGGTAGAAGCTAAATGAATCTTTGTAAGCAACCATACACTGACACACGTGGTGATTACAAACACAGCCAATATGGTTTCTCTGTTGAAGAAAATTAACCAAAGCCCTTGCAATAGTTACCTTAGTCATGGTCTAACAAGTGGCAGTGCATTTTTTAAAAATATCTCCATTACCAGAGATCACCAGAAAATGTTGTTGCCCCCTTGGCAACAACAATGCTGTACTTTCACTGTCTTGTTGCAGCATTCTCTTAAGTTTCCAGCTCTATAACCTAATTTAGTCTTCAGTAATCCTGATTATCTCAACATCCTCTGAAACGTCATGCTGAGCAACTACACAAATGACATTAAACTGAAAGGATCTGATGAAATGGGATTATCAGGTCTGCCGGACCCCTTTGCAAGCACCAAGAAATAACACCTATCAAAACAGAAGGACCACCTACATCAGTGATAGTTCTGATAGTCTGGAACAAGTTGGGACCTCCCCTCCAAAATGTTTGATGCTGTTTGTAATCATATCATGCCAACCCAGCCCTCTGAGGAAAGAGCCCAAAAGTCAAAGACTAATTCAAAACAATTAAAATGTGATCTCTTATAGCTCAAAGTTAAGATTCTGTTCCTTGGCATATTAAAGCATTAGTAATTTTTTGGTTAAATTGTGCTTATTTTTTCTTGGGCTAAAATATACATTTGTGTATATTAAAATAGCTTTAAACTTTAGCCTGATACAGTATGCTTAGTTCAAATATATTTTTAAATAAAATCTTTAAAATTTGTTTACAGAAGATATAATAAATGTATACTAAATTGTGAACAGATAAAATTTTAAAGTATTTGCAGTCAATGGATTTTTAATTTTCATGCTATATATTGATATATCACAATTTATCTACTCATTTATCCATATATATATCTATCTAAAAGAGATATATTTTAGACACCCTAAAAGAATAGAACAGAAAACAGAAGTTTTGTTATGTAAGTAATATGAATAATTTTTTTTACAAAGAAAGATTATCTTAGGTAAGTCAATTTTTTGAAAGAATGTATTGTATAAGAAAGGCAAAAATAAGAAAACTGAATAAAAATAAATTTTATATTTCTAAGTTTAATAGTTTAATAATACGTGGTTTGCATATTCATTATTTTATCCATTTTACAATTTGACTAGTTCTTTACAAAATTTTGCGTTCACATTTAATTTTCTTATCATTTTCCTTGTCCCCACAGAGTTTTCCTTTCTCTTTATGTAAATTATTTTTAATTGCTTTGCTCTCCCTGTAAATGTGTTCATTTTTCTTGACCATGAAAATTCTCATAATTTTATATATTTTTTTCCTGTCAACCTCAGTACTGCAGGCTACATTTTATAAGGTATATAAATTTCAACTATTTCTAGTATTTAGTTTTTCTTAAAACTTTGTTTTTTGACTTGACTATTAAGTTACAGTTTAAAAAAGTAACATTTAAATTTAAACAACTTCTTGCAAAAGCAAGGTGCTAGGTTCCATAATGATAGGGAAAATGTTTTAAATTCTGTGTAAACATTCATAAATTAATAATTTAATCACTATCCTCAGCAAGATATCACATTTCTTTTTACAGACTGATCATCTAGGGTTACCTAATCAACTTCAGTTCCTAGCTTAATGCAAGATATTCATTTAAAAAAGATTACTTTTTCATTTATATGTGGAATATAAAGAACAAAGTAAACAAAATTGAAAAAGACTCATATATACAGAGAACAGAACAACAGTTGTCAGAGAGGATAGAGGTTGGGGGACTGGGTGAAAAGGTGAGGGGACTGAGAAGCACAAATTGGTAGCTACAGAATAGTCACAGAGGTGTAATTTACAGCATAGGTAATACATGCTGTAATTGTGTACAGGTCCAGGTGAATACTTAAAGCAATGGGGGGACCACTCTGTAAAGAACATGATTTTCTAACCACTTTCCTGTACATCTAAACTAACATAGTATACTCTTGAATGTAAACCATAATTGAAATTTTTAAAACTTAAATTAAAAAAGTAAAATAAATAATGACATATTCCAAAATATAAAAAGTTACTATTTTTCTTGTTGTATTTTCCAAACATAATTCCAAACCTAAACAGTTCATACATACATTGATGTCACAAAAAACAAATAATTAGAAAATGACAGAACAAATTACAAATTAAACTAATCAATTAAGAAAGAAATATCTAAAAAAAAAAATCCTTAGAGGAGACTGAAACTGAAGTTAAAATATGCTGAAAGAAACTTTATATCAAATGTATATTTCTTCAATTTAATGCTTTAAAATATTGAGGAATTATAAACTAATTACTGCAACCCACTTTGTATAATGTTGGGACTTGGTAAAAGTCTAGCAAAGGTAACATTAAATCTAAGATTTTTTAAGGAGCTACTTGAAGGCAATAATTTTTTGTGGAAATTGAAACTTAGTTTGGAATGATAGATACTAAGAAAAATCTCTTAATTTTTAATTTATTTTTTAGTAAATTTGTAAAGATTTTGCAGAATGTATACCCTAAGAACTTGGAAAAAAGCAAAAGTCAACAAAATGTCTTCTCTGAACACAGGGGTTTCTTTTATATAATAATATGACTTGAACAGCTGGACAAAAAATATTCTTTCTTGGCACTTAAGGTATTTATAGTTTTAAGAAACACATTTTGCAGTTTGAACAGGCCAGCAACTCAAATAATAATTGCAGCAAATATTTATTCAGAGCATCATTTAAAAAATAAAGTCATTCCCTAGATCTAGGTCACTGGAGAAATATCTTTTTATCCGATGAACTAGAAGATAAGGTTATGCAAGATAGAGATCATTCTCCCAAAAGAATACAATTCTTAGTCATTGTTCTACGTTTTCAGGATGTTAATGGAAGATTCACAGTGGAGCCAAGGAAAGATGCTGCACAAGAAGCCTGAAATCCCATGTTGTAAACCAGTGTTTTTCTGATGTGTGGAGACAATTCGGATTTACTGAACACTTGTAACATTTAGTTATTGTAATAAAAAATTGACATATACTAGTATTGCTGGTAGCTGAGTCTATACTGAAGGAAACGTTAATATTCACTCTTTCTAACCAGCTCTTTAGCCCAAAGAGTAAATGGAGAAAAAATATAAATTCACAAAGAAATGTAGCATATATGTGTGCAGTGTTTTCCCTAATGGAGTAAAAAATTTCTGTGAACTTCTTTGAACATGGATTAAACATCTAGAATGTTCAGAATGTTTCTTAGTCAACTGCTCAAATACCTTCATATCATCTGGACATTCTCGAATGTTTCCCTCAGTTTTATCAATCAAAGGTAACTATCAACTCAACTGCATGCATTTTCTTACTCTTAAGTGAGAGCCACTTGATTGACTTGATATACCCAAAAATTAAAATTATTTTGGCTAAGACTTGGTTCCCATCAACATTCTCTTGTCAACTCAGTTATTCCACAAACTATAATCTTAACTAATATTATATGACTAAGTCTGATTCCATTCAAACACATCTCATTTCATAGATACTCTGGCAAGGATGTCCACACAGACAAAAGCCCACCTTCTTATGCCCTTCAGTTGGGAACTGAGGGCAAGAAACAGAGGAAAGTTACAATTTGTTGGCCTTTAATGTCTCTACCAACCAGATACCTGTTGTTGGCAAAGACTTGTTACAAAGGACTTATAGTTTTTAAATGGTTATTATCACAAAATAGGTCGAATTATTCAGCCATAGTTTATCTTTGATTCTATTTTATCAGAAAATAAATTTTGTGTGTTGATGTGTTTAAAAGTAAGTATTTGAGGGGAAAATATATGAAGTTAGTATCTCACACAGAGCAGTATTGCCTACTTTATAATAATTACTACCTCATAATTCCAAGATTTTCACATGGAAGATTGATGTGTTTTCATGTAATTGTAGATAGTTCATAATTATTCTAATTTTGATCAATGGACTTATTAAATAAAAATTCATTTCATGTATTCTTGTTATAATTATAAAAATAATGAGAATTTTTCAACCTGTAAAGATAATTTATCTGTGATGCCAAACCAACAAATGAACAAACAAGCAAATAAAACTGGCCAGATTATATGTTAAAATAGTAAATTTAAAAAATTGAATTAAACAAAACAAAAAGACATGTAGATTGAACTGTAATAATCTCACTGCATAAAATTGAGATAAAATTTTTTCTATAAATGAATTTGAGCCAGAAGTAATGAAAAGCTCAATTAAAATACCTTTTTGTCTGTCCTTGAATGTGTCTGCTAAGAAAGCTTTAGCCTTTATTTATTTAAAACTGAAAAACACATTTTGACATGTATTCTACCTCAAGCCCTAACCTTCTGATTCATGAGAAGTTCTCTCGCAGATCTCAGACAACTTAGCCCTCAGCTGTAGAGATCATGGATAGATCATGGACTAAGGTAATGTTTGGTTGGACATCACACTTACCTGCTTGATTTGTGGTTACATTTACAGACACATACTGCCGGGCTCCTGGGCTCAAGTCGGACACTCCATTCACTGCCTCAATCTCAAAGGTATAGTTTGTGTGAGCAAGCAGGTCCACCATCATGACAGAGGTGTTTTTCAGGCCGATTTGCTGGGGTAGGTACCTGACATGACCTCCACACTCCTCACACACACCTGCATGGGAGTTGCACTTCTTGCATGCAATATAATAGGACACATCTTTCCTTCCACCAGTGTCAGCAGGAGGAATCCATTCCAGAAAGACACTGGTTTCATTAACATTTGAGATGGCATTCCGAGGAGCTGAGGGGGGTCCTGGTTTGCAAAGTAAAGTGAGAAAAACATATTTTAAGATGATAAAATCAGGAAACTACTACACAAATCCCTGGCCTGAGGGAAAAAAAAATAAAGATTTGCAATTAATCTCTTAAGTAGGGAAAATCAAAGAGTCATCATTTGTAATACTCTTTGAACAATCTTATTATAGCTTTGTAGGGACAATAGTTGAACAAATACCCTATAGGAATGACTTGTCTTGAAATTGTTAAAACACTAGTTCAGTTAAAGCAGATATTTTGCTCTGTGTATATGTAAACTATTATGGAATAGAACTGTATATACAAATGTAACGTTAGATAAAATTATATATTTTAAAAGGCCAAGTCCTTTATCAAATACAAGGAAAAACCAACCTTGGGGGTTAAAGTAATTACTTCTTCATTAATAATTATTCCTAAAAACTGGGATGTAAACATGAAGGATTACTAAACAATGAGAACTGGTAAAAATCAATTTTCAGTGTGACTCCTGATGACAAAGTCTGCAGCAAGTAAAAGCAGCCTTAGTTTATCTCAAAATAGATTGCCTAGCTACTCATGAATCAACAACAGAATCTGAAATCCTCCCTCAATGGCAAGAAAACACTAGAATTTAAGTAGATGGTCAACATTGCAATATCTCATAAGGTTTCTTGTTTTAAATTTTGATATTGTTTTGAAATAGTGGCTTTCTACAAGTTACGAATTTATTTAGTTGGGAAACTAAAATTTATTTTAAAATAGTTCAGAATTTCTACATTGAAAAAAATGAAAGTATTCAGAACTTAAGGAATCAGCAGGACAAAGTTATAAATAAATAATAGTTTCTATTTATGTATTACTTTAAATACTCCTGAAACTAATAATTAGCACTCTGTCAAGAACTAAAATTGATTACATATAATTACAATAAATGTTTCCCTCTGGTGGGGTATGTTGACAATGTGGGAGGCTCTGCATGTGTGTTGGCAGGGACTATATGACACATCTTTGAATCCTTCTGAAGTTTTCTGTGAAGCTAAAACTGGTCTAAAAAATGAAATCCTTAAAAAATGGTTGCATAATGTCTAACATAATAGTCAACTTTTAAATACAGTTAAAACTTCATCAACTGTTAATGTTATGTGATCAAATGTTCTCAAAAAGAAAATAAATTTATATTTATTTCAGACTTAATTAGTAAAAGTTTCCTCACAGGGAATAACATAAGCTGTGGTTGTAGTTGAGTAATTCATCAGCAAAAATTAAGCAAATTTAAGATGACATAGCTTGGTTGTATTAATATGCACTGCCTATTCTAAATATAGGGATTAATATTAATTTCTACTTAAAATTTATTAAGCCATGACTGCTGAGGACTAAATATAAAAGTGATAAGAAAGCTACCTTGTATTTAAAAATATCATTTAAATTAAAAGATTCCATAACCAAAGAGTTGCCATATTTGACAAAATAGTCCCCACCCTATCTATATTTATGATTGAATCCTGTGAATTTTTCCATACGGACAACTTCACACACTTCAATATAGAAGAGTTATTTTGAAGTTGAGACAATTATTTAAGATAGAAATACAAATATTATTTTTTACTATAACTTTTATTTTATTTAATTATGGAAAGTTATGGAGAAAATATAATTGAGATGAAAATGTTATGGGTTTCTTTCTTTAAAAATGGTAAAACATACATGAAATATGTCTAGTTCAGAAAGATATTGGAATTCTAGGATTTTTTCTGCCCACTAAAATATGCCTGCATCTAACACCTTTGCTCTAAATCTATAAGAGTGCAGCAAAGTCTGGTTCTCTTCTTGTGACTCTGCTAATTACAGCTCCTCAATATCTGGGCAGGGGCACATATGAAACTCAAATTTAAACTCAATAAAACTCAAATTTAAGTGAAACCTTAAAGTAGAAGTAAAAAGCGGAAGCTCAGACAGACTTGTACCTAAAAAATAATAATAATGTATTGAAATTTCACTGCCGGCATATAGATGTGATATATGAACCAAAGTAGAATGATGAGAAGTACCCTTAACTTAAGAAAATTCATTAGAAGCTTTATTTTGGTTTGATTTTTCTTTTCCTTTAGGTTATAACATTCTGTTTTCCAGGTTACATATGTGTATGCCAAAAATATTAAAAGGTGGTAGAACCATAAATGTAATCCAAAGAGCCAAATATAAAGCAAAAGTAAAGATTTTCATCTGAACATCAATCAAGCCAACTGCTCAAGGGAATCATATGCAGTATTTGTGGTGGTATGGATGCAACCAAAAAGAGAACAATCACACTCACAGATAGTACATTAGACAGACTTTCTACACAAGTCTTTTAAACAAATGCATACAAAATAGTGTTCTTTTGAGACAGCTTAGAAATTCACACACCTCGAGACAGAGAAAATATGAAGCCTCAGGTCCTAAAAGAGTGCTAAGAAGCCCTTGCCACCTGAGCACAGGCTCTCTTCAGTCCCAGATCTATCAAATTTATAGAAAGGGAAGCTCACATTTATGCTAAGAAAGACAAAGATCATGGCTGGACCACTTAAAGAAAATAATAATTAGATAATTAGAAATCAATGATTTTTAAAAGTATTTCAAGAAAATTTTCTCTCCCTAATTTACAATTCTGTTACTGTCTACCCAACATTTTCCCCCTTATTTGGACATTCTTTTGCTCTGTATAATAAAATAATCTCCACTGAAACCAAAACACGTCATGTTAAATCATGGTTTATCTCTCCTCTATTCAAATGTATTCTCCCAAAAGTATTTATAATAATCTTATTTGAAGAGAAATTATTTATAGTAATCAATTAACCCATAAAATTATGTCTTATGTAAAGGAATGATCTGTGCCAATGTAACGATAATTAATATAAAAAATTGAAGTGTGAGAATATGTTTTGCTGACACTATGAAGTTCAGACGCTGAGATTCAGATAAAATTTTGGTTTGTGTTTACTTAATTAAAGGAATTATATGTCTCTTTATATTTAATATTAATGAATGCTAAATTTCAAAACTCCGTCATCACCTTTGAGAGCAACTACAATTTAATGGAATCTAAAATAGTAAAACAAGGCAGGTCATGAAAATTGACTGTCATGGGGAAAAGGGGTCCACTTTTTTCTCTTTCATTTTGTTTTTTGATTTGCAATAGGGGTCATGAATGTGGAAAAACTATGAAAGTATCATGATACAAACAAATATAAAATTTGTTTCCTTCCCAGAAATATATGGAGCACTAAAAAAAACAGTATCACCAAAAACATTAATGGATGTGAATGCATCCACTGTAAGTATTGAAATTAGTTGTTTAATATCCATTACTCTAATCATATAAATATTTGATCGGGTAATTAATAATAGTTAAAGACACTCACTCATAAAAAACATGGCAACCACTTGAAAATCCTAGCTAAAAATCGGTTTTATATTTGACACCTGATCGAATTTGCCAACCTCCCAGTTTCCCATGTTTTTGTAATGTCTTCTATTATAAATAACCTTCACATTGGCCTTTGCAGCTTAGTGGGCTAAGTCAGAACAAAGGTGAATGTGCCATTGACTGCATGTTTACATGATTGGAAGGCTGGCTTGGAAGAAGAAGAATAAAAGTTACCACGAACAGGGAAATGGTTTGATCAAACTCTTGTGTGCTACTGTGAACACTAAAAGAACTCAAAATAAAAGTAAAAATTCAATGTTGTCTTAGATGTTGAATTTGAAATTAGGGAAAATGGATGCTTCCCACAGTGAGTGATAAAAGATCCTCAAATTTTTCAGTGCTTACTCAAGGAGACTGAAATATGGTGAAAAATTGTGTTGGCAAATTAAGCATTATGCCTGTTTTAGGGGAAATGGTAATAGAACAGAACAGGCTCCACCATGATTTCTTCAAACTGGTGAAAGTTAGCATCACCAAATATCCATGGGTTTCCTTACTTGTGCATGCCATTGTGGGTGGATCAGACTCCCTCCTGAAATAATCCTTTTCACAGACACAAGAGGTTGAAGCTTCCTCATGGGTATAACTGTGAGGTGGACATTTGCTGCAGCTCTGGCTGTGAGGTGAGGCTTTGAAGAACCCAGGTCTGCACACTGTCAAAAGAAATAAGAGACTAAGCTTTTCCCTGGAACAGATGCGGTGTTTGTTCTGTGAGTAATGTCATTATTTTGACTAGTATACACAGATTACATATAACACAATCTTTGCATTAATTTCAATTTTTCTTTCATAAGCTTCTGAATCATAAACACCAGGCTGTTCATTCAGATAATCAAATATTTATTTTAGTATTTAAATTAAAGATGTTTGAAATGTTATGTATATTTAATGATTTTTATGCAACAGGAGCTTATAAGAGATTATATTATAAAAGGTAGTAAATACTTATTTACTTAAAAGTGAAGCAGTGCTTTGAATATAATTTTCATTTCCTGTAATAATATATCTTATATTGAAGAAATACAAATATTCTACTATGGTCATAAAATGATATGGTACACAGTGGGTGCTCAAAATTTGTTAATTAATTAATTAGAAGTTGTTAAAGTCTTTAAAGTTCTGTTAGATTTGGGAGAATGCATGAATGAGCTGGTGCATTATTCACATTATGTTGATTTCAGGAGGAGTTAGATTTTAGGCATTTTTTTCCCCTACTCTTTACTGTACTTGGGAATTTTTTTTATTATTTAATATACAGCTATCCTAATACCCATCATACAACTTATAATGATCTATAAAAGATGAAAAATGTGTCTCATTTCATTTTGCATTCACAATACTTATCATAGTGTTTGATCACAGTAGCTGTTCATAAACTGTTATATAATGCTTGAATGAATGGCATGGCATGGAGATTATAACTGAACTATTCAGAATCACATAAAGAAAATGGTCTTTGATATTTTGTTATCATTTCTAAGCTGGTGTTCAGGTAAATAAGTGCTAATACAGTAAATCTTTTTTATTCTGTTCATTCCCTAAACTTTTGTGTCTTTCTTTCTCCTCATGGGCTAATGAAGTCAAATTTCAACATTCCAATTGCCTGGAGTGAGCCAATTAAAGACCAGTGGAAATCAAGATAAAGGTTTGGTTACTTTTTAAGGCTTAGTTTACATAAAGATAATAGCCATCTATATTTTCTTCTTAAAATTCACTGTGTGTGTATATATATATATACACATATATATACATATATATGTATATGTGTGTGTGTATTCATATATATATATATATATATATATATATATATATATTTAGGAGCATTTATTCATGAATAAATATTTGCCAAAGCTCAAAGGTAAACTTGCACTTCAATAAAATGTTTGATAGACATAATGAATTAGAGCTGAATTTCATGTGCTATAAATGATCTGGGATTTTAGTAATCCATGTATAGGTGTTCTACCATCACTATGAATAATCAGGACCTGACAAAAATGAGAAGGTACTTTTCTCCGTAGATCTAATTATAGCGATAGTAAAACCTTAATGCTCTTATAAATTCAGAGAGAGTGTGGAGAAAGATAAGAGCTTTTTGATAGTATTAAGAGCATTCTTGTCATTAAATGATTAGATAAATATTTAAAATATTATTTTTCTTATAATAGGATTGCTGTACCAGCCAGTACATCCTTAGTAAAGTTATCCAATTTTCTTCTTTTATCCTTTTATTACCACTTTAAACACTATTTGCTTTCAAAGACATGAAGTGCCAATCCACTCATTCTGCATGTTTGAAATTCATTTATCATTCATGAGACAAAATTCATTTCTTTTCTTTTTAATGAGTGCCTTTTAACTTAAGAACTTTATATGATATCAATGTAAAGCCGCTATTCAACCAATCCTCCATGGGAACTTTCGAAATAGGAAGTAATATAAATGTAAGTAAAAAAAGATGATAAATGTATCTGTCTGTTCAACAGTCTAATAGAATTATTTCAGCAGGTGTGGTAAGCTAGAAATTTTGCTTGCTACTGGGTTACAGAGACAAGAAATGACTGCCTATGTAAGTCATAAAGGTATTTCATAAATAATTATAAATATAAGTATGCTATGAAAGAGAACTATGAGAGTGAACATCAGAATCTACTTTATTTTTTTAATCCTCACCTGAAGACTTTCTTGTCATCACTTTTAGAGAGATAAGCAAAAGGGGGAGAGAGAGACAAAGAGAGAGAGAGAGAGAATCAGCAATGTGAGAGAGAAACACTGATTGTTTGCTTTCTATACACACTGGACTGGGGATTGTATGTGTCTGGACTGATTGTACATCTAGGTTTGTGGCCTGACCAAGAATCAAACCTGCAACCTTTCAGTGTACGGGATGACGCTCCAACCAACTGAGCCACACTGGCCAGGGTAACATTTAATTTAGACTGGAATATCAAAGGAGACTCCCTAAGGAAGCTGAATCTCTACTGAGTTGTATAAGATTAGTAATACTATCCCATTTGAATAGGAGTATTGCAGTGCCTTAGAATTTGAGAGGAAGAAAACTTTCAAAAGACCACAAGAGGTAGAGAATAAATAAGGAGATGGAGGAATCTAAATAATTAATCAAGTAGATAAAAGGAGTAAAGTGACAAGAGATAAAGTCAAACAGTAAAGAAGAAACCAGGTCACAAACACCTTACAATTGTTATTATTTGGAACTTTAATTTATGAATAAAGATAGGTCATTGTAAAGATATAAGCAGGGAAATAATAAGATCGAAGTTGTTTTAAAGAGATCATTTAACAGCAGCATGTGTAACAGGCTGAAGAGGAGCATGGGTAGAGGCAATTGGCCCTTTTCTCTATTACATTAATTCGGAAATGGACTCGTGTGTGGCAAGTGTGGTTCCAATGGTCATAGATGAGAGTAGGTGAATTCAGGAGCTAAGCATGAAGTGAACAAGATTTTATGGTGTATTTAATGGAACAGGTGAGTGAGTAAGACATCCTAAGAATGACTGTAAGGTGTTTGCTGTAAACCACACAGGAAACACTGCTGCCATTTTCTCAGGTAGAATACACTAGACATGAAATGTGTTTGTGTGAAGGTAATGATTATGTTTAAAGCATTTTTTACTCTGAGGTTAGTTGAGGAAACCCACATAGAGGTATAGAGAGGAAAATTGTAGGATTCAATATTATCCAATAAAAATATCACAAAACCACAATTTTTCATCGCCTTTATATCATGGTTCCAAATCCAAATGATACATGTGAACATCTGTCCAGAAAGTATCCATCCATGTACCGTTAAAAAACAGAGGCATTTATTGAAGAAGACACAAGACACCAGAAATACTGTATATAGGACAATGACACCTCAACCCCTTCAAAGAAGGTACCTAGGGACCTCACACAGTTCTCCCAATCTCCATCAGTTGTCCCTTTGTATTTTCCTGAGTCTCATTGATGGTCTGACATCTCTTCCCTTTCAAAGGTGATTTTAGTTTTGGGAAAAGGCAGAAGTTACAGTGTACCAAATCTGGGCCACAGTGGGGTTGAGTCACCTGGGAGATTTGATGTTTCGCCAAAAAAACTTGGCATGAGATGTGATGCATGCGAGTGTATATTGTTGTGATCAAGCTGCCAGTCACCAGCCGCTCATAGCTGTGGCCTTCTGAATAACCCAGATAGTTTCTGTGGAGGAATGTTCAAGCTTAATGCAAAATTTGTCACAGATTTATTGCTCTACTCACTCAGTCATTTTGAATGTCTTGGCAACACAGTACACATGCTCACTCAACAGCATCTACCGCCCCCACTGGCTATTACAGTGAAGTTGCCATTGTTCACCCAGGAGCATTCCAGCCCACTCTCCCTGGCAGCCAGGTTACATCAATGTTGAACAAACTGTTCTCATTATATTAACAATGGTTGGACTTTTTTCCGGACAGACATCATAAAATGCTACTGAACAATCTTTGTATTACTCTCTCAGTTAACTTCAGTTCCTAGATTTAACATGATCATTTTTACCTTCATCTCTTTCCTCTAAATCCTTACAAGTTCTGTTCCTTTCTGACTCTTAGCTGGTATACAATGGAGGACTCAAAAACACTGAAATTACCATCTGGAGGGCAGGCCCTAGGCAGTACAGGTTTCCCCAGCTAAGTGAATATTTTAGGAACCCATCTCTATCAGTGTGCCAGCTGGTGTTGTTGTGAGAGGTTGCATTGAGCTCTAGTGAATGTCTTTGGAAGACTCTTTCAAACATTTGCCCATTTCATGATGGGTAATTTAGGAGCACACCTGATGACACGGGGCTGCATGTTGAGCAGTTTTAGACCAAAACTGGCATGACCCCCGTGTCCTACCCTTTCTATTCACCTGATCTCTCCCTGAGCCACTTTTTTTTGTTTCCCTTATTAAAAAAAAAAAGTCACCAGAGGGAAACACTTTGCTGATGTGGGAGAGGTGAAATGGCAGAAGCACTAAAAGGCATCAAAACTGATGAGTTCAAAAATTGTTCTGAGCAGTGGGAAAAAAAAATTTCTTGATAAGTATTTTACATCAAATAGATAGTACTTTGAAGGTTACTGAAGTTTAAACATGTAAGAATAACTACATATTATTTCTAAATAAATTCTGTTTTGGGGGAGGTCCCCCCTCGTATTTGTCTGTGTGCTGAGAAAACAGCTATCAGAGAGGAACTTCATTATTTTTCTACCAGCAAGTCTCCAAACCTATATACACTTATACTTACCTTCTTTATCTATCTTCCTGTTAAAATGGAAATGTGTCCTCACTCCCATTCCTTCCTCCCATACAGACACCTAGTCAGTCATTCAGATGAGTACAGTCTACTTTTCCAGAGCTTTAGAATGAAAGCAAAGTAAAACAAAACAAAGAACGACAACACACCAATCAACCTTATGTGATCCTAATTTTCCCCATAGTTTCCAAATAGTTTTGCTCCCATTCAGAACATGATTTTTCAAATTATTTTCCATACATGTGTCTCTAACTCCTCATTTTGAATCACACATTGACACACTCCACTCCTATGAAACTACTCAGCCTGAACTGCCTTAGTTAAGATTGCAGTCACCCTGTTGCCAGTCTTTCCAGCAGCACTTGACCTAGTCCTCTTTATGGAAACTCTAGTTAATTTTTCTACAAGATGCTAGCCTAGCCTACATACATATTTACACACAATATGTGGGAAACCTTTCAAATGTGGCCTCCTACAACATTCGTTATCTGCAACCATACAAATCTACTTAAAATTCCTGCACTTGAGGAACATCTCTACCTGCCTCTCAATATGCAGGAAAAGTGTTACAGGTCAAAAGACAGGAAATGAGTCATGCACGTATATAGACACACACACGCATACAAACAAAAGAGGTTTGTTCTCCACCATAAGGAACTTGGATTTAATATGAATATATTTGGAATAAGCTGTACATATTATTTACTTATTCATTAGTTTTTTATTGTATCCTTTCTGTCAGGCACTGTGGCAAGAAATGTTTGCACAGTGGTGAGAAAATAACAATTGTACACCAAAGCCAAAAGATACAGAATATTTGGGAAAGCAAAAAATAATAATCGAAAGAAGTAAAACTAACTTTTTATTATTAATCATGACAAGATTAACAAATAATTACTTAAGTAAGTAGTAAAATTTATCTAAATTCCAACTTGATCTGTTTCCTTCTAAATAAAGAAAGATTCTGGAGCAAAGTTGTTTCATGTGATACTTGTACATTACCTAAAAATTATTTGGGAAATAGTATGTACGTTCATTTAAGTTGGGTGAGGAGTATGAGGGGATAAGTGCATACTACATTAACATGTTAAACAAGACTATTTTGGTGAGCCTCCGGATGGAAGGAAACTATTTTTAGTAATTGTTATCCTATCCCTGCTTTGTGGTTTATTTTAGTGCTACCTTATCCCTGATGCTTGTGTTGACCCCCATGATCAATTATTCTTTCCTTACACATCCTTTGGAACTTTGAACCAGTTACACAGCGTTTCTCTTTGAAGATTGCAAAGTTTTTGTCATAATTTATGTGTTGGGATTCTCGTCTGCTCCCAACTCATATAAACATTCTTGGATGTGAAATCTGTTCATTTGATTTTCATCATATGTAGCACAGTCCCTTAAAGGGAGTACGTGCTTATTAGTATTTATTGGTGAAAACAGTGCATTTGTGTACTCGGGGCTAAATGACATAGTGGGAACTTAATAAAAACTTGTTAACCTGAATTATTTAAATATTAAGTCCAGGTAAGTAAAAAATAATGCATTACAGCTATGCTTGCTACTTTAGTAGTTTTCCAGAAACTACCAACAATCTAGGTCTCATATTTATTATTTCATAAACAAAGACATTAATGATATCTATTAAAATATAGTTCTTAAGTATAGCCAGAAAAAGTATGTCATCAATATGAAAATTAATAGAGGCTTTCATTTGTTAAATTGTGGGAAGGTGTATAATTTGGTTAGGAACTTGTTTTTTTTTAAAGTCCTCAAAATTACCAAAAATGGTTCAACTGACAATTTAGGATATTTTCACATTTAAAAAAATCAGTTAAATTTCTTTAGTCTTTCTAAAATATTTTACCCTTAAAGGTCCATCACACCTAGAATATCTAAGTAAATTAATTTCACAATTCAAAGTTAACACTCCAGAGCACCGTCACCAAGAAAATTTAAAAAGAAGTTAATGTAGAAAGCACTGTTTCAGTAATTTAGAATTTTATAATTCTCCCCATTAGAATTAAAATAGATGGACCATTAAAAAATATACATATATAAAAGAAAGGAAATGAAAATAGAAATGCAGATGTAATTGACCTTGTTGTCTATAGTGTTGCAGATATAACTGACCTTCAAAAACATTATTGAGAGTATCCAATTATGTTTTATTAAGAGTGACAGAAAGTCACTATGAAAAAGATTTTTACCATAGTTTTATCATATATGAACTACAAGAGGGCATAGTCTAAATATAATTTGTTTCTTAAATAGATTTTTCAAAATGAGGCACCCACATAAAAGCTTAGTCTATTTTAAAATATGTGTATATTAAGAAAAGCAACATAACAAAACCACCATAAGAAAATTACAACTCAAAATATATCCAATAATATTTATATCAAAATTCAACTATGAGACCATATTTATCCTCATATTTAAAATATCTGCTCAATATAAAAAAATAGGTATTGGGTAAATACTGGTACAATTAAGGTAGATTTTAAACTTATAACTCTAAATTTTAGCAACACCTCTTCAAATATAGCAAAGAGAAAAAGGAGAAACTGTTTTAAAAATTTTAAATGTCTGGTATTTAAAATTTTAAATTGAAATGTAAGTTTAAATTACTGAAAGCCATAAGGCTAACTAAAATATTAGAAAATAATATTGCAAAAGAAAAAGAATATATTAAATACATTAAATCTTTCTGTACTGATATATTTTTAACTTAGGCTCACCAACTATTGACATAAGCTAAAAAATTATATGATATTTACAAATGAAGAGTAATTAATGAGGTTATATCTCCTTCACATATTCATTTATTCAAAATATGTAATAAACCAGGCCTATGTATCATGAACTGTAATGAACATTGGACATGCAATATAATTAAGACATGTTTATTGCTATTATGTCATGAAACAACTTAGTCATATATGGTGATTGCTTATATATTTTCTAGTACACATTTAGGTAATTTATTAATGTTTAATGCTATAAAGTATTAATAAATCAAATTTAAAAACTATTAATTCTAATACTGGCCTACCTCCTATAGTTTAGGATAAGAAATTAGAATCTTGTCTAGGCTTCTGAAGACCGGAATATCCTTAAATTAGTAAAAACAGATTATGATGAATATAACTTTCTGCTTTATTCCTAAGATTAGAACTTATATACTTCGTAACTGATAACAAAGTAAGGAAATATACCTAAAATTTAAAATAAGCTGAAGATATTCTTGGGAACACATTAAACACATTAATTCAATTATCATTTATGTCAATATTGTTCCTTGAAATATTATGTGGTTTCTTAAAATACAATAGTTAAGATAACTGATTTTGATTTTATAAGTCAAATTACAGGAGTCTTGCAGTGTATTCGTGGCAAATAATTCTGCAGTTATGTGATACTAGATCTCTTTGCCTTGGCTACATGGACATGCTTAAGATGAAGTAACTAAATCATGAGCTCATTTTGGCTTGGAATGGACTAACACACGGCCCTTAAACTGTGGATGATTTTAAGTCACAACATTATTATCTTATATTTATCTAATCTAATCTCCACTAGAATAAAAGTCACATAATTTCAGCAATGCTTCAAAGGCTTCTATAAATAATCTAGATATTTATTTAAAATAACTAAATATTTATCCAAAATAACAGACTTAATGGTATCTCTCAAAGCAGAGGCGTTGCCCTTCCTGAAATATTAATTTGATTCCTCTATAGTAATAAATTGCTATAGACAATTATGTTTTATATTAATTAATTTTACTTATATTTTAAATATCTCTATAATTTCAGTAGGTACCTGACACTCAGCAGTTGCTTTCCCAGGCAAATAAATGCAAATTGATTCAGATGATCAGTGTGCTCCAACAGACATGTGTGTAGGATACATATGGGAATGTGTGTGTGTGAGAGAAAGCACTGTTGATATTTGGTTACATATTTTCCACTTCATCAAAAATTTTAATTAGATAAAGATTTGGGAGTTAGCATGGTATATTTCTGCTGTTAAAATGAACAGAATTAAAAAGAATACACTATCCTTACTTTTTTTATACATAAAAACAAGAGGTATCTATCTGAAAACAAGTTAATCTTGACATAGACAAATACTATTCATAGCTATTTTATGTCATTTGATCTATGAACAAATAGTGCTTTTGAACTCTTTCACAATTTAAATTCTTCATAAGTGAGGAATTATCAGCTATCAAATATGTCTGATGAATCCAGTTCTCACTGAATCTGTACTTTTAAAGAGCACAAAGTAGAAATTAAGTTAAATCAAATGACTTGTTAATTTTAAATGGTAAATCTGGTACTTCCTTTTATTATGCCTTAAATGGTGAAAGCATTAAAGTAAATATGAAAAGATGCTCAATGTTACTAATCATCAGAGAAATACAAATTAAAACCACAAAGAACCCAGGCTGGTATGGCTCAGTGGATTGAGCACCAGCCTGAAAGTCAAAGGGTCACTGGTTTGATTCCCAGCCAGGGCACGTGCCTGGGTTGCAGGTTAGGTCCCCAGTTGGGAGAACTTGAGAGGCAACCACACATTGCTGTTTTTCTCTCTTACTTTCTCCCTCCCCTCACCTCTGTCTAAAAATAAATAAATAAAATATGTTTAAAACTAAAAAATAAAAATAAATAAAAATAAAACCACAATGAGTTACAATCTCACACCTGTCAGAATGGCTATTAATAAATCAACAAACGAGTGCTGGTGAGAATGTTGAAAAAGGGGGACCCTTTTGCACTGTTGGTGGGAATGCAGACTGGTGAAGCCACTGTGGAAAGCAGTATGGAGACACCTCAAAAAATTAAAAATGGATCTGCCTTTGATCAAGTGATCCCATTTCTGGGGATATATATGAAGAAACCCAAAACACTAAATCAAAAGAACATAAACACTCCCATGTTCACTGCAACGTTAGTTACAATTGCCAAGATATGGAAGAAGCCTAAGTGTTCATCAGTTGATGAGTAGGTAAAACAACTGTGGGACATTTACACAGTGGAGTACTACTCAGCCATAAAAAGGAAGATAATTTTACCCTTTGCAACAGCATGGATGGACCTGGAGAACATTATGCTAAGTGAAACAAGCCAACTTGAGACAGACAAATATATAATTTCACTCATATGTAAGATCTGACAAAAAAAACTGAAGGAACAAGAAAAATAGAGATAGACTCATAAATAGACAGCAGGATGACAGCTAAGGGTGGGGGAAGGTTAGAGAGTAGAGGAATGGAGCAAAAAGGAAAAAGGGCTTATGGCCATGGGCCACAGTGTGGTGATTGCAGGAGGAAGGGGATAGTAGGAGACTAAATGGTAATGGAACCAAATACAATAAAAAAAAGAAATCCAGGGGATGTCTGGATTATAAAACATTGAGAAAATGGACTTATAAATTATTCTTTTAGGAGAACTTAATTGCAAATATTTTCAACATATTTTCATGGATTAATTGGCTATCCAAAGTATATAATTTATTTGTGCTTTCACAAAGTTCATATTTATATTTTTGTAAATTTTTTAAAAGCCATAAATTCATGTTTTTGAGAATGTATTTACCATGGAAATTATATAAAAGGAGAAATCTGTGGATAATTTTTAACTCACTAAAAATCATAATGAATTTTGTTATCTGTTTATGGATAATAAAATATATGACCTACTCTAAATGAAAGGATATCCAAGTACCCTACTTTGAGGTTTTTTCCCTATCATAGGTAGGGATAATTCTTCTGTAAAACTGATTAAATATGTCATTCAGATCTTTTTACCTTTATTTTGAATATGATGAAAATTTAACTACTCCTAAAATATCAAGAAATACTCTTGTATCAGCCTTCATTACTCAGTGATTCTGTCATGTGCTTTTCTAAACAACGCTCATGACAATATGAACATTTATTGCCTTGATAGGTGGGATGTACAGCTTAAATATTAAGCTGGATGATTTATCCTGTAATTGCAAGAAAAGCTTATGGGCCATGTATTTGATTTCAACTATCTATTATATTTTAGAATCAGGTAGGAAACTCAGTTTGTTTAACTCATTCATGTATGGTCATAAAATAAGCCCAGTTATGGATCATGAAGTGAATATGTTCCAGTTAATGCAATAACATTTCCCTGAAGGGACAAAAGCATCTAATGCAGCCTTTGTTATGAAAGTATATGCACGGTATGGCTCAGAGCTTTGGCCTTGACGATTAAGGTAAAAAGGGTGTTTTCTGTTATAAACAGTTCTTCTTTCATTGACCATTAACATCTTAGTTCTTAACTTAGAAGACACTACTGTCTGTGTAACAGAATTCTATTTCCTTTGATAGTGATGAGAAAGTTCAGAAAATATGCACTGTTTTTGAATAAAGAATAAATTATTATACGTAGTATATGTAGTATAAATGTGTTAGTTATTACATTTTCTCCCAGATTCATTATAATTTGAGGTTATGATATTACCAATGCAGTTCTTTAAAAAGTATAGGTAGTTATAGAAGGATTAATTATATCAAGTGCCCAAAAAGTTGCCTTAAAAATATTTTTAAAATGCCTTATTTGAGATAAAGCATATTTGGAATGTTAGATATGTCATATTTGTAGTTAGGAATATACATATAATGAAGGAAGTATCAGAGAAAACATGAGACATACAATTGTTCTAAACCTGTTTTCTCTAAATTGTACACTGAAAATTAAAATGAATTAAGCCATTTTGCAAATGATCAAGCCATATCTATAAAATGTTCTTCTGCATTGAAAGTCTGTAAATTAGAAAAAGCAGCTGGATAATGCATTTCATTTGGCAAAAGCAGTCATTTATCTGTCCTTAATTTTCAGTGTGCAAGTGTCCTACTGGGTCTCAAATTAAACAATTTCAGATGTCAACATTTAGGGGCATAATTTTTTATTCACAGAATGGGAAATTTGTGACCAAAATAATTTGGTAAAGGCTCTCTTTTTTTAATATACCTTATTTCTAAAACCACACCCAGGCAAACTCTCAAATATATTTCATGGCAGTATACATTATTTTTATATGTTTAACTCACATATATTTTCTTCCCAATTAATATGATCAGTACTATAGACTTATTCAATCATGTCCAGAATTTATTTTTATGTCTTAGCTATCTGGTAATCTCAATTTCAAATCCAGAATGTTTGTTTTTTTTTCAGAAGCCAGAGTAGGAAGGAAAAAAAAAGCCAGAAAAACAATAACCCTAAATGGCTGATCTCAAGGGATGATTAGAAAGCACATTCTTTATTTTATAATGTGGAAATTTAGACTTTAAGGTTATAGTCTTAACCCAAATAAGATTATACATTTTAAAAAATTTTATTTATTGATTTAAGAGAGAAAGAGAAAGTAAGAGAGCGAGAGAGAGAGAGATTGACTTCTCATTCCTCTCATCCATGCATCCCTTCGATGATTTTTGTATGTGCCTTTATTGTAAGGACACATATAAAAACTATCCCACAGACTTGGCATATCGGGGATCAAATCCACAACCTTGACATATCGGGATGATGCCCTAACCAAATGAGCTACCTGGCCAGAGCCTAAAAGATTATATTTTTAAGCACATTCTTTTTTCATTGCCCTTATGATTACCTTGTGTCACCACCTCTCCGAACATCCTCTTTTTTATCACCACTTGACATACAGATGATAACTTAGCTGTACCAATAAAACAAACTGACATATTTTCAGCATGTCCACAAGTGTCAGTCAGGGAGTGAAGCTGTATGCAGATTCAGGTCATTTAATTAACATAATAATAATAGTAAAGTCAGTAGTATTACTACTCCCATTTTATACGCACGAGGCTAAGCAACATGCCTAAATTCTTACAACCAGACAGTAAGTGGGGAATCTAGGAATTTAGTTCAGTGAATCTGGTAACAGAGCTAAGCTTTCTTACCATTGCTCCTCTCTCTTTCTGACAGGTCCTGAGGTGCCACCTTCTCTGGTTCTGGAAAATAGCCTCTCTGCCTAATTAACCATTCTCAAGGACTGCGCACTGTGGAGGGCGTTTCAAGTGTAATTCTGAGAAATCTCAGGTAATGTAGGCTGCTAACAAGCAGGATTTGAATTTACTCCTTTTTTTTCTCCTTGTGTTTTCCATAAGATTCTATTTCTCAATTTCAGACCATGTAACAACACACTATCTCCTCTTTGGTTAGAGAAGCATGGACTCCAAGGTCACACAGTAATATCACATCATATCTATATGATCCTTTAGAGAAGATACTTTACAACCTTGAGACTAAATTTCCTTATCAGTGAAATGGTACCTTTTCATGTAAGGTGTTATAGCACTTTCTTTACCTAATTGTAAGGGTTTGATTGGAATACATACATATATATGTACAATATGTAATATACATACCCATATAACCTGTATACACCCTGCATAGTGGTTAGCAGAGAAAAAGCACTCAATAACTGTTAGCTCTTTAAATGATAATTACTATGCTTAATATGCCAATGGGCATCCAGTTTTAGCTGCCTACATGTCTGTATTCAATTCAAATTAGATTTATATCTCACAATCACAGGACTGGAAATGACATTAGATGTGACTGTCATGTCTGATGTAATCCACACACATACAATGTTAGCTCAGTGGTAACTTCTCCCACACGTCCCTCTTTGTTTTCCCATTGAAAGAACCACATTAACTCTTGAGTGAAAGTACAAGTCAAGGCTTCATAAAGATAACCTAAAGTCTAAATTAGGAAAGAAATTTCAGGGCTCCATTACTTAATCAAAAAACAAAGAGATTAAATAACTTGCTTAGATTCACACAGAAATTTAGGACTAGAATTTTGTCCCTTGATTCCAGTATACCACTTTGCAGGTTATGTTTTTAAACTACTCTCAGAAGGATAATAACTTGCTTTTAAGGCAGAAGAAAAGAAAAGAAAAACCTCACAGAAGGACATGCCACAGAAAGCATTTTTGTGTTACCTTTTATTTCTCTGTTACTGCGAGTATGTCAGAATATCTCACCATTGTCTTTGCTAAGATCCACCCAGGACTCAGATAGCCACCACGTTATGAGCATGGACTGAAAATAGTCTGAAAGGAGTTGGAACTGATGCAAACAAATTCAAAATGCTTACTTCAGTAGAATTCTGTTTCTTTGAGAAGATAAACAAGGTTGACAAACCTTCAACCAGACTCATCAAGGAAAAAAGGGAGAGGACCCAAATAAATAAAATCAGAAATGAAAGAGGAGAAATAACAACTGACACCAAAGAAATACAAAAGATTGTAAGAAAATATTATGAACAACTTTATGCCAACAAACTTGACAACCTAGATGAAATGGATACATTCCTAGAAACATACAATCTTCCAAACCTAAATCAGGAAGAATCAGAGAATCTGAATAGACAGATTACACCTAGGGAAATTAAAGCAGTAATCAAAAAACTCCCAGCAAACAAAAGCCCTGGACGGGATGTCCTCACAGGTTAATTTTACCAAACATTTCAAGAAGAACTAGCATTCTAATTCCAAAACCACATGAAGACAGTACAAAGAAATAAAATTATAGGCCAATATCCCTGATGAACATAGACATGAAAATCCTCAACAAAATATTAGTAAACCAAATATAGCAATGCTTCAAGAAAATCATACACCATGATCAAGTGGGATTTATTCCTGGAATGTAAGGTTGGTACAACATTCACAAATCAACACATAATATGCGATTCACCACATAAACAAAATGAAGGATGAAAAATACATGATCATAACAGTAAAGACAGAAAAAGCATTTGATAAAATCTAACACCCATATATGATAAAAATTCTTAGCAAAGTGGGAATAGAGGGAACATACCTAAATATAATAAATGCCATATATGACAAACCCACAGCCAGCATCATACTCAACAGGCAAAAATTATTGGCATTTCCATTAAGATTGGGAACACGACAGGGATGCACCAGGTTGTCGCTTTCACCTCTATTATTCTACCTCGTCCTGGGAGTCTTAGCCAGAGCAACCAGGCCAGAAGAAGAGGCATCCAAATTGGAAAGGAAGTAAAACTGTCATCATTTACGGAAAACGTGATACTGTATATTGAGATCCTCATTAGAATTTTAAAAACTTTAAGAGACTTCCATCATTTATAAATTTTATGTTTTAATTATAGTCATAAACTTTTTTAGGCTAATATTTGCCCCACAATATGTTTTTCTTTCTCAAACATAAAAATATTAAAAATTAGACTATCTTTGTTTTTGTGAGTTTCCAGAAATGTAGGAAATATTAATTTTCTTATAATGTTATAACAAAATATTATACTTTTACGAAAACACTTTCTTCTAAGAGACTATAATTTTAATAATATCAAATGTCTAACATAATAGTTACAGACAATAGAAGCTGATAAAAATATGGGTAAGTATATTATAGAGCCTCAAGATTTATATTTCTTTCTCCTTTTTTAGTTTAATTATATTTCATTTTGTAGTTTTACATCATGAACCTCCCACGTTGACATTTATTTTTACATCATGGAATCTATATTATTGATACTGAAGGTAAAGCATTTGTTGTGAGCTAATATTTTTATCCCCATGAAAATTCATGTGTCCCTAAAGAATTGACATTTAGAGATGAGGCCTTTGGGAAGTAATTAGCATTAGATGATGTCATGAGGGTAGGGCCCTCATGATGGGTTTAGTGCTATTAAAAGAAGATGGATATTCTCTCTCTCTCACTCTCTGTCTCTCTCTCTCTCTCTCTTTCCTCTTTCACAGCATGCACGGAAGAAAAGCCAAAGGCAGACATCTGCAAGCCAAGAAGAGAGCTTTCACTAGGAAATGAATCAGCTGTCTCTTTGACCATGGACATCCCAGACTCCACAACTGAAATAAATAAACTTCTGCTGTTTAAGCAGCCCAATCTGTGTTGTTATTAGGGCAGCCCACGCTAACCAATACATCATCATTCAAAGAAAGATGTATAAGTGTAGGGCAGGGTGGAAGGATGGCTGTTTGTTGGTTTGAGATGACATTGGTTAAATCACATCTTTTCAAGAATTATCTGTATGAGAGATATTTAATCTCTCAATATAGTACCTCAAGAATATCTCTCAAGAGCCTATGGGTTAATATACCATCAATGCTTTTTTAAAAAGCATATTTATGTGATGAACAGTTATGATGATGTTTTTATTTTAAAGATATCCATATGGTAATAGTAAAATCATGTTAATGAGACTATATCAAATGTTTTTAAATACTAGATCCTGAAAATTTCTACTCATCGTACTGTAATATATAGTATGTGTGCTTGTGCGTGTATTTCTATAAAACAGAATCATTAGAATTATTTAACACCTTTCCAATATATGTTCCCAATTCTATAGATACCTTTAATCTTGTACAATAAATAGTTCATTTAAAATACTATAGGAGGAGTTTTATAAATCTTAGCTGACACAGTGAATAATGTATATAAGATTTTTAGGAATTCAGTTATTACACTGATATAGAACATCACTCCTTAGAATCTCAGACTAATACTTTGGTTTTCAAGTACTGCATATTACATTAAAAATTATTTTGTATAAAGTCATTTATATCCCAAATTCTTAACAAAAAAAATCTAATTTTCCCAATTAATTGTCACACATTTTCCATCTGTGTTACTTCTTTTCCAGTTATTTCTTTTCCAGTTTCTCTGAATATTTCAGTTTAGAACACAGTGTATGGTTCCATGTGCACATACACACTAATTCATTTTACTGTGTTATTGAATTCTATGAGCCAGTCATGTGCAATTCAGAAGTATGTATAAAGGCAAAAACTCAGAACTTGATGGATGGTACAACAGGAATTTATGAGAACAAAAAATTGGAAGGATGATCAATGGGGAGAGGTAGAAAGGGATAATGGTAGGCTGCCTCAGGAAAGTGATGTCTATTCTTAAATATGAATAAAAATATCTTTTAATGAATAAAGTATGGGCAAGTAGGGTCTCACTGAGAAAGAAACGACTCAGCAAAGATTTGATGGAGGCAAAAACGTTATCCCTGCGTGTGTGGATCTCGGGGGGAGCATGCCTGGTATTTCATGGCACAGAAAGGAAGCCGGAGTGCCTGGAGCAGAGTGAGTGAAGTAAAGCGTATTAGAAGGTTTGGTCAGATGGGCAATTGGCAACAGATCATGAAAGACTCTGAGGCCTTGTAAGTGAAGTGACATAATATGATTTTAAAGGATCACTGTGGTTTCTGTCTTGAGACCTAACTTCAGTGGATGGAGAGGGAAAGCAAGGAGAACAGTTGAAAGACCGCTACTACAACCCAGCACGAAGATGGCGTTGGTCTGGTCCAGGACGGCGGTAATGAAGTGGGGCGAAGCCACTGGGTGCTGCATATAGTTAAAGACAGAGACAGCAGGGTTTATGGACTGGTTGAAAGTGGAATCTAAGGTCACGACAGGAGTAAAGAATGATTTTGAGGAATGAAAAGGGTAAATTGGTCCTCATCCAATTTAAAAACATTAGCAGATAGCACAGGTCTTCAGGGGAGGGGCAGTTTTAGACGTGTTGTGCACAAGGCATTTAAGTGGCATCAACTATGCAGCTGGATAGATGATTCTAGACTTTGGGAGAGGAATCTGGGCTAGAGTTAGAGTGAGTGTTTAGGCCTCGGGTCTAAACAACATTTCCATCGGAAAGAATGTGCGTAGAGGAGAAAAGGTGGCTGTCCACCGTGACCACCCAGCGCATGAAATATCTGACATTATTGGTTGTCTTTGGATGGGTTCTTAGAATACAAAGATTCCACCAAGAGGCTCAAAGCATAGCTGCTGACTTTTCTTTCTTTTTTTTATTGTTTTTTCCATTACTATTTATCCCCCTTATAGACTATTCCACCTCTGCCAACCCCACTCTCCACAATCAGCACACTGTTCATTTACAAATAATTATTTTGTCCTCAATGTTGTGTACAATTTACTAAAACATACTTCAATTTCATTTTTCATTTAAAACTCTCAAGAAGCTCATAAGGTAAATATTACCATCTTCATTTTACACTTAAGTCAGCTATACTCCTAAAACATACTGACAAGCAGAGTGAGATTCAAACCCAGCTCTGTTCAATGAAATATCTGTCCCCCAACATGCTATTATCCTTTACATCCTTTTTACCTTGAAAGGATCCTGGCTCTTTTAACTATCTCCCAAAATGCAATAGCCGACTTTCTCTTTCTACCATTTCTTTCGGTTTCTGAAAAAAGATCCATACTTGGTTGGACCAGTGCCACCTGACTTTCTACCTTAACATTTTATATTCAAAGATAGCCAAAACTAAATCATATCTTAAATTGTCTGAAAATGCTTCCATTTTTTCCTCTTGAAAGTGTAAAATTTTTCCACCTCATAATGGCAATTAAAAAAAAATTATTGGATTTTTTTTTTCTATTACCATTTAACCCCTTTATACTCCCCTCCCCCTTACAATCACCACACCGTTATCCATGTCCATGAGTCCTTTTTCCTTTTGGTTCAATCCCTCTACCCCCTAACCTCCTCCTTCTATAGCTGTCATCCTGCTCTCCATCTGTAAGTCTGTTTCTATTTTGCTCGTTAGTTCAATTTGTTCATTAGATTCCACATACGAGTGAAATCATATGGTATTTGTCTTTCTCTGACATAATGGTATTTTTATAAAAAAATATGATAGAAATCAACAGGGTTAAAAATAAAAAAAATATTTTTTGGTAAGTGGTCACTATATCACAATACTTAAAGATTTTTAAATTTAAAAATGCCCTAAATCCATCATTAACAGCATTTGCTATTAAGAATATTTAACATATCAGTAAGCAGAGCATTGACAATGATAAATGATGATACAAAAAATAAGTACAAAATTATATGTCATAAACTGTTTTAATGTTAATAGACATTTTAAGTGTAATAGCTATAGTGTTTTATATAGATTTTACAATAAATCATTTAAATATCTCATGGACATTAAACAAAAGAATACACCTAACTTTGTCAAAATCAATCCTGTATGCAAACTTTAAAAATTAATCTACTGGAAAAATCTAGAGACAAAGAAACACTGATTGATTCAAAAGTATGTGATGGTTTCCTACAACTGAGCCTTCAGTTCTACGATCAAACATGCCATGCAGATTTGGCTCCGAGCCTACAGAGAAAGAGATATTCTCAAATTATGATGTGGTTTGGACAATTGGAGTAATTTGTGGTTAGGAAATATGACATTTGGGAGAACTTATTTTGATGATTTATGTCATATGTGTTTGTTCTACCCACATTTTAGGGCCCTAGTCTAAAGTAATAAAAAGTTACAAATGTTGTTCTTAAGAAGCAACTAAATATTTTTGACAGATTTTCATTTATGTAAGTACATAGTAGGATTTTTTATTTTTATAAACTATTCTTCAGACATATTGCATATTTAAAGTTGAAAATGGGAACATTCTTAATGCTAATAAATCATATTTTATAGGAAAGTATTCAGATAAAGACTTCTAAGCACTTCTGAACCACATTTTTGTGTGAGTTTGTCTTCTTTATGGTCACTATAGCTCTGCCTAGAAACAGCATCCCCTGAATCAGTTGTTACACCATTTAAATTTTTGGTAAGGTATTTTAATAATCAATCTTTGCCTATTTTTTACATTATTTTAATATGCATTATGATTTTTTCATGACAAATTGAAAGTTCAATGAGTGACCATTTTTTATTTTTACCTATATAATAAAAGTCCATATTTGACATTTATTGAATACTTACCATATTCCAGGTCCTATCAGAAACAGTTTGCATAAATCATCATATTGTACCTCCCATTTCATCCCTCTCCTCATGATTTTTTTTTCATATCTCTGAGCATTCCCTCTTTTATTGAGTCCATGTCCCTCACTTGCATAATTCCTGAAAACCTTTTATTATGATTCCTGGTATCCTTCCAGTCATCAGCCAGCTCTCCTGTACCTTCAGTCTCTTTCATTTTCCCTCTACCCTTTTGTTCTAACAAATACATCTCTCCCAGTGATACTCCCTGTCCAGTGGTAATGCTATTTCTCTCACATCCTCTCCCACCAAAGGGTTTCCATATGAGGTAGCTGTCCCTTTGCTTTGCACTGAGTTTTCTAGATAATTCTCCCTGTGGCAGATTTTATTTTCTACTTTATCTGCTATAAGAACTCTTACAGTATCTTTTTTGAAAAGGTTCTTTTTGGGGAGGGCAAGAACATTTAAATTCTACTTTTAGCAAATTTTAATTCTGTTGAAATTTAGCAAATATGCAATATAGTGTTATCAACTATCATCACCATAAGAATAAAAGCAAAAGATAAAACCTGAAATGTACAAGTTTTTTTTTTTTATATCCTAGCCCACACTATATTTCCTTCCAATGTTTACATTTACTTTGTGTGTCCAAGTTTCTACCAAACTTAAAGGAAACTTTATAGAAATGCTTAAATTTAACTACTTTGGTCCTGATCATGTGAGAGTCACTGTTGCTTTCGTTTGCTCCATAGGGAAGCACAAGCCAACATTTCCCTTTCTCTTCATTATGTAACCCAGCTACCGTCCCCACCCTGCTGAATCCATTTCTCATTGCCCGCCTGAAATGTGTTATAAAGTACTAGCCTGCGGCAAGCTCGACAGCAGCTGTTCAACCCACTATTTGTGCGTCTCAGATTTAGAGCTGCCAGACTTGATTTGTGAAGCTCTGATTCTGAAAATTGTTATGTAACTTAACTTTTTCCTTCATTTTAAATTTCATAGTCCATCCAAAAGTTCTTTGTATTTAACAAATGGTTGTAACTCTCAAAGCACAGATTTTTAAAAACTTAAACCAACATTAAAAAGTCTAAGACCTCACAAGCTGATATAATTTGCTAGGGTTGTTAAAAAATATGAGGTCTGTCCTGGCACTGCCTCTAATGTGTTCTCAGTCTTCCAATGAGGCTCTGGATGGTGGTTCTCTGTTTTCTCTCCCATCTCCTGGGTTCTTATAGGTAGTAGATGATTATAAATGAACTCTATAAATATGTATCTTATCAATGACTATACCTTACTTACTCAAAGTCAATAATCTTTTATGCTTTTTCTCATCATTCCCATCTATTTTTCATACTGGCAAGTAAAGGAATTCTTTGTATTTTAAAATATAATTAAAAGAGCAATCTTGACCTTTCCAAATCAATTCTGCCATTAAAATTAGCTATCTAGAGTACTGAGTCTTACAAGTCAGTTTTTTCATAACATGTGATCTGAAATCTGCGGTTGTGGGAAATAGGTTATATGATCATCCAGTTCATTCAATATTTATATTAAAGAAAACATTGTGTCTCCTATTGCACATGTTTATGGATGACATAAGATTTTTTGTTAGTGGAGTGGAACCAGCAGAGACATCAGATTAGTTTGTGATTAACTATAGCTGTTTATGTCACACCACCATCACCTACCTATGTGGTTTTCCGTACACAGATCCTGCAATTTGTTCTTCATTAACTCTTCATTTCTACTCCCTATTCATCCAACTCACTGCAGTTAAAATGGTTCAATAGAACATATACAATAGTCTAAGCTGGGGTGGTAAATGAAGTACACATTTTATTTTAAGTCACTCACTATATAAGTGAAACCCTGGGAATTGAGAACGTATCAAAGGGGTCTAAAAAAGCATGATCAACAAAAAGAGGTTAATGGTATAAAAGAAAAGCATTATCAGGTGGCTTCTAATTTAGAAACAATTTAGTGGATTTTATTTTTTTCATAATCTATTTTCTTTACCCTTAATTGTTAATCACTGAGTACCAGTAAGTTAGACTGATATAATATATATTATTGTAATGTACATTTAATATAGCAAACTATAAGTTATATAGTATAGCACTTAATATAATAAAGTCTAATATAACATATACAATAACATTATATTACACTACATTTTCATATTGCATTATTTATATTATGTTATATGCTATATGTATGTGTATATATAGATATTGATATATAGATATATAGATGTAGATAGACAGATATTGCCAGAAGCCCACAAAAGCAATACATATTCAAAACAACTTTGAACATTTTTCCTTTGCCCCATTGCTCATGTAAAATAATTCCTAATCATACATTATCACACTGACATGGCACTTGAACTTTGAAGGTGCAAAGTAAGAAAACAAAGATTAGTGGTACTTTCTCCCTTGACCTGATATTTTATCTCTCTTTGCTATTGTATTGGAGAAGATCTGGTTAATTATCCTACAGTTCTTTAGCTATCAGTCTTTGTAAATAATATATGGCAAGATGTCCAGGTAGCTGGGCTAAAAGACACATTTTGAGAGAAACTGAATTTTGCCAAGTGATTAAAAAACATTATTTTATAAACAAATGTATAAATAGAAAAACAATCTAAATTTGTTTACAAATCTGATGTTGTACAATATTTTCCTTTCTGAAATCATTTAGCTATCAGAAACCAAGAGTTATCAATATGGAAAGGAGGCTTTACAAAGATAATTCAAAGTACAATCTAAATAGTTCTGATGAATGTTCAGATGTTCCTCTTGATTTTTTTTTTTAGTTGTTTCTACCCTGTCTTGAGGGAGAAAAAAAAAATACTAAAAGAGTAGAGAATACCGGATGCCTGCAGGCAAGGTTTCCCTTTCAAAAGGGGTCTTTTTCCTAACCCATGACTAAGACAGGAGAAATGGTAGATGCTCCACTTTCATATCACAAGAGCAGAGGATATTAAGCCAGCACTATGAAAACTTTTGTGAAAGCTTACATGTAAATATCAAAGAACAAAATGCCTAGAGTTAATTAAAAACATTTGACTAGAGAAACAACTTGGTCTCCTCTTGGAAACAAAGCTGTAAACATATGTTAAATTCTTAGTACTGTCCACATATTTAGCTACTTTTTTTTTTCCATATTTTTTTACTGGTCTCAACACTCAAGGAAGTCTACCAAAAAATAGGAGTAGGTTTTTACACAGAATTTAGAGTAATAACATTGAAATATGTATGAATAACAATTTTAAAAGATAAAATATTTTGAAGTGACTGAATCAAAAGAGATAGGAGGACAAAGCCACAGATGACTAGGTAGATAAAGAGATAGTCTATGAAAATTTTAGCGTGTGTCCTTTATTGTTGCCTTATACTTTTATATTCTAACAAACATCCTTCCTCTACTATTTATAGTCTGCATATTTCTATACACTTACCGCATTCTCAGTTTCAGAATTAATTTTCTGTGTTTATATTCTCTGCAAACTTATAATTTGGAGAAATCAGAGCTGGGTTGTATATATTTCAGCAATACCTGCTTGGAGTCAGTTACATTTCACTTAAATGAGCAAAATGTAGTATTATAAAATAACCTCTAGATAAAGCAAGATAAGCATTAGCAGATACCTAAATGGCCCAGTTTATAATTTTATAAGCTGTGAAATTTTAATGTATTTAATTTTGAATAAAATCCAAGTAATTTTCCCTATCAGTGAAGAAGGTTTTTCAGTATCCACACCTGTATTTTCCAAAGAATAAGAACAGATTTTATGGCAGCTGAAACACTGAGCATATAAGCAAATATGACAAATCTATTAGCTGCTTCTACAAACCAAAGGGGGAACTCTTAAATTTGTGTTTAAAAAGTATCTAATACTTCAAAGAAATATGTGCCCTATTCCACAAGGCTATATCATCAAAAAGTAAACGTCTCTTTTTTTTTGGAAATGGTGTCTATTATTTTTTTTCTTTCTTAAAATTTTCTGCAATACCGTGTAATCTCCTAAATTCTGCCTGATATCCATCTGTGTGTATCCTGTGCCTTAAGGTGTGCTTATATTTGAAGGTAACAGATTTAAAGCTTTTAATTAGGCAATTTTCTACCTACTTAAAGACTATTAACTAGATAGCTTTTAGAATTGCTGTTTTAATGGAGTGTCATTTGGCAGGTAATGCTGTGACTTATTTTAAAAGTCACCTTTATGACTGTGGCTATAAAAGAGAAATAGTTTGATATTACTTTATTTATTTAATCATTCATTCATTCATTTATTCACAACCTTTGACTATTTTTACCCAAGCTATGAAATGATAATAATGCAATTAAAAAAGACAAATTTAAATTTTATCATGAATTTAATATATAGTTGTTCATATTTAAGGATGGACTATTTTCATAGAATACATTTTCTTCTGTTTACAGCAATTGTCAATCTGTTTGCTATAAGTCTTCTCCTTTTCTTATATTGGGCAGTTCCATATCTGTGGCCTATTTAAGTAACCTACTACATCCTTCGGATCCACTGAAAAGTTATTTACTGTACTCTAAAGAGCAGTGCTTTCTGCCCTAAAGTGTTTACATTTAAAATAGTGAACTTCCTCAAAAGAAAACCATAAAGAAATAAGAACACAATGACCTTACTAAAACACACAGACTCATCATTTTCTCAGACAGAAGCCCCCTGGCATGAAACAAACATGAATATGGTGATGCAGGAATAGTATAAGAATAACCAAAGTTATAGTTTATCATATTTCTTAATTTCTTTGCTTCAAACAAGTACTGTGGGCTTTTTTTCAGAATCTGTTTTTCTATATCAACGACTTTCCACTGTTATGTCATAAGAATTTTTAAAACATGTAATATGAGACTACTTAGTCATGGGCACTGACCTCTTTTACCTTAGATGGTGAAATAAAACATGACAACAGCCAACACAACGATAGCTATCCTGTTTGAATGAATCAAAATTATACGTGTTTTTTTTTTTTTTGGTGTGCTGCAGAATTTTAGTGATTAGTTTTTGTGTGCCATGAGATGAAAAAGGTTGACCATTGCTGACTTTCTCTAAGACACCAAAGATGTTCTGAAAATCCTTGGTGACTGGCTACCATCTTAGCACTGAGATTGAATAGATGAGTAAGACTTCTTTAATTTGATACTGGCAGTTATTGGGCAAATTACCCTTTCTGAATTCCAGTTTCCTTACATATCTTACATAAGATATAGCACCCACTGCTATCTATCTAATTGTATTGTTGTAAAGAACCATGTCACTATTTAGTCTAATGTTTGGCACATAGTATGTCGTCAACTGATGATAGATATATTATTTTTCATTTATCAAAAGTTATTAGTGTTTGATAAACTGTCACAATTGGGACAATTCTGAGAGTGAAAAGGGGCACTATTAACATTAAATGAATATTAAGGGATAGGTACTAGAACACATAGTTACATCATATGACTATTCTAACCATCAGGATCATTAAGTGGGGAAAAAAAAGAGTATCCACTCACATTCATTAGTTTAATGTTTAGTGTCCCTTAATACTCATTATAATTAAATGGCAAGAGGGACAAAAACTTTAAAGCAACTGATCTATTTTAATTCTTATTTGATGTCAGAGAATAATAATACTTTTAAAATAGTTTGGAGAGTTATACTTATTTTTATGTATTATAATGTAAAAAGAAAGAAAGTTAATGAAAAAAACTGCCCCGTTCTTAGTGAATTTCCAGTTTTAATTATAATAAAAATGTGCAATAGGTCAAAATCAGTTAGGAAAATAACATTAGTGTCATCTCCAACATCAATTTAAGGTCACCAAAATTCTATGAAAGCCACATTTCACATAGTTGTAGGTCCTATCATCCCTATACCAACTTTACCAAATGACTGAAAGTTCTTCTGTCTTACTTCCAAATTCTTTAAAAAATATAGCACTCCCTTATATTCGTTACTTTTACTTTCTTATTTGTCCTCAATAAAAAAGGCAACTAATTCAAGTAATAAATTTCCAAGATATATTACCAGGAATTTTGGAGTAAATAAAAAATCTCTACCAGTATAAAACATAAAAGCCATGTTTATTCTTACTTATAGTTGGGAGAGTGTAAATTTTAACTACCATTTCACAGATATCAGACTTTAAACCATTTACAAAATTGATATCACCACCAACTGCTGAACAAGTGCTTAAAATAGAATTTGTATATAGTACTAAGAACGAGCACCCTTTGGAGGAATTTGGCAGTACAGTAATATCCCTTTACAAATGTGGGAATAGTATCCAACCCCACAGTGGTTGCTTAAAACTTCAGTCAGACCAAACTTTGTATATATTGTTTTATTTTCATATGCATAAATGCCTAGATAAATTTTAATTTATATATAAATTATATATACACAGTAAGAGATCAACAACAGCAATAATAAAAGAGAAAAATGATAACAACATACTGTAATAAAATTCTGTGAATGTGGTCTCTCAAAATAGTGTACTATGCTCACACTTCTCTTGTGATGGTATAAGATGGCAAAATGCCTACGTGATGAGATGAAGTGAGGTGAATGACATTGTCATTTCAATGTAACATGAGGCTTCTTTAAAGGTCACTTCAGCATCAGCACTGTGATACTGGGAAGGTGCATCTATAGCTGAGATGGCTACTGTGTGACTTGCAGGCAGGTAACACACACGGTGCGCATAAGCTGGACAAAATGATGACTTATATCCCGGTGAGACAGAACAGAAAGGTGAAAGATTTCATCACAATACTCGAGTGGTATGCAATTTAAAATGTATCAATTGTTTACTTCTGGAATTTTTCAATCAATATTTTCTGAGGGTGGATGAAGATGGGTACGGTTTCAGTAAGCTGTGGAAAGTGAAGCCGCAGATCAGGGAAGTGACTGTGTCTGCCAAAATCCCACCTCTGTGTGTATCTCAAAAAGCCAAGAGTCATGTAGTAAGATGTTTATTATGCTACCGTTTGCAATAGTGACAAAAAATATGATGAGTAATCTATAGTGGAATACTACACTGCAGTGAGATTTTTAAAATTAGATCTCAATTCATCAAAGGGACAAATCAATTGTTTGTGGGAAAAGTACTTGTAAATGTATACATTAAATATTTTGCAGTTACCTAAATTTTGTTGAACTAACAAAATATTATTATATTCTGGATACACACACAACATACACATGACATACAAAAAAAGGCATAATTACCTCAGGATAGTTTTACCTTTTAGAGAGGGTTAGGATTCAGGAGCAGAACCTCAACTTTATTTTTTTTTAATGAAAAAATAACGAAAACAAACCAACCCTGAACTTTTTAAATCAGACCTATGTTTATCTGAGAGTGCTAGCTCTGCTAGAACTACAATATGCTGGTAAATAAAGTTCAGGGCAACCTTATTTATAAGCATTTTAGTTAATTAAATAAATGATTAAAGGTGTAGTGTTACCTGCTCATTTATTTTTATCTTTTATGTTGATAGAAGTTTAAAGTATGATCTGATTGAAAGGAAATCATGTTACTCATAATAGAAAGCCCTTAATATGTTTCCTAAGCCATTTCTTATGTAACAAGAGGTAATCTTTCTGTGGATGACTACAAATATAACTATAAAAGGGGGATGTAGTTAAGTATTGTTCATTGATAAAATATTAGGTGCTTGAGCCAAAACACCATAGAAGGAATGAGCAGATTCCAAATTTGGCCTAATTAATCCAAAGTTGGATAGAGAAAACTATAATGTGCTTTAAATTTAGCACTAATTCTTGCAAAGATAAAATATCATTATTTCTTATTTTAAAAGAGTCTAATTATTTTATTCAAGTACCTTTATGCTCTTCTAAGAAATGTAGTTCAGTCACTCCTTCCTCTCACCTCCTTTTATCCTTAACAGAAAAAAAAAGTCTTCCGTTTTCCCTGTTGCTTAAAAAAATCTGTAGAAAATTCAATCGGTATATGCCCTTTCATTCAAACCCACCTTTTAATGTTTAATTCAAGAATTCCCAGGAGGAAAATAAGTATTCAGGATACTTGGTGATTTATATACTACTTATATGTCAACAAATATGCAGAGCAGGAATTACTTTCATTTCCTTTTGTTTCATGTTATTTTTTTCTTCTTTGTTTGTATCTAAATTTTAATTCTGTTCACATTCTGCTATTTGTAGGAAAGTGGCCTGAAGTGAACAGCAAGAGGACAGCTCTAAATCGAGCACGTAAATCACTTCTTCTCCAGTTCCACAGCCAATTTAAAGAGCATCCTGCCACTAATGCCTGGAAATAATATACTGTCGAGCCTGACGCAGCAGAGGGACTCGACTTCAAATTGCAGGATAGTCCAGGTGACCGTGCAATTACAATTAACCTCCTGCCCACAGTGTCAGTGATAAACAGTCATGCGAGTGATGGGCCTAAGAAAGTGCTTAGGTAACTTTAACAGAGATTTGTGAGGTTTCAGTGTTTAAAAAAAGTATTTTCAACTTAAACATCTCGTGATTTCAATAATGGTTTCTTGGTGAATGTAATAGTTTTTTTAAATTTTAAAGCAGTCATCTGCTATGACATAAAAGCATCTAGAAGAACATCAGATATATAATACGTTCTTTAAAACTGTTTATGGGAAGGAAAGAATATAAACATGCAGAAATCCACAATCTTTCTAATACCCAGGCATTTGCCCAATGCTTGAAATAGATTTTCAAAGCATAATTTTTGCTTAGTTAAGTTTATATGAAATAACTGTACTGATTCACTAAATTTAATGTCAATAAATTTATTATTTCTACTTCCTTTGAAGTTTATAAACATTTATGTGTGTATATACAAAACATATGTGTGTATGTGTATGTATATAGTGCATGTACACACATAACTATCACAGATCTGGTTATGTATATTCTTCACATAGAGAGAGAACAAAAGACAGAAAGACTGAGTTTAAGTGTCCTTGGTCTTTTCACCACACGTACTTATAATTTCCATTGTGTATATGGTGGATACATATATAGTGAACTGTTTATCATGGTTTAACAAATCTCTGTTGAGGCAATAATTTTTCATTTCAACCTTTAAATCACACAAGTATGCTTACCTATGTAAAAACTGGATATATGATATGGATATATATAACTATTACTCTACTGTTATATAACAAGTTGGAACTCAGTACACTAAATTGATGTATTAATGGTATTTATAATAAAAAATATTCCAAGGAATTCAGCGATCCATTCATACAAAGTTCCGGTAGGTGTTATTAATGACCTGAAATCTACCATTAGAAAGCAATATTTTCTAAGTAAAAATACAATTTTAGAAACACTGATAGCCAAAGTTAATATTAATACATATAAATAAGATTATTAAGAAAGTAATTAAAATATCAATAATTTTAAAAATAATACCATATACTCTTTATTGTAACAGATACCAAATGAATACAAAAGTAATATAATAAAATGCTTTTTGTTTCTTACATTCAAGCTGATGAAACCAATCAGTCATTGTTTTTAAAAAAGATAATTACTACAATTAATACAAACTGCTGTTAGGATGGAACTCAAGAACAACTTAAACAGTTAAAGAAAATTTACTGAGCTCTTAGGATTTATTTTGCCTGGTAATTGAAAAAAAAGTATAATCTTAAAACTGGTAAAGAAACAGAATAACAGATAATAGATTTAACAGTTGCTAATGTAGGGAGTTAATTCTGAATATTATGATAAAGAGCTTTGAAAAGAAGACAAATTTAAGATCAATTGGTGAAAAGCATGAAACTATTGTCTATGTGTGTGTAATTGGGTGCATTTGTACCTGTGTTTCCATGTGTGTTTGTATATAAAACAAAAGAATAATGTACAACATAGAACTAAGAATTCTTTAAAGCAGATAGATGACCAGTTAGAAATCCAGTATAAATTGTAAAATATTTTTGAATAAATTATAGAAATTCAGCACAAATTGAGAGGCTGTATTAAGATAATTAATAGCTTAAATGGACAGAAAGATGAAATGGGTATTAGGCATTTTTAAAATGACAGACATCCAATTGTTTTCTTAAGTATTTGACTTTCTACAAATAACCTTTCTAAGCCTCAGCCTCCTAATGCATATTATTAATTGTCATGCATACTAACACTGTGCTGAAGATAGCCAGCTCACTATTCACTAACTATTCTCTCCTTTTATCTTAGGAACAGAACCTATATACTGGATGTGACAGTGTGCCCATTTTTCACTCTCTTTGTAGAAACAAGTTGGAGAGAATTCTATGAGACGAAAGGAAGTTGTGTATTGCTTCCAGGAGAAGTGCTTTATAGAGTGCTGACTCAACTAGAAGGCATGCCTTCCATTCTTTTAGCTCTTCCCCTCTTCCTCCTGCCTAAAATGTGGATTTGATGATTGGTAATCCAGAGGTCATCTACAACTAGACCAGGGTTCTATAAGAATGAACACTCTACATGCGGGATGGCTTTACAGATGACAAGAATCTGGGTGCCTGGTGATATAGAGGTATCCCATTAGTCTTGGGCTGAGCACCCCTGTCTTCTTTTACATGAGAGAAAACAATATCATTTATTTAGGCAAAGAAACTTGTTTAGGTCTTTGAATTTTTATTTATATTCAGCAAAAGCTAATTCCAATGGATACCCAAAACTGCCTCACAGGCTTATGGTTTTATATGAGGCCAAGTCTATATAGTTCAAATAAGTGTTTCACATCTGATATTTGACTTCAATTATAATTTCTTCAGAGAGGCCTTCCTTGTGGCTCCGTGTGAAATAATTCCTCCTGTTTTCCTCTTCCTTCGTAACACTTATCACAATTCACAAACATTTATTCATTTACTTTTGCAGCCTTTCCTCTTTATTGTACTTTATAAAACAGCGGGAAAGTAAATAAACTCAAGTAATTGAAAGTGTAGTGATTAATGAACAAATGTTGGTTAAACAAATGAGTAATTCATTAAAATAAAGCTACTGATTTTCTTTTAAAAATCTTGCATAAATTAATATTTCCATAATGACTACACTTTAAAAAGTAGAAAAGTTTTCATTTATTTTCAATTGATTATCCTTTAGCGATAGAATTTAATGTGATTTTTGAAAAATGTTCCATGAAGTAATGAAAGTTTCTCAAAGGCAATTAAACTGTCATTATTCTCTATTTGAAAGAGCCCAATTTCAGTATTTTCTGAAGTTAATAATATTTAGTAATATTATCATCTCCAATTTAGTTGGATAAAATTCAGCTACCAGTTATTAAATATGACATTTTCAATATAATAATAGACCAAACCTAAATAGCTTTATACTATTTTGAGGTTTTACACTTGCCATTTAGTCCATTATTTTGAAATTTCTTTCTATTTTTCTGTCTTCTGGATTTTGTCTTTCCCCTTCAAAATCATTAATTCTCCTAATAGCCATTTTTCTATGTACCTCAAAACTTTCTTTGAATCTGTCTTTAGCTTTGTTTCCTTTCCTGTCTTATACTCTCTACCTAATAATTTCATGGTGTTCATAAATCAAGTGTAACTGCTACATACATGATTTTTAAATTCATACATTGGCTCTTTTCTAGCTATAGTCATGTTTTTATAATGAATAATTTAAGAGTCACATTTTATTGTCTTCACTGTCATCATCTAAATAGCCATTTGTAAGGCACAGTATTATGAATGATAGTTACCATGCTACACATTAGATGACTGGATCAAAAAACTGTGGTACATTTATACAATGGAATACTACACAGCAGGAAGTAAGAACTCTTTTTTGTGAAAGCATGGATGAAACTAGAGAGTATTATGCTAAGTGAAAAAGCCAGTTGGTGAAATACAAATACCGTATGATCTCACTTAAAAGAGGAATCTAATGAACAAAATAAACTAACAAGTAAAATAGAACCAGAGACATGGAAACATGGAAGAAACTGATAGCAGTCGGAGGGGAGGTAGGAGGGAGATAATAAAAAAAAAAATACACACAAAAGGAGAAATACAAACCAAATATGTAAAAAACTATGTTAGCCACAAAGCAAGTTATCAGTAGTTTCAGTAACTGATAAAAAATAAATGTTAAATGTCTCTTTAAAATCTGTAAAATTATAAAGGTAACTTGTATCCTACATGCTCTGTTTTAATATTTTACATATAGATTAAATTGATACATTTATAAGCTTATTCTTGTGCTTACTTTACCTTTTAGATGTATTTGTATATCATCAAAAATAGCCTTTCTTTTACATGTCTTAAAGGAAAAAGATATTCAAATTTTCTAATTTTAAAGGCCTTTACAAGACAAAACTAAGAGAATTCTAAATTCACTGAGTTCATCATCAATTAGCTGAAAAAACAGCACTTTGTAAAAACTAAAAGACAATTTTGGAATTATAGGTTTTAAAATGTATGTAATCAACCAGTTTATCTCATGAATTAAGAGTAGAGACCTAACTTTTGCAAGTGATTTCTCATAGATGCAATTTTAACTAATAATAATTCTAGTTAGTATTATTATTTATCTGTTGGTTAAACTTAATCATTTAAGATTTATGATTTAACAACACAACTCTTTAAAAGAAAAATCTCTTTTGTTTTTGTGCATATTTTAAAAAATTACATTGAAGGTTTATAGAGAAACATGCTTTATAAGAACTTTAAAAATACTAATGTGCATTATTATCTCTAAGAGCAATAAAATAGCAAGCATTTTAATGATTTTTATTATATTTTACATTTGATCAATACATTAGTGTTTGAATTATTTGCATTTTGTGTCTTTGTTGAGTAACATAGTGTCAGTATCCTTCTGTTAATTACAAAGGGTGGGTCTATATCTGTCCCACAGTGCTTTGGGGCAACAACTGCTCTTTCCTAATGTCTTTTGAAACAAAAAAGTAACAAATTATCACTGTGATCTGATTTCTTTGTGTTCACTTAACTTCCTTCATGTATGACAGACATAAAAATCTCTTTTAATTGACTCTTTCACAACCAGCAAGGAAATCATTGCATGTGACAAAGTCTTACAGGAAAAAAATTCCTAATTCCATAATATAGAGGATCTCTTTCTACTGAGCTATTTTATTAGGGAAACTATATATGTTTACTAATTGTCTGAGATCGAACAAAATTTTCTCACACCCACTAAAAAGGATTAGTCCAGCAGCTATTTGAGCAGTAAATACATTTTACTGAAAGCATTGCAAGGTTGTTGAATTCTAGATGTGTATTTTATATAAGATACTGTTGAAATAAATTAAATTTGACTTTGAAACAAACTGCAATCAACAACCAAATAGTACAAGTTTACAATAATTCAACAATTTCATCCACCTAAAATGAGACATTTGTACTCTTTCAATTCGAGTAAAAAGTAATCTAAACTACAATATATTTAAATTTTTGCTCACATAGGATAAGTCTTGGAAAAAAAGTTTTATAAAAATCTTTACACTTCTATATCAGTTAAAAACAATGCATGCCACCTGAAGAAAAATGAAAACTGAAATTAATGAAGCTTGGTTTCAAGTATTATACACTTCATTTACAATGATACATAAAATTGGTGCATGTCTTACAGTGGTGTTACTGCGATGACAACCTAGTTTTACATCCTTTAAATGGTAAGTGAATTAATCATTTTCATATTCTAATTGGGTCAGACTATGACTTAAAGGGACAAATTTTCCACAAAACTCTTGGGATTCAAAAATTAGAACATGTTTCTCACATGAGAGAGAGTGAATATCTGTATTTTCCCTGTGGTGGAAATAAAGAAAGATACCAAATAAAATTCAATTTAGTTATAAAAACTGGGATACGGACCACTTATTTTCCATTTGATTCTTTGCACCCAACTGAGCATGTACTTATATCTGCACTGAAACATTATCATTTTAAAGTTAAAGAATAAAACAAATGTGCATCATTACATCTTAGAGTTACTATGGAACTAATAAAGAGGAGATATTTTAAGAAAATATATGACATAGAGAAATCCGAGATTCTCACATAGCAAAGTTACATTTCTCCTTGCTGTGGTGGCACTAGCTCTTTAGAACTACAGCAATGCCTTCAAAAGAATGTTTACTTATCCTACAAAATACATTCCAAAATAATAAAAATGACCAGAAATAAATGTCTGCAAAATAGGTTTAGGTTAAACATGGACTTTTCTACATATTTTGTATACCTAAAAACCCAAAAGTGATTTCAGGTTCAATCAGTAAGGCACAATTCTGAATCTTACACAAAACTGATGGGGATTTCTATCATGAGAGTTCTGAATCTAGTCTTGGCTGAGCTGCTTTTTTTTATGTTTCTAAGTTATAGAGGGTAGTTGGCACCTTATCTAATATTGAGGTTAAATGGTATTAACTTAATATTAGGATGAAAAAGTAAACCAACTGGAAGTAGGGAGGCATTATAATGTAATGAGAGAAAAAAAAAAGATTTTGAGTCTAAAGAAAAACTCACTGAATTCCAACCCAGTTGTCCCATTTACCAGCAGTGGAAACTTAGTCAAATTAATCTTTTTTCTTGTCTCAAACTCCATACTTCTCAATGAGGAGAATAGTATCTTTCTCCAAGTATTTGATAAGATTAAAAACTTAATGCATATAAAATAGAGTGTGACCTGCCAAGTAGTACGGGTTCGAAACATGTTGGCTATGACCAAGACTGGCAAATAAAAGTTCCCTATACATCTACTGTTGAGGTTTCCTCTTTCTCTAAGGCCAGGTGTCTACCCATTTGCTTAAAATCTAGTGGTTCAAATTCACATCTTAAATCCCCTTTCACTCCAGCAAGCTAAAGGCACCCTGTACCTTGTGACCACAAGCCAGAAAAAACAGGAGGCAAATCCTGCTTCTGTACAATTTACTTTTAAATGAATTCAGACCTCATAGAGATCATTATGCCAAAAGAGAACATAGCCTGAAAATATAGAAAGTAATTTCAAAAACGTTTAATTAAATGTATTAATGACAGACAGTTCCATTAAGGGCAATCCGAAGGTAGTAAAAATGTGGAACAAGAAGACTCTAGCTTTTTACCACTGAATAAATGATATGAAGCATACAAATGACTTTACCATAGAGCATTCCTTGTCACTCCCATTAAATGCTTAGAGCTTGGCTAAAGTGTCCACGGGTCTAGAAAAAAAATGACAAAATGATTCCCCTTTCTTAAGAGAATAAATAAGACTACAGCTGTTATAGGTATAAATTATATAGGACCTTGCATAGTTTCTTCTATTTCATTATTATTCCATTCAAAAATGGTTCAAATATGTCATGATAGAAGTTTCTTATAGATATAATTAACATTCTTAAAAGATGAACAGAAAAAGAAGAAAGAGGAAGAAGTGGAGGAGTTAGGGAGAGATGAAGAACTGAGAAAAGCATCTGTTCAAATATAATTTATTAAGGAAATGAGGATAGTGTTTTTATCTGTCGGTTGGCATAAAGAAGGCAATAATTATGTCTGGATAAAACAAAAATGATTTTTCTTTAATTGTTTTTAAGCAGATGTGAAATAGAAATATAGTTATAATTCTTTTTGCCTCTATAATCATGTTCAATAGTATTTTGCTAAAATTACACTGCAAACAGATGAAGGAAATGTATGTTCTGATAGTTGTTCTAAGAGATTGAAAATAGCTGTAATTTGATCAGTAGAGATGTTACAATATCACTGGAAAACACTTTCAAATTAAATGACACCAGTGAAGAAGAGTTTTTGAAGAAATTAGAAAGATTTATATTAGAGTTTTCAATTTTTTAAGAAAATTTCTTTAAAATATACTTTTTTTTTCAAAACCTGAATATTTCTGCTAATGCTTCACTCTTTGTCATTATTGTTACTGTGAATAATATTAGTGATGGCATCACTTTTTGTTCTCTTTCAGTTGAATAGTAAGCTAAATATCATTGAATCTTATTTATAATAAACTTTGCATGTGCTTACTGTTTATTTTCTTAATAAACACTTTTGCAAGGCTATTCTGCTCTGAGCACATTCATTCCATTTAAAATTTCCAAAATATAGCCATTTATGTAGAACGATCTTTCTATAAGGATGTTCTACTGACAAGAAGAAGATACTGACAAAGAGAGCATCATTCATGAAACTAATCACACTGAAACAAGTGTCAGGAATGTACAGTTGCTTACCATGCCTGTCACAAATGGAAAAGCATCAGCAAGAAATATGTCAACATTTTATTTCCTTGTATAGACCAAATAATATATTCTTGAAGCCTGAAGAGTATTTTGAAAAGGCATATTTTCCAAATGGAAGAAATAGGGGCATGAAAACATATTTCTTCTCAAAAGAATCACTTTCCTCTTGTATTTTGTGAGCAATGGGATCTAGCACCAGTCTAACTGTGTCACTGGCAACACTATAGTTCAATAAGCAATCATTTTCCCCTGTCTGAACTATTTACTCCCCCTTGACAGATGCCCAGACGATGTCTTTTCAGTGAGTATTTACAAAATAACTTATATGTTGACAATCTGAAATATTATAGTAAAACAAACAAACAAGCAAAAGCAAACAGCAGCTTCTTTTTATATAGGAAATACGAGAAACATTTCAAAGATTCTTGCAAACATGAATTTAAGATGGCAGGTTGCTCTTATACCAATAATCATGCAATAATTAAAATGCCACAGGAATTTATTTAACACATAGCTGGTTTCTCCTAAGCTCTTAGGTTAGTCCATTGCAGACAGAATGTCAAGTGTGCTTACCGCAGTTTTCCCTCTTGGATGCCTTTTTCCCCCTAACTTCTTTCCCACCTCCACCACGTCCTGTAATGGTATGAGTTTCCAAGAACCCACACTCTGAGTCATTTTATCTTGAATGAAAAATCCTTTTTTCAGTGTTAGTCACTGAACACAATTAAGTGTTAGTTAGGTCTGTCTGCTGACTTCTGCTTAATGGGAAGAGAGGAACACTTTTCAACAAAGGAAAGATTTAGAGATGACTCTGCCTGAGATGTTAAATTACAACTATGGCTGAGCCTTGAACAACATGGGTTTAAACTTCCTTGGTCCACTTCTGTGCAGATTTTTCAATATATATACAGATGGCCCTCTCAGTTTCCAGGTTTATATCTGCAGACTCAGTCAATGGTGGATCAGAAATAGTATTTCCACTCCACGACTGGGAGTCTGCAGATGTGGAGGCACAACTGTGTGCACTGTTCTACACCATTTCATATACAGGACTTGAGCATCCACACATTTTCATACCCACAGAGGTTCTGATATCAATCCCTCACAGATACCAAGGGATGACTATAGCTAAATTTGGTGGGGGGGGGCAGGTTTCAAAAGTTATACGTGGATTTTCAACTACATGGGGTCAATAGCCTTAACCCTAGCGTTGTTCAAGGGTATATGCCTTCCAATCTCTCTCTCTCTTTTTTTCCTCTCTTTATTTTTCTGAATTTAAAGAAGAATGCCATTCAGGTTTTTTTCTCTAAGTCTCCAATCTGTGTCCCTTTTTATATAGTCTGAATATGACTTCAAATGAGATCACTATTGAAGGCAGGCCCTGTGGACTGGTAACCCCAAACAGATGGGATTTGCACTTTCCAAAGAGCCCATCACTCCTGGTGAAATAGCTACAAAGGTCATTGACTAACACATCTCAAAGCTGTAAGATGGAATCAATATATGATGCCAAAGCTTGCACAGTGCTTATCACATGTGAAGCAAATTATTATTAATCATTTCTTAAACCTAGAAGTCCACAGGAGGAAAGGTTTATAGAAACTAACTACTAGCACAAAGAGTTAACATAATGGCATATGGATGAAATAGGGAGGAAAAAAACCAAGAAATTCTAGAGCTCACACTAAGTAAATAGAAATAAAACTCAAGGTGAAAATGAAAAGATCAAAATATTTTGAACACTGGGCAATTTTCTATGGGATAAAATGTTACTTGTGCAGCATATATAAGCTACCACTGTTTTAAATCCAACAGAAACTTGTATATAGGACCAACAATTTTATATTTAGGACCAGTGCACATGGTCTGAAACAAAACGTGTCGGCAACAATACATCAGGGTTCCAACAGTGATAGTTGGCCATTAGCGACAACATGATGCATCTACTGGAGAAGTCAATTGTAGACCAAGGCAGGACATGGTCAAAGGACACATTCACTCTGTTCTCCAGCTCCCTGTAAGGACCAGTGAGTAAATGTTGATAGTTTCATGAGCCACATAGTTTCTATCACAGACACTTAATTATGAGATGCAGCTTGAAAATAGGAATAGACAATATGCAAATAAATGAATTCTAAGAGTGTTTGGGCCTGCATTCGATAACCCTTTTCCAAAAAGAACCATATTTCAGTAAACATTTTAAATTATTATTTTTAAATTTTTACTTTATGTGTACATGGAGGGACAGTCAGAGTTTGAGGGAGCTGGGATACTCTCTTCTGATTGTCATATATCATATAGTGTTCATGGTAGAAGCATTTAGAGAATTTAATAATTAATAAAAGTGTAGCTATACTGAAAACTAATTTAACAATTATTTATGTGTCCCATAAATAAGATTTCTTTATATTCTGGATATAACATAAGGCATCAAGAAAAGCTATGTTAAGAATGCAGAGTTCTGTTTAAAGGGGTATGTGCTTAGCATTGCTTGTAAAGCAATACAGCTCATTGAACATTTGTATTTATGTGTTTTTTTCTGGATTTAAATAAACCAATCTATTTTTCAAATGATTCTTGTTTGTTCTCGAAAACTTGGATTACTCTGTAGTCTATCATCTCCTGACTGAGTCATACTTGCAGATATTTTTGCAATTATCCACTGATTCTTGAAAGTAATTTATAATGTCAGGTTTCTAATTTTGTTCAAAGCTAGCAACTGAAATTCTATGCTAATAAACTCACCTGCAAAGTATTGACTGTTTTAATCTCATCAGGATATTAAGAACAAATTACAATATCTATGAACTTCAAGATCCCCAAAGTCTAATTTTATAAAATACAAATGTTAGTATTATTATTGTAAACAACCATTGAGTTTCTATCAGTCACCAAAAGGAATGTTATTTTTAGGTGGTAACACTTTCAAAAAATTTTACTAATTCAAAAATACTTTGTTCAACATGCAAAGTAATCTGTATGCATAATACATTTATCAAAAATCTCATCCTCTTCCCTCATACAATAATCATTCATAAGTCCCTATGTGACTGGAAGCAACAGTTCTATAATGGAAGTGTCACTGCAACCTTAAATATAGCATTCACCATCATGAAAACTGTAATAACAGATGCTCACAAATGCCTTGTGTGATGAATTGGTGCAGCAAAAGAAGGAGAGAAAAAGGTCTGTGTAGGTGTTTGTGTGGAGTTGGGGGAGAAGAGCGCCTTACAAACACAGGAGAACACAGATGGCAGAGAGGAATGCATGCTGGGATAAATCTCACTTTTTACACCCTGGGGCTTCTTTGCTACCTGCAGATTCCTATATATCAATTGGAAAAATAATGAAGATTCAAAGGCAAGTGATAAGAAAGAGGAAAGTGACTTTATTGCTATCACTTTTGTAATGAGAACGAAAGAAAGTGGGTAATAAAAGAAAAGAAAATGAGACAGGGACATTGTTTATTAAAAGGTCAGTCAATATACACTGACTCAGCTCTCTGACATATTCCATGGCCGAAAATAGTTCACAATCCACTATTTTTTCCTATGTTGTATTAAATACAATGTTTTGGGTAAGAGAAAAAATGATTTTAAAAGCATTCAGACTTCCTTTTTTTATTATGATGAAAAAGGCAATTTTGGCTAATTTTCCCTCAGAAAAAAAATGAGAAAAACAGAGCAAAATACTTAAAAATATCACCCTGATGTTCAGGGACAGCTTCCTTAGCAGTTTTATTGTTGTTTGTTTGTTTTTAATCCTTACCTGTGGATATGTTTATTGATTTGAGAGAGAGAGAGAGAAACATCATTGTGAGAGAGAAACATTGCTGCGTTGCCTATTCACACGCCCCAAGCAGGAACTGAACTCACAACTCAGGTACGTGCTCTGACAGGGAATAGAACCTGCAGCTGTTTCGGATGCATGAGATGATACTCCCACCAACTGAACCACCTGGCCAGGACACTAGCAGTATTTTTGAACCCAAAAATGATTTGATACCTTTTTGATAGCCACATAGGGTTAGAGAAAGTGAGATTGATATCTAGGACCACCCAAGACAGGGGATGAGGGATCCCATGTAAATATTATTGCATTGGAAAGTGACTCTGAATGGCTACAGTCTAGATAAAACCAAAATCAATCTCATATAGAATTCTAATCAGCTTCAGATTATCTCTACTACTGAAAATGGGTTGAAATAATGTCAGATTACCAAAAGCCCTGTGTCAGGAAGAACATTTTCTGTAGAAGAAAATATTTTCATTTTTCAAGTCACAGAGTTTTCCAAATAAAATATAGAATGCATAATCAGGACCACAAGACAGGGTAATATGAATAAAACCAGCCAGCCCCAAACAGCAAGCAACATGAAATATCGGCTGACCCACTGTGACTACAGTATTGTTATTAACAGATATGAGTATTAAATGACTATAAATATAACCATTTTAAACAGCTTTATAAATTAATATATGTTCAATAAGATAAATGCAAGAATAAGATTATTTAATTTGGAAAACTTATTTAAAATCAGAAAACATAAAATTAAGAACTCAATGAATAGCATAATAGCAGATTAGACAAATGAGGAGAGTTAGTGGACTAAAACAAAAGTAAGAGGGGGGAAATTCCAGACTAAAATAAATAAAATACAAAAATAAAAAAGTAGAAGATAATAAGCTATAGGACAATATTTTATAACGAGGAGTACAAACATATCTCTACCAGGAGTCAAAGAAAGGAAGGAGAGATAAAATGAGTCAGAAGTAATGTTTAATTAATCATGTTTGGGCAAGAAATCCAAACAGGATGAAAGATATAAAACCACAAATTCAAGAAACGTTATTAATTTCAATCAAGCAAATGTAAAGTAATACTGTGTGGGAGATTATTGCCTATATTTCATGTTTCTTCACATCTTACAAGCAGAAGCACTGGCAGGCTTTGGGGTACCGGGGTGTCCAACATTTTGGCACCACTGGGCCACACTGGAAGAAGAAGAGTTGTATTGGGCCACTCATTAAATACACAAACACTAATGAAAACAAAAATCTCATAATGTTTTAAGTAATTTATGATTTTGTGTTGGGTGGCATTCACAGCCATCTTGGGCCACATGTGGCTGTGGGCTGCAGTTTGGATACCCCTGAACGTTTGCATAGCCACCCTGGATAATAGAGTTAGTGCATTACTCTGGAGCAAAGAAAGGATTCTTTATGCTCCAATATAACAAAGGCAAAACTCTAAACTCTCATGTTCCCTCAACTCAGGTCTCTCACCTGAGATGCAACCTGCTGAGTGTACAGGTGCCACCTGGCCCTTTGCACCTCCACCTGGGAATCGAGTCTCAGGGAACCTGCATAATGTTAATAGTCCGGCTAGCTACTGCTAATGCTGTTGATAACGAAGTCCTTTCTCTCTGGCCTAGAAGCATCCTGTCTTCTGCCAGCAACCATGAAATTGAGGCAAGATAGCTAACTGCATTAGCTTTAGAAAAATTGCAGTTATTTTAGAAATAACTTTCATAGTTCTTTGCATATATTCCTGGTAAATATGCAGAAAGTCAAGACAAACATCTGCATATCAGCCAGAGAAAACTGTTAGTTTACATTCCTATAAAAAAGTAGACAAATAATTGAATTTTCAATAGAAATTATAAAAGTGAGAAGATAATGGAATTATGTCATCAAGTCCTGGAGAAAAAGTTCTGGCAACCTAGAATTCTGTAATCAGCAAAAATCTTCCATATTCAAGGTGATTTTTCAGACAATGGAATTGATAAAATTTATTACGGATAAACAGACTTAAGGAATTTTAAAGGTAGTTTTATGTCAGTAGGCATATGATGATGGATATAAGGATGCATGCGTGAACGATGATAAACAACAAAATATGTAAACACAGCGTGTGGCAAAAGTAAATTTACAGTTGTATGTGAAATAATTGATTTTTGTGTTTTTATTTATTAATTGTATTACTTTCCATATGAACTGTAAACCTACTTTTGTCCCACCCCATATATAGAAAAATTTAAATTGATATTTATATAACAATAATGTATGTTGTTTGGATATAGAACTAATTATAATAAAAGATAACAATGGGGTTCAGCTTGGAAAATAATTGGTGGTACTAAGAGTTCTCAGGTAATCTTTTTTTTAGACAAAAGTAAATGTAACAAATAATTTTCTTTAATGTAAAAAGGATGCGTGCTCTAATATCCATGACAAGCTTAAATTGACAGTTACTTGCAAAAGAAAGGAAAAGATAAAAAATGAATTAAATTTTTACTTTCCAATATGCATTGCTATAGAAGAGATTAACAGACCAACTAGATCAGAGTTACAGTACATATAAATGTATATATACTGTATATATTTATAAATATATATACTATATATTTTTTCATCTGTATATGGAAAGACTGATATTAAAGTTTAAAGAAACTTGTATTTGCCCAAATTTTGATGTACTGTCATATTTCCTTTTGGCAAATAAAAATTAAAACAAACTCTTGTCTTATTAGAATTGCTAATAATTCCCTAAGGTGTCTTTGAACTCTGCTGCCCAGAAGTACCAAAACACAGTTTACATTTACTTACAAAACAATATACAGTACAGTATTTAAGACTGTATATATGACTACATAGTAATATTATCATTCCAAAAATGTCATAAAGTTTAAATATCTGGCATTTTTTAAATACAAAAAAATCTTTAGAAAGTTTTCTCAAAATATAATGATGAAGAACACTATATAAAAATAATAATTATTATTAAATTTCTTTTTATTTGCTTTATTGAACTGAATCAAATATAACATAAGGAAAATGAAATAAAAAATAAGATTATTTTTAGGCACAAGTTGTTCATTCTTCAGAGCTTTTCTTGCATGGGTATTAGAGAAGATATTCATATCTCCCCTGATTCTAGTCATTAAATCGATGTTGAAAAAATGTTGAACCACAAGAAATTGTTAATATTCATTCATTTTATAGGTGAAAATAGACATTTCAATTGATTACTATTTTAATAATCTTTTAAAGTACTTTAAGACCTTGAGTAGTTGTCTTGTGAGCCATAATGATCAAAATAAGTATTATTTCCCTGAGACTCAGACCCAGTAAGTCTTAAGTTCCTATTAAAAGTAACAACTATCGAAAACTCTCCTGAGTGCAACATAAATAAATCAATGCCAACACTATAAGCCATTAAAAAGCCAAGGCTTGAAGATTCCTACTAAGTTACAGAGCACATTATATTGTTCTCAGAAAAGACAATTGTTATGCATGTGTGCATGCTATGCATACAAGTTATGCAAGCGTATACTTTTTTTTTTTAATCCAAACCAATTACTTTTAAGAGTGAAATGAAACACTTTTCACAGTTACCCAGAGACAATAGTATAAACCAGAACAGTTCTGGGAAAATCAACTGATTTTCCATAATCAAAGGAGAATGTGGCAAAGAAAAGAACAAGATGGGCAACACATTCCTCTTCCTCATAACTTACTGTTTATGATAAGCAGTTTATAGATCACCACCACTCAACTACTGAATTTGTGCAGGTCCTATGTAGCATTTACTTTTTACCGATAGTACGTCAAATATGTGTCACAGCGTATTTAACAAAGAGCATTCTGGCATTTGAAAATGTTGTGACATATTTATCGCACAATGTCAGTGGTCAATACTACGTAACCAAAGTAGTCTTTCTCATTTTCATTCATTGTGTTATACTACTCAGTATTGTGTATAACAAGTAACATTGACTAATCTGATTTTAATTTCACAAATCTAAAAATACAGATATTCCTATGAAGGTAATGCAGTTATTCAGGGCATCAGAAGCTAGTGGTTAATAAATTGTATGTTTAAATTTTTACCAAAGTGTTTATCATGTCTGTATTTGCAAATACAATATACAGGGTCTGGCAGAAGTAACACCTGCTTGAGTGTGGGTGGTCGGGTAATAATACAGGTGTCATAATTTATAGTTTTAATGTGAACATTTCAACTAAAATGTCATATGGTGTGCTTGAATGTGATATTGTTATGTTGCAGAATTGCATGCTTATGATTTTGTAATAAAAAGGGGCGTTATTTGTGCTGGACTCTATATTTTGGCAGTTTTCTTCCTACCAAATGCTGGAATGGTAACACAAAACACTGTAATTGAGATTCATCTTAAACAAGCTGAGCAGTGATTGAGGCCTCAGTACACTTCTACCTGTCTCATCAATGACACCATGCTTTCATTCAGAGCAGGGCAAAAGAGACCCCAACAGCACTAATGAAGCTGTTTGGCCCATGGCCTGCTGTCAGAACAACAGAGGCTGACTTCATTAGTATTTAAGTTCCAGGAGCATAGAATGTTTTCTAGTTGAGTATTGTTCTGTTCTTTGGATCAACTGCCATGGATTCCTGGAGCTTGACCACATTACAATTTTCACACTTGGCAACTGTAAAATTGTTAAAGCGATATCTTTCCACACAGTTTATCCGTTATTACTGCTAAGTTTGGCATACCACCTTAGTTACGGACTTTAAATGCCACTTTCATCACTTCCCAGGGTAACCTTGGCCATGAAATCGGAAAATCAGATCATTTTCTGGTCTGTTTTCTTCCTTTTCTTTGGATGAGATTAGATTTTGCTACGCTTGACTGACAAATCTCATTTAGGATTCAAGGAGAGGCCTGGGCCCCGACCTCTTTAAGAAGTGGGAGGTGAGATGTCTTAAGCAGTGATGAGGAAGAAAGAACTAATTTCAACTCATCACACAAAAGCAATTAGTGATTAATTCACACTGTGAGACAAAAATACTCGGAGAAGTGAAAGGAGTTTCATAGTGTCAGGTCACAACATGATTTAAGATTCTTTAAAAATACCAATCATGTTCAAGGGTTTTTCTCCTAATGTTTTATTTTCCTTTCAAATTATATATCTACGTCTGTTAAATAATGAAATAAACAACAGCAGCAGCAACAACAACAAAAAACAAAGTTATATTTATCCTGTTAATATATTCTACCATGAATAGGAAAAATATATATATTTTGTTTTAAGAAACAACCAACACAAATCTAAAATAATACATTTTCTATGATATATTAACTTAAGGTCAATTGTTTCATAATTCAGGGATGTGATGCTTAGTGAATGGATTGTACAGTATCCAGATACCACATCTTTGGGCACATTTATCCGTTGTAGATGGAATGAAAAAGTGTGGTTGGAGAAAGGCTGAAAATAATTGGTTAATGCCTCAAATTTAATAATATGCAATACTTTATTCTCAAGTATTGTAAGTTTCAAATCTTGATGATGTTTTCAGAGATGAGTTGGCATTTTGAATCTATGTCCTACTACATAAGTTTATATTAAACTAATTGAAATGAGAAGTCAACTAGACATGTTATCATGAGAATTTCAGTGAGAAAATGGATCAGCTGGACATCTAAGCCATTCTCTTGCCTTTAGAGACCTGTTCAAAATTAGAAGGCCATTGGATTTAAATATGCAAATGTGGAAGAAGAATATTATCTTCAAAGGTCTAGTGGCTACTGTCCTGTTTCCTTCTAAATTTCTTTTTATCAATAGTTGCATTTGCAGGAATTATTGTATCACATTTTACATCATTGAGGTTCTTGTTACTTCAAAAATAACATTTAGTTGTCCTCAAATTCTCTTTAGATACATTTAGTTTCTGATTTGTTTCCAGTCAATCTGGGGCTCTAGCCAAATATCTGGTCAAAAAATAAACTGAAATTCATTTCTAAAATGTTATGTGAAAAGAAATGTGGATCACAGTAGCTTGCATAAAATGCTAAATAATATTTTTGAAATATTGAGTCATCTCTCTTAACCTGTCTCCCTGTATAAATATTGCAGTGTACATATTAAATGTTCAGATGTAGGATTTCAAATGTTTCAAAATCAATTATATATAAAGAGATTCACAGGTACCTAAAAATTTAAATAACTTATTTTCTCCCAAATTAAAAATATTTTAAAATACGGCAGTAGGCACCATCCTAATAGAAAATTCTGTGAAGGTTGATTTTGTGTTATACAGGGTCCTGAACAAATAATGCCCTTTTTAATTTAATATCTTGTATTACAAAATCATAAGCATGTAATTCTGTAACATAATAACATCACACTTTAGCATACCATATGACATTTTAGGTGAAATGCTCAAATTAAAACTAAATTATTACACCCATACCATTACCCTACCAACCATACACAAGCGGACCTTACTTCTGTTGGACCCTGTATATTAGGTACATTTCTGAGAAGTTGTACAAAGCAAGCATAAGTATAAAAAGGAAAGAAATTCTCAATTAATTTCATTACACTTTCAGTAAGAATATCTCTTAGCAAAAGATGTCTTTGGTACATGAGAAAAATTATTATGTACTTAGGAATTTCAATATTCATTTCAAAAAGTGCTCCAACCTTATCCCTGTGCTTCTTTTATCATATGCCCTTTGAAGATGCCAGGAAAGTAAGGGAAAAAAAATCTCTGAAATTTTCACTTTTGAAAATCTCAACGACACACATCTTCATCTGAAATCTAAAATACGTGTGTATTAAAACAGCATCCATGTGATTTCCATTTAATTTATTATTTTCATTAATTTCATGAGGCAATTTAGTTAACTGTCATTTTGACTTAACTGTTTGGGATGTCAACACATTCTGCTCTTCTTTATACATCAGATGATGATTATTTATCAAGTATGTGCAAGTTACCTTTATTAAATGTTAATAACTATAGAAGATACAAGAGATATAGAGGATACAGAGAAAAATGATACTCTTTGACTAAGATCTTATAGTTGGAAAAGAAAAGAAGTGGTAAAACAAATATGTAGATAATTACAATAAAAAATATACTGTAGATTTCATTTCTACTGAATCTCTGGTCTAGCTTTTTCAGGTAGTATTAGTACACAGTCTATATTTTATTAATGAGTTATTACCCTATATGTGGTCAGTAGATTTCTCAGTCATTAAATACATTTCCATGATGAATATTCCTTTTAACTCTATAAAAATTTCTGTCGTTCAAAAGAAAACTATATGAATTATCTGATTATTTTTCATATAATCAATATTTAGTGAGAATTTACCCAATATCAAAAACTGTTTTAAGGCTTGATTATGTAATTGAGAGGTAGGTATTCTTGGTGACTGGATTCCCAATATTAATACATTTTAATAAAATTTAATTTACAAACTTAGTGCTTCCACACAGTGAAAATATTTCAAATATTGGGACAAATCATTTCCAGCTTTAAAATGTCATCACTCTTCCTGTATACCAAAAGAGAAGGGGTTTTTGCATTGCTTTTGCATATGGAAGCTGTATTTTCTATACAGCATGTTTTTATGCTTTGACTATTTATATTTCAACATGAATTCACTCCCATTAATCCGAAAGTGTCTATTTTTATCAGTGCCCTTCTAAAATGCTGAATATACCCTGTGACCCAACTGTTTTATTCCTAGGTACATCATTAGTAGAAATGGATGCATGTATTCAGGGTTTGCAACTTGGAATGGATAAGGAAAGTCTAAGGCCACTTAGAATACACTAGGAAAATATGTCCGAGGCTGCATTTGAACACATCACCATGATTTATAGCATTGGTTTGAAAACAGTGCTTTAAATACATACCTTTGATCTTGGATTCTAAATTCACCCTGGAAACAAAACAAAACAAAATGCCCACCTACCTGTCTATAGCTAACAGTTCAAAACAAAAAATTAAATGAAAGTCTATCGCCTGTTTTTTCAAAGCATAATAAGATTTGCTTTACTTTTAATTTCACATATTTCACTACACTGATACACTGTTCGAAGCTAGGCTATTTCATCACTCTCTTAAGAGCTCATTCAAATAATCTGACAACTGACAGTAATTGATTATTTAGTGTGGATGATTATACTTTAAACCATGAAGCCTAACTAATGCTACAAAGAGATGTATATGCTGTATTCAGACTGTCAAACAGAAACAGTAGGATAATATCCAGTTGACTATCTTTTTTTAATTAGGCATTTTCAATCTGTATCTGTTTAAAAACTTTTATTTTTTACAAGGTTTTATCAAATAATCTAAAAGGAAAACTACCCATGAGAAATATACAACAGATTTACAAATTTTCAGGATTATATTTTTGGAATCACGACTCTCCTTAACCCTATTTCAACTACGTATACATTTTTAATGAACTAAAATAATACTCTGATGAGGATGAATGTGTTCAGACTTCATCAAACCCTATCGATGTTTTACAGTGTCAGAGAGACCCATACCCTAGATAAGATATCAAGAGCCATTTCTCATATAGAAAACACATCTTTCTGCTGACATTCTGGTTTTGAAAAAGGAAAAAAGTCAATTTGATGGCAAGTGTGGATATGTGTTATTTTACCACCGGTCAGGTTAAATGGAACAGCCTCAAGATATCCAGCAATAACTATTATGATGTCAATAAAATGTCCCATGAGTGACAGGGTTAAGCCAGGGACAATTCGCTCACTAGTGAAAGACAGGACTAGTGGAAGTCCAGACCCATGCTGAGAACACTCACAGGAGGACTCTGCAGGATTAGAAATAACCTCCGTGTGACCAACGGACTTTCTCCCCTCCACAAGAATACTCATGTAACAAGTATGAGCCAAAGAGAAATACTTAATTAGAAGGATGAAGCTCTGCTTCTGCAAACAATATATTTGCATTTGGTAAACATAATTTATCCAGCACTTTTATGTACACGGTGATCCAAGTCACATGTGGAATATTTCTTACAATTTAGGAGATTCTAAGGACTTTAAGAATTTATACAATAATATTAATCAATATTAGTTTTATTTATAATGCTATTTTCAGGCATAGGTAAAATTTAGCAGGTAGACTATAAGCTTCAGTGCTCAGCTTAATTTTATCTTAAGTATGAAAAATTGCCCTATAATATATTATAGTCCAGGAAAAGAGCTGGTTTCATTTTTGCAACTTTGCATTAACTAAGTCATAAATAAATATTTACTAAGTGCTATTACAAAGCATTTTTTTTATCTAAAAAACATTCAATGCTGTGTTCCAATTCCATATGGAGCAAGTTTTCCTAATAAAATGAAGTTTTCCTTCATTTTATTAATCAAAGAATTATTAACTGAATATAGATTCAGCTTGTTTTCTTTATTTAATTTATTCTCATTTTCTCTAGATTCTTGTTCAGTGAGATGTGATAAAGCTTAGGAATAGATTAGAAAAATAGGCCTGATATAAACATTCATTAAAATTTTCATAGACTATTCTAGGCTTGACTACTGGGGATAAAAATAAAACCAGAGAAAAGAGGACATGGTAATAGAGATTGTGGTAGAACATATCTGTACATCATTTATACGCAGAGGCAGATTTAACAGCAGGCACACAGGGCGTGCGCCCTGAGCCCTGACTTCTGAAGGCATGTATTTTTATTTTCCCTGTCTCTCTCTCTTTTTTTAAGGGGCCCAATATTTTCTTCTATGCCCAGGGCCTCAACCAACCTTAATCCGCCTCTGCTTATACAGGGGCATATATGTTTTCTCTCATGTTGTTACTACACACCCCAACTTTATGAATTTATAATGAATGTTTGAAGGCAGAGCCATTGGGAATCATTATGAAGCACAAATGATGATTTATAACTAATAGCAATGTTACTTTTTTATCCACTCTGATCAATAATTATTTAATATATATTAAATTTATAATTATTATTATAACCATTTACTCAGCAAATATTTTAGCGTATTTATGACATGTCAGCCTTTAATCTAGGTATGGAGGCCACAACAGTAAAAGAACAGAAAAACTGTAAAATCACAAAAACAAATTCATAGAAATCATCTCACTAAGTCAATAACCCAAGAGACCAGACAGAGAGAGAGAGAGAAATGTGTATGGACACAGGTCAAGAATGTGGGAAATCTGTAATAAACAAGACGATTTGATGAGAATTTGGAATATGTGTATATGCGGTTACCATTTATGTGGTGCATTTATTGGGAATGATAACAGATTAGACACATTGAGTTACATGTGATGTGCATTTAAATTTACCAAACACCATTGTTAAAAATGAAATCTAATGTGCATACTGGAGTTGCTTAGGAAAAGTGAAATATAGTATCATTATAATATTTTGTTCATATATCTCCCAGTTGATCCTTTTATTGGTGTTAATTTTAGGTGAGTGTGTGTACATGGGTATGTGTTTGCGGTATTTATAGAACAACTGTAGACGTTAAGCACAGTAGCATGGAATCTATTGTATATGCATTTAATGATTTTAGGATCTATTCTTATTTCCTTATTACAAAAAAGAAAATATTAATATGAGTGCCTATTGCTAGAATTTAAACCCATGTTTTCTATCTCTAGACCTAACATTTTATTCGATATGCCAAAGCTTGCCCAAAGCAAATTTCCTATTAGAAAATTCTTAAAAACAAAAAAAGCATTACTTTTAAGCAGAAGATAAATCTATTTCACAATTTTATCATCTATTAAATTAAAGTTTCTCTAAAGCTTATGATTATAAATGTCACTGATTCTCATTTATCTTCAATCATCTTTGATTTATGCATTTAGTTATTTATGAACAACTGTTTTTTAAACTGAGGACCTGCTGTATTATTACAGATAATCATTCATAGAAGTTTCTAAATCGCATATAAAAGATAGAGACCTTTTTCATTAATTTGGAAGTCATTTAAGAGTAAATCGGGAAGGATTTGAATGAAAGCACTTAAACTGTCGATTCCCACAGCTGTTCCACCAGCAGTGAGCAGTGATGCAGGCCATCCTCCGTGTACTTTGTAGTCAGCCCGCCTCTTGGGCAGGAAATAATTTGTTTCAGGAAGAGTTTTGCAATCCCTTCTCCCAACAGAAACCTTGAGGTTTCCCTGTGGTTTCTCCACAAAACAGTGTTTTCACAGTGATTTCACAGGCTCTTCATTTTTAATAAATATTAGGCAGCAGAGCTCTCTGGGCAGGTTCCCCACGGTCTTAAGCCTGTGCAAGGACAGAGCAGCCTTGTGGGTGTGTGGACATGCTAAGGGTTTATTGGAATGACTTACAGACAAAGAAATGCTGCCAGCAATTTCAGTGACTTCTAGACTGAATCTATTCCTACCATATTGCTGAGAATAACAATTTTAAACTGATTTTGCAATTCCTGGCAGTTTTATTTTACATGGTTGATTTCTGACAGGATGAAATGTCTTGATCACTGAAAAAGTATATATTTTACATATGTTGGTTTTAAAATTTCATATGTATATTCACAAAAGTAAAAGTCTAGACAGTACTGGTTCATAAGCTTATTATCTAGTTCCACAAATGACTAATGGGATAATGTACAACATAACCACTTATTCACCAAAAAGGGCTCACAGTTCAGAGAGAAGGGTCGATTTCTATGGCTGTGACATGCTAAAGAACAGTGAAGTATTATGATTTATTGAACCCTGAAACTAACAGCTCATTCTTCTGAATCAAATTTACTGTTTCTATCAGGTATCCCCAAAATCCATTAGAAAACGCAAAGCTATCATTTGACCATTGTTGTAGCCACATAACTCTTTTCAAATAAGGAATCTCTGAAGGGAAATTTGCACATTTATCCAGGTACCTGTTTTGCATTTCTATAGCCTGTTTTGTGTGCACAGTTTAGTTATGTATTTGTCTGAAAGCTAGGTTCCCTATACAGAAGAATACATATCCATCGTTCTATATCACAACTTAATTTCACTCCATAGGAATAAAGTCTTTTCTTCCTTACCTGTATTATTCTAAGAATTTTTTCAAACAATTTTATTTTCAAAATCATTACATCTTCACCTGATGACATGAATAGTAAAATCACTACATGCAAGTATTTATCACTATGAGGATTAACATCCTTATCTTCATATTCCATGTGCCCAGCCCACTTTCGGAGAGATATGGTAAGCCAATGGTATTCCTTTTTACTTCAATCCATTGTCAGTTTTCTGTGCCACCTCCATGTGGAAAGCCGCATTTTAAGTAGGTTGCTGTTGAAGTCACTAGAAACCTACTCTGTGACTAGGAGTAGAGAAACGATAAAAGTAATACAATTCTTAGCTTAACCCTGAATCTTTGTGCTCTTCTACAAGTGGGACTAACATTCTGACACAAAAGGCATTCTGAGGCTAAATGAACTAATATAGAATTTAGATAATATGCTTTCAATACTTTGAAAAAAAAGGTTTCTAAGAAAAGTGCATACTTTGGTTAAGATTAAATGTTTCCTTGTTGATTGTTCAAATAATGTCTTAGGGATATTTGACCCATACATGTGTAGTCTTCCAAATCATTAATTCATCAATTAAAGAATAGAATAAACTCTCACAGTGAATAAAAAGTAGCTTCAAATCAATTTCCTTAGTAGGTGCAAGGCATTTATTGGTATCAGTTAAGAACAACAGTTGAAGTTATTCCTACCCAGAATGATTTTTAGGACTTTAAATTAAGAACAAAAAATGTGTTAAGAGACAAAAATATGCATATTTTTAAAAAACCCTCAGTTTCCCTGTTCCTCACAAGTGAATTTTTTAAAAATTAAATTTATTGGGGTAACATTGGTTCATAACATTATATAAGTTTCAGGTGTACAACTTTATAATACAACACCTGTATATTCCATCATGTACTTACCACCCAATGTCTAGTCTCCTTTTGTCACTGTGTATTTGAACTCTTTTACCTTCTTCACCCTCCACCTGCTTCTCTTTTCCTCTGATAAGTATCATATTGTTTTCTCTGTCTGTAATAATCAATCCAGCTATTCAAAAAAAGATGAGATATTGACATTTGGGACAACATAAATGTATCTTGAGAGTGTCATGTTCAGTGAAATAAGTCAGAGAAAAAAAAGAACTACATGATTTCGCTCATATGTCAGAAATAAAACAAAAGGCATGACAATGAACAAGGAGAACAAGTAAATTTTAAAATATATTCCTGATCTAAGAAGGAAAGACCCCTCAAATGCCAATGCCCAAGGTAGTAGCATGGTTGGAATGCCAAGCACTCTGTTACTCAACCTGCTAGCAGCAAGCACAAAGTACTGGTGCTATCCACAATCACAATCATACAGGATATTCAGGGTAGTACCCTGTTTTTTATTTGTCTCGAGGATGTATCATTCATAAGTAGTGCAGGCAAGGAGAAGACTGAGTGCAATGTGTTGAGGCATGGGATCACTAAGCTGGTTGGTGTGTTTCTGAATTTAGGCTGTTCACAGTGGTCCATTGATCACATGGTCAATTCCTGATATCTTACAAGTATATAAATATACATATTGAGTCAAAGCAGAAAGTGAGTGCAACAAGAGCATTAGAACACTGAAATTAAGACACATCATATTGATTTAAACTCTCTCAATGCCTCAAATCATGACGAAGTCCATACACCTCCATTATGCTAAAAGCCAAATACATGTATTGATCTGTGGCATATTTCTTGGAAACCATAGGACAGAATGAACCACAAAAGGTTGGAGGCGGGAAACCATTCTAGGAAATAATTTTTAAGCAAGATTGATATACCAGCAATTTGAAGATAAACATAAGTGTCTAGGAATAATTGCTTTGCTGCTTTCAGTACGGTAGCCATTCTCTGGACTCCCACAGGAATGTAATATCATAAGACATTTCTGGTTACCATCCAGTTTGACAATATTCAAAATTAACCTGATCAATGTCTATAATCTAGTTAACTGTGGTTATCAGAAAGTCAACACCTTCAACCCAATTCAACAGAGCTCTTGATTCTTCTGATTATTTGGAATTTTGAGTCAGTTTTGAAAGTCATTTGTCATCATTCCCTGAAAGAACCAGACTTGCTAGGCATTAAAATTATGCTACCAACAAAATAGGATGTCAACTGTGATCCAAGTAAACTGGGAGGTCCATCACATTAATTGGATTATTTTTGTGGTTTTATTTCAATGATAAATTTGAAAAAATTAACATAACTCGGTCTTAAATTTCCTACTATTTGAGGAGTGCCACTTTTACATCTGTGTTTAGAATTTTATTGGCACTAAGTGACCAGTTTATACTTTATCTTTTAAGGGTATGATTTTCAATTGTTTTTCTTACATACTCTGGAGACCTTTAGGGTTTCCCACTATAAACCTGGATGTTTGTGAATGCTTGTAGACTTTTATGGTATTCTTGAATTTCCTCAAGTTTAATGGAAAACATGCAATTAGCTCTTCTTGAAATCAAATTTCACTTGAACATAAAAAAATTTTAGATACTTGCAGTTGCTTTCATAAAAGCTTCATATAAAAAATTCAGAAGGTAATTTTGCAGCTGCATATATATGCATGGGCAAGACATATGGTTCATTATGCAGGAGGGAGTCACAGAGAATATTCTTGACCCACTAAAGGCAGTGATTTTTCCCCACTATATTACAACTGGCAAACAGCAAGCTTATCATATACAGTTCCCTCACACTTTTAAGAAATCTTATATTTTTAGAAATTTTCAAAAGACTTCAAGATATTAAAGACACTAATTAACTAAATACACTGTACGTACAATTTTTGCTTTAGTTAAAACAGTGGTAATGTACATTTTCATGAATATATGGTTTAAGTTAATTTCCCTTATTCTTTTCTCCCTCCTTCTATCCCCTTGTTTGTTTTAGTCCTAAGTGGTTTACATGAAAGTTTTGGCTGATCCTTACTTTAGGGTTCAACTTGAAAGCTGCCCCTTGTCCAAAATTTGCTGGCTTTTATTCTTTAGGTGTTGCCAATGTGTTGCTAATTGATGAAAGCTAAACTGATTAGTCTTTCTCTACTAGTATTTATAAGAGTGGCCTTTAAGAGTGGTTTTTAGTTCTTGCATTGAAAAAGTGAGAAATACAGCATTCAAAATTATGTAGAAGCACTAAAGTATTGCAGCATTCCTTAATCATAGCATACAAGTAGCTTCTTATTCCAACAGGGAGAAATGCAGATATTTTTCTAAAAGGGAAATTAACAAGAAATTGCATTATGGTTGGGTTTAGGAACTAGAACTACAATTAACAAAAAACTACTATGTTTGCAGGTTTATAAACAAATTTTTCAAGACGCTCTTTTAGTAAATTAATGAAGAATCAGAATAAAGAGTCCAGTATGTGTAGCAGAAAATACCAAAAACACATGCCCATTCTCAACCAGAGTGAAAACTAAAGATTTGAGGACATTTTTTTATGAAAGTATTTAGAAATTAGCACATGAAAACATGGGTAGTATTTTTAAGCACAGTAAATAAAAGATCAGTAACTAGTCATTTATTAATATTATTATTAAGTATTATGTACTATACACATTATATGTGCTATAGTTTTATATGATCAGCAGTACATAGGTTTGTTTATACCACATCACTACAAACATGTGACTAACACATTTCACTATGACATTGCCACAGCTACAGAGTCTCTAGGCTATAGGAAATTTTCTCATCCATTTTATACTTCTGGGACCTCTATCATATATGTGGTCCATTATTAACCAAAATATCATTATGCAGTGCATGACTATATTTATTGAACTGTCTTTTGACCCAGAGATCCCACTTCTGGAAATATAACCAAAGAAACTCAAAACACTAATTCGAAAGAACATCAGCATCCCTACATTCACTGTAGTGTTATTTATAAGCACCAAGATATGGAAGCAGCCCAAGTGTTCATCAGTGGATGAGTGGACAGAACTGTGGGACATTTACACAATGGAGTATTACTCAGCCATGAAAAAGAAGATTTTACCTTTCGCATGAGCATGGATGGACCTGGAGAACATTATGCTAAGTAAAACAAGCCAGTCAGAGAAAGACAAATGTAATATGATTCCATTCATATGAAGAATCTAATGAAAAACGGAACTAACAGCCAAAACAGAGACTGACTCACTGACAGACAACAGTGCAGTGATGTGGGGGGGAGGGGTGTAAGGGGGATAAATGGTAATTGGAAAATACAATTAACAGAAAAGAAGAAGGGAAAAAAAAAACCAAACAAGTGGAGGAACCAGGATTGAAATCCAGGTCCCTTTTACACTAAATCCAGAGTCATAAATGAGTAGTTTTTAATTGGAAGAAAATAAAGCCATTTCCCCCATTTTCGTCCTACTTAAAAATATGATGTAAGTAATGAGATATTTTTAAATGCAAAATTGTAGGGACTAAATGATCTCAATAGCATGTTTTCAGAACTCATCCATCTGTTTAGAAAAATCCCAGGCTAATAAACCAAAATAAGTACTGTAACATATTCCACAATTACTAGACATTTTCCTCTACCTATATGTTGTCCCGGATCTTTTGTAAACTAAACTACACAGTTCTAAGTGTTGAACTAATTTATCATGTTTTCCCCCCTGCTTAGTCTTTGCTTTGCTTCATAAATTCATAAAAAAACAAAAAAATTTTCTTTCAGTCCAGATTTTGTTGTATACATATTTCAACTTGTGATTTAATCATCACAAATAACTCAAGAGAATGTTCTTCTTACACAAGAGACGTAAGAAATGCATAATAAACAGCATTAATTAAAGGCTCTTAGATATATAACATAGACACAAAACAGCCTCAAAATCAAAATACCCATAGAAGTTTATCAACCTAAGAAAGCAGCCTTGTCTAAAATGTTAGTACTACTTCAACTAACCATTTTAAATTACAGCTCCTATTCAGTCATAGGAAAGTTTTGGAGTTCCATTTGCTGGAAATGTAATTATTACACTGAGAGACTCTCAACATTACTCATTCCTTTTCTCCCTTTTCTGTGTAATTTTGGACTTTGTGGGAACCCACAAATAGCATGTATACATACACACATGTATACATATCCAAGTGTTTAGAATGCATATATTATATATACATAATGAGTGTGTATGTGTGCATATATATTTTTCTCATATCTTCTTAGTAGAATATTCAAAAGGCAGCTTAATTTAGGCCCTATTTACCCCAGCCTTATTTTTATAAAATTTATACCCTTCTTAGCTATGTACCAAGTATACGAAAAACTCTCCCATTAGAGTAGCTCATGTTCTTCTGTAATATTTTACACATTTTGAACAGTTACTGACCTTATGACATAGATTAATAATATCAGCTTTGATAGGAAAAATAAAGTCTGACTAAGATTAAGCAATAAATTTGCATTTAAGCTGGTATGCATATACATTTACAGAAGCAACAATTCAAGGAAAGTCATCACTAATTAACTGTCTCTATTTCCTATTATTGGTATTTCTAATACACAGTGATCTCTATTGAAACTGAAATACATTCATGGTTAATTTACAATGCTATTTCACACAGTTGCATCCTGAAATAAATTCTATGGTTTCCTATAATTTTCCTTTATTAGTTAAGCAGTATCTATCTTCAAATATTATATTGCTAATTAAAAGTATTAGATGGAAACCTGGCTGAGGTGTATATACTTTTACAGAGCCACTTAACATTCTTCATATCCAATTGCAATATACTAAGCAGCTCCTCGCAAGGTTGCTTAAAATTTCATCCCAATAAACTAGTCTCTTTCCAGAACACCTTTCCATAACAAACTTTGTCAGGGAATGATCTTCAATGTCAGTGGTAACTCATTTGTTAAGTATTGTTTCATTTCATTTTTTTCATTTTTCAAAATGAAATTTCAAAATTTTCATTTTTTTCATAAGTTGGTTCTAGTAGCACTTAATAATCTTTAATTTCACATTCAAAACAATTTTGTTAGATTGTAATTGTGACAGCTGTCATATCAGTGTGCATTTAAAAAACCTATCAGAATTGGTGAATTCTTGTGTAACTATTTTAATATTGAAGATGGAGGAAAATATGCCATATTTTTGGCATATTATGCTTTATTATTTCAAGAAAGGTAGAAACTCAACTAAAATGCAAAAAATATATATATTTGCACAGTGTATAGAGAAGGTACTGTGACTGATCAAACCTGCCAAAAGTGGTTTGCAAAGCTTCCTGCTGGAGGTTTGTTTCTGGATGATGCTCCATGGTCAGGTAGGTCGGTTGAGTTGAGAGCAAATAAATCGAGACATTAATTGTGAACAATCAGCATTATACCATGTGAGAGGGCTGACATACTCAAAATATCCAAATCAATAAAGTTATCCATGAAAATGAAAAAATGTGTCTTTTATTTTACAGAAAAAAAATGATATGGCTTTTTGGCTAACCCAATACATCAGAACTATAGCCAGTTAAATCTTATCATATTTTGGGAAAACAGCACTTTAAATTTGGCACTTGGTATATTCAACCCAATTCACATCAATAACTTTTTTTAAACCTTCACAAAGTATTTAGTTTCTAAGCTTGTAGCTTTGTATAAAAAAGTGGCTCAGGAACATATTGTACAGTTATAAGTTCCAGAAAACTTTAATAAGGAATTTTTAATAAGGTACTAAGTAATTTTTCACTTTGCTCAGATTCCAATTTACCTAATTCCACTTCAATATTTTTAATAACCTCTATTTCTGCAAATGTAAGAAGTTTATTAGTTACATTATTTTTATAACTAATACTTCAAATAATTTGCTGCTTTTATCAAATGTAGAAAACTTGCATATGGTAATGTATAAGGCAAAAGAAACAGAATAACAGAAACAAAAAGGGAACAAGATAATCTAATTTTAAAGTTAAGACAATTCTAACCTATAGCTAATACATATATACAGTAAATATATATTTGACATTAAAAATATAACCGCAAATATCCTAAAGACTGATTTATATTAGAAGTTAAAAACAAAATATAGGTAAAAGATTAATTACAATTAGAATAGCCCATGAGTTTATAATTTCAAATGAATTATGAAAAGTTTTTACTTTCTATTGTACTTTGGAGGCATAACTAGAAGACTGTTTCTATCTTTTTCTTTTTTTTCACCCTGATTATCTGTTCTTCAAATTTGGTATATCAGAAATGGTCGGATGTTTAATTTAGCCAATTCTTGGGTTATAACTTTGATTTCTCCGCTTCCTTCAAAATATCCTTTCAAATTTGTCTTTTATAATTTCACTATCCTTTGCATTACAAAGAGACCTTGGTGGGGGTCTACTTTTACAAAATGGGAATATGATAATTAAGAGCTTTCTGCCCTTATTTTCTCATGACTGTGTATTGTGGAAAACAATAGGATCCCCTCTCTCTGTTTAGCAATTCCATTCATGCAACAAAGATGCTCAATGTATGTGTCACAATATAATAACAGTCTAAGTGGATTAAATTGCAGTGTGTATTAAACACACAATTCTCTCTGGCAGATGTGTAGAGATATTACACAGGACATCACTTAACACTCTTCCTGTTCAGTTGCAACACACCAAATAACCTCACAAGGTTCCATTAAATATTCACTCCAAGAAACTAAGATTCTTCTGAAACATCTTTCCATACACATTTTCTAAGGAATTAAGGATGCACTGTTAATGGTGAATCCTTTGCTATATCAATTTCATGCCCTTTCTTCAACTGCACCCACCCACCTTCTTCTTTCTTTTTCCGTCATTCTTTACTTTTCTGATGGAAATCCGGAGAGGCAGCAGAGTGATGTTCCATTTTAACTCACAGCAGTGGCTTGGAGTGTGTAGGCCCGAAAGCTCTGAGAAATTGAGAAACATCTGCCAGTTAGCAATGCCTATGCCTGCTGTTTGCAGGGTTTGTCTGAATTGCACTATTTATTTCTTTAAGAGAAGAAAAGTGCAACTGACAGTACACTAATAATTATATGTTTTTTTTTTCTCTACCAAACCTATAACTTCACTAGAGACCACTTAAAACAGAGAGTGGTTGTTTTGGAAAATGGACATTTTTAACATTCCTTTATATTTTAATAATTCCTTTATTTGTTATAATGTAGGTTTGTGTTTTTTGAATGGGAATTTCAGGAATGTATATTTATGCATAGTCTTCCTTTTATAGGTCTCGCACATTTAATATGAAATATCTCACACTGACTGCACACACCCACCCACACACACTCACTCCCCATTTTCTATTTGTTGCATTCACCAAACTGGCAACAAAAAAAAGCTTGAAAATATTTATTTCTAATATGCTATGAAAGCAAAACAAATAAAAATTATGAATCACTATAGTAAAATATTTTCGTTTCTTATAAAGTTCTGGTTCTTAAAGTATTTTATAATGTGAGGCATAAAAAGATGAATTTGGTAGAGTATTTTCCATCAGAAATGAACTTCTTTGTAACCTCTATTTCTATCAGTCAGCAAGGATGCATCAAAACTCTAATGCCCTTTACTAAATTTTAATACTTGGTGTTGAAATATCCATAATATGTCAAACTGACACTCCCTGCCATAGTGAAAACATATATGAGTATTTTAAACAACTGACACTTTGCCACAAGAGCACTAACAGCAGTAACATCAGAGTTGAGATTCTCTGTCTTACCTGTTAAGTAAATAAGAAAGCCTAAGAAAAGGGCTCTGAAAAGAAGTAAATGTTCAAGTACAAATTGTTAATGGCCAAAATCTCTTAGGGTATGACATTCTGAGATTGAAAATTGAATGGAATAAAAATGCAACTTTCTTTCAACTGACTTACACAGAAATGTAATGTGTGACATCTGAATGTGTATGTCTAAAAGTGTATTTTGCAAGGAGCACTAAATATACACTTTGTGCCTGTTACCAAGGAGCTTGAGAAGTACTGTCCCCTTACCCATAGGGAAACTCAAAATACGGATTAGTGGAAGTTTCTACGTTGGAGTGTATGATAGACTCTTTTATAACGTTTCTTTTTTGCACTGACATTGTCCTATGCTTTCACATTTACATTCTTCTGTTCTAACCCTCCTGTTTCAGATTCTACCAAATGATAATCTAACCATCCTCTTCCACTAGTTTTCATAAGTATAGTGAATTATTGGCCAGTCTTGGTGCAGAAACAGTGGAAATCTACTTACTTCCATGAATAATCAACATTGAAAAATATTTCTATTTTTTAGTCAAAACCATGCTTTACTTCGTGAAAAGATTCTCTCTTTTGTCATACAAAAATCTGTGGTCTTGACTCCATATCTTTTAATCTGCTCTAGAGAAAATGTGTCTTTGCACTTCAGGTGGCAAGTGTTCTTTTCACAGAAATTTCAGTTTTTGCTAGAGTTAGGTATCTCATTGGCGAATTAAAGCTCCCTGTAATATGTGATTCAGATAGTAATTGTTGAAGGTATGCCATGTAGTACATGGAATGTGTATCATCCTTCACCTCAAGTGGTACAGCATCTTCAGTCACCTCTCTCAACTTCGATTCCTGCAACAGGTTAAGTGCCATCCCTAACTTATACTAATACAATATTTAAGTGTAAAACATAAAAATGAGAAACTAAAACTTCCTGTTACTCACCACAGGCTTAGGCATAAGCCAAAGCTTTCTTATTTCCTAGTATAGACTGTCACTTGCTTTATAACTCTATCCACTTGGGAGATCTTACCACTAGACACATGTGAGAAGTTCGTGAAGTTAGGACAAGTGAGCATTTGAAGTAGCACCACTGGGAGTTCAAGCTTTGACTTCATTCTTGATGCAAAATGCTTGGTCCCTTGCCACCTCCTTCCATGTCCGTCAATTTGAATGACATTCTTTCTCCACACAGAAAGAGATAAATTTTATATACCATAGAAATGGGAAAAGAAAGCCTACTTTTCTTGAACATGTAAGAACTTATTCAATGCTGTTTCTAACAGAATGTTTGCACGTGTGTTTTATTTCCAACTGAAGAAAGAAACATTTGCTAAAAATCATATTGGAAGGTGAAGTTTATTTTTGTAATTATTACTATTATATTCTCTGCACAGAAATGTTTACTTTGCTATCACTATAGTATTAATCTACTACGAAAATTTTATGTTAACTGCTTATATACTATTTTACAAAATTTTTATGAGAATCCATATTTTTAAAAGACCATTTTTTATCTGTTGGACCTCAGTATTTGCAAGATTTCTTCTTTAACTAATGCTTTTAACTATGCTCATTCATTTGATAATTAGGCAGTTCATTTGAAAGGCTTTTATAAATCAGTGGCAGTTATATCATTTGTATGAGATTAAAAAATCTGTGCTATGATGTGAGTATATGATAGCAGACTATAAAGTCAGTTTCTTTGACTTTGTTGAGGCTCCTATGTGATTGATGTGGTGTTTGGAGAGTAACACAGGGAATACTCTGTCGTGTCAGTTAATTTACAAAATTATAATTTAAGCCGAAAGCATTTATTATTACTTTGCCTGAAATAAAATTTTAAGCAAAGTTTTCATTTGTACCATTTTTCATGTTAATTAGATACTTATAACTGAAACTTCATTTAAAAAGAAACATTACATTAGTACATGAAGAAATGCAACTAACTATCTAGACTTTAAAATACTGGCAGAAATATAGCTACAGTTTCCGGAAATCAGTTTTAAAAATACAGGTGAAATGGAAAGTATATGTTTAACATCAAAATTAAAATCCTTTCACAAAATCCTTTCATATTTCTCTCACACCAGACTGGTATATTACCAATTAGACTAGAAATGTTCTCCATGAACTCAGGAACCTCTTGTTCTTTGTTCACCTTGCGTACCCAGGAGTAGAATATTTAATTGCCCTCAGTATTTATTTAATAGTTAAATACAAGTTAATTGTGAATTATTTTAGTGCACAAAAATGCATTACTTCTTAGGATATCTCTACAACTATAGCTAATTTCTATCTGTCTTATTTATATCTCTGTCTATTTCCACACCCTTCTCAAATGTGTAATGGAAGTCCTATAGAATTATCTATTGAATTTCTCATGTAACACCCTCCCTAAATAACTCCACCCTTATTCCAACAATTTTTATCTAATATATATATACACCTCACAAAACAGGCATCCTTGTTAGTTACTTCCAAATTTTTACCGTCAGAAAAATGACGGCTGCTGTTTTTCCCCTCTTCCCTCTCTTGCACAGCAGTCAGTAACACATACCGCAGGTAGAGGAGGAGAATTAAAAGGCACACAGATAAGCCAGGGACTCGGTGCCCAGCCTGCCGCCTACCATGATCAGGGACAGGGGTCTGGTTCATCTTCAAGGAACCAGGATATGGAGGGTCTAGGCAGTCCCAGTGAGCAAAGAGAGAGAGACACACAGGTCGGATGGCTGTCTCTCCCACACTCGTTCTGCATAACCTGAGCTATTACTACATGTTTGGTGCAGAATGTTGACAGTGATTAATGCTAACTTGTAAAGGCTTCCACTATATAAAGAATCTGTATAAATTAAAATTTCATGTACGTAAAGTTTTTCTATTGTTTCCAATTAAAACAATATGATATTTGATTGTTTTTAATAAAAGGGGGGCAGAAAGGGCACAGAAAACAAGACAATATTTAATATGAAGACATAAGCAATAATTTGGCAACAAACTGAAGAAAACATGAGAAAAGAAGGGTGCCTTTAATGCTGCCTTTTACTCATTTTAGTATGTTTCCAGGCACTGCAATTGTGGTTTCTATATAGAGAATTTTCTATTGGACTAAAATACAAAATCTTACTTTAAAAAATGATGAGTATATTTTTAGAAGTTAAATATTATACTAACTTGATTTTCAAAATGATGTTAAACTAAAAAATACAACTTAATGTGGAAAACAATGTTTCGAAATGTTGATCAAATAGAAATTGCTATATAAAGCATAATTTTAAATGAGAAAGTATGGCATTTCTTTTAGTCTTAAAAAATTAAAAATTATTCAAAAATTTTATTGGATTTTTTGAAGCTACAAAATAATTAAATAAGTGGTTTGGCATGAGAATGTGAAATTTCTACTGTTTCATCTCATTAATGATGTTGTCAAGTGTTCTTCTTAGGTATGACCTAGAAGACAGAAAAGAAATATTTGTATGTAGATTGGTAGGCAATTTGGAGGAGAATGTATGAGGTCTGTTCAGTAGGTATCCAGCCATGTAATATGATAAAAGGAGACATTTATTGAAGAAGATACTATATATAAGAAACATTGTGCATGGAACAATGACAGCTCAGTCCCCTTGAAACTGGGCACTTTGGGACCTCACACAGTTCTCCTAAATAACATCAGCTGCCCCATTGTATTTGCCTGAAACTCATTGATGGTCTGAAATCTCTTCCTTTTCAAAGGTGATTTAGTTTTGGGAAAATCCAGAAGTTGCAGGGCACCAAATTTGAGCTGCAGGGGGCTAAGTCACCTGGGTGATTTGATGTTTTGCCAAAAGCACTGTACAAGATGTAAGGCACATTGTCATGATGAAGTTGCCAATCACCAGTTACCCAAAGCTGCAGCCTTCTGGATCCTCTGAGTAATTCCATGGAGGGATTTTCAAGCTTGATGCAAAGTTGGATGCAGGTTTGTTGCTTTACTCAGTCATTTTGAATGTGACAGCCACACAGTACACATGCTCACTCAATGGCGTCTACCGCCCACACTGACTAGTGCAGTGAAGTCATTATTGTCCACACATGAACACTCCAGTCCACTCCCCATGGCTGCCAGGTTACACTGATGTCGGCTCTCATTATATTAACAATGACTGGGCTTTTTCTGGACAGACAGCGTGGTATATTATATACTCTAAACTGCCACCAGTTTTTTCAGGGTTGTGGTAGTGTAGTTTAAGTTTCAATGTGAAATGTATAAATACTGAAATGAATGAGTATAATTATATTTAAAATGTTATCATTGATGCTTAATAATATTTTAAAATATTTTTAATTATAAAATCAGGAATATAATCCCTCTTATTATTCATTATGTTTGTTTTCCTCATGTTTGACAAAATGATTCTTCAGCTCTATTGGGCCAACTACATCAATGTCTAATGGTTCCAGTCAAAGGGATGCAGACTTGACCTCTTCCATTTTTTAAATAGCTAATTTCTAACCCTTCATGAATCAATAATAAATATGGAATGATAAATCCTGCTTTTTCAGAGCACAGTACTTTCAAACCAACAAAACAAAAACTTCTTGAGTTAGGCTATCAATGCAGGTACATATACCTCAAAGTGTTAAAAATAACTCTTCATTGATTCTCAATTAAAGAGCAAGTAACTTAGGCAAGTGCAAATAACGATTGTGCAGCAAAGATTAGATTGTTTCTATCACTTAAAATTTGAATCCCTCTATTAATATTTGAGAAAATATCTTAAAGAGTGTGTAATTAATGGTTAATATGCATAAACTAAAGTATTAAGCCTAATAATCATCCAATGATTTAATATCCAAGAATAAAGAGACAGAGATCATTTTAGACAAAGTTCTCAAACCTGAATAATATCACTTTTTAAAAGGAAATATTCAATCTCTTAGTACTTATAAATGTTTTTTTTAATATTTCTATTACCTTCATTAATACATCCAAATTTAAACTAATAATAAAATTATTTTATATTTACTATAACTCTATAAACCAAATAAGCCGACAAAGTTAATACAACCAAAACCACAAAACAATATAATTCAAGTTAATAATACTAATTAATACTAATTAATGTGCTAAATTATGAAATTTAACTGAAACTAAAATGCTATGTTTAACAACACTGCATTACATAGGGAACTTTTCAGCTCAACACAGGGATAAATCAATTCTTTTGAAACTCTTCCATATTTTGAAGTAGTGAAACTCATAGTCATACAATCAACATTATTTTCACTTGAATTTCATTGGGTCATGCATCATTTACAAATCACCTGGTTTTTTTCTTTGACCTCTACTTGGAACAATTAATATTTAAGTATATTGCATCTAAATAAAGGAGTATTTTGAAACAGTGCAAGAGCAGACATAAAGAAAATGCATATTCTGCCAGTTCTGAGATTTAAAATAGAATCCATTTGGCTATTATCTGAATGCTAGCACCTCAAGCCCGTCTCCCCTTTCATATGTTGAAACTTTAGCCTCCAAGGTGTGATAATGGTATTAAAAGGTATGGCCTCTGCCTGGTGCTTGACAAGTCAGGAGGGTGGAGCCCTCATGAATAAAATTAACGTCTTATAAAAGAGGCTCCTGAAGGAGCCCTATCTCTTTTCACCTTGTGAAAAGACATTCTCAATGTCTTTTAAAAGAAGGAATAATTTAATAGATTGAAACCAACATTGTTAATGCAGTGACTTAGATATATGTAGAAATTTACATGAGACAATCAATAATGACTAATTTTCTGGATGCCATAATTTTATTCTTAGGCTAAATTAGGGGAGTAGATATATTTAACTTTGTATAACTTTCTATATTAAATTTTAGACTCGAACAAAATTAGATGGAAACTATGCATTAGATAAGCAAAATTAGGTATTCCTTACTTATGAAATATTTTCTCTTATTTTTCTATTCTTCTGGAGGGTAAATACTTAATTATTGTCTGTATATCAGAAGTGATTGGCAATGGAAAAAAGAAAGGAAGGAAAACAACCTTAGATCTTCCTAATCATACCCTATGGGAAATAAAGAAAATTTGTTCATGAACAAATCAAAAAGAAAACCGAAGTGACTTCCTGCAGTTGAAATCTACCAGTAACTGGTCTCTAGATAAGTAAAGGTTGAAGGAATATCTATGCAAGCAAATTGCATAGTCCCTGGGATAGAGGAAGAGTTAAAATTGTGTCCCAACATCTTTTGAAACTGGCTAACAGTTGTGCTACTTGTGGGTAATCTCAATGATCTGACTTCTGAAAAAATAAAAAGGAAAAGAGAAATTTAGCCATTTACTTATATTTAATGAAAATTCAGTCTGCAGTGGTGGAGAATGAATGAACATGATTGGGAGTCATGCTAAATAACTATGATTTTGTTCTCCAACTCTGAATTCCATAGTAGATAACCATTTCTGTGCTGCTCTGCTATTATCTCCACTTCTCCTTTCTTCAGTATTAGTCTCCTTCATGGAAGAGGAGGGGAATTACAAGAGTTAGAATTGAGACAAGTTGTTCTTCCTTGTTTTTAATTCCACAATAAAAGTCCTACTAAACTGTTAGTTAATAGATATACATTTTTATTGGCAAAATACAGACACATTTATTTTATTTAAAAATGTGTCTAAGGTGTAGATCAGTGATGTTCTACATGCTGAAGTCTTGGCTCACAAAATTTGTATTCTCTAAAAGAGAGAAAATTAATTAATTACTCTGTAAATATGTGAAAAGCATATCTTTAAAAATCAATATTTAATGGGAAACTATTGCCACAAAACATGGTATTATTAAAGCTTTCTCTATAGAATATAGAGAAAATGAATTAAAAGTAAAAAAAAAATCCCTACAGTAAGCAAAAATAATTTATTTTCATTGTCTAGAAAGTTTATGTCTTACTATTGAAAAGGATATTAGTCTTTAATCTTATTGTCTATTTTTCTAGATATGAATGGGATCTTCAGAGCATTTAAAGAACATAAACTAAGGTAAGGATCACCAACGTAATTCAGTAAATTAAATATGAAAATAGTTTATCAAGGCTTTGTTATGGAAAAGAAAAACAGTTTGCAGTTGATAAAGACCCAGCAGAATAAAAGCCTGATTGCAATTATGAATAATGCATATAGCCTATGGTACTAATTAACCTTGTACTCCAGTAAGATATTATAGAACAATAAGGCTAATTTGTATGTGGTCCAGAACTTTTCTGTATGGCTTCTCAGTTATTGCCCTTCATAACATGTAAAATTTGATTTTGTTAAATGTGAAAAATATAATTGTTATTGTTTTTCACAAATAAAATAATAAAATTATATTTTAATTTGTTTCTCAAAAAGATAGGTTAAATATATACAAAACATATTTGTATGTAATTGTGTGGTATAAATTATACATTAATAATATGTATTATTTGGCAAAAAAACCTCAGCTAACATATCAATATATGATCAATCCAAGTATACTTAATAAATCTCTACAGTTTATATCCTACCCTTCAAATAATGTAATTAGTAATTTTCCCCTTTGTCTTGAAATAATGAAATGAATTCAGTGGACAAGGTATAGCTAAAATCTGTAGTGGGGATATTTTCTTCAAACACAAACTTATCAATTTATTCAAAATATAATGCTTTTTCTTTTGTGCCTAAATAACTATTAGATGGACAATCATCATGATGCCTGAGAAGAGATTAATTGCTGTAAAAACCAAGAAGAAAGGTTCATTTGACAGGGACCGCGAGAAGGATTTTATCTGCTGACATGGACTCCCATGGTCAGCCAAAGACCCAAATTTCATGAATAATAAGAGTTCAGCAGGCATTTGCTACAACAGAAACTCAAATTGAACTGTCAGCTTTCCACACTATGCCCCACTCGTTTAAGCTGCATGAATCAAGCACTTCAGGGAAAGGCAGATTTTGTCTTTCAACCAATGACTGAGACCCACCCCAATCAATCAGAAATTATATCATACTTTGCCATATACTAATCAATCAGAACTGCACAATTTAGACCAATCAGAAATGCATAATTTAGAAACTTCATTTGTATAAAATTGAGAACTTGACTGGGTTGCACATATCAGGCTTGCAAACACTTTTATTCAAGTTTACATGAATAAAATATCCCTGTTTTCTAATATTCTTTTCTGGAAATTTTTGTTGACATTATTTTCAACTGGAAATGACAATCTATAATGATTTATTATACCTTTTTAAGAGGTTATTTAGATATATTTAAAAATAATATTTCAAATTCCTATTTCAAAATATCTCTTGCAAAAGCTTATTGAGAGAAATATCTTTTTAGATTTTTTGGTGGCATGACACAGTTCTCCGGTTCCTCCCCAAAAAATGTTCCAATGTGACAAAGCGTACCTACACATTCCCTATGCATGTTTAAAAGTGTCAGAGGAAACAAGAGGAATTGGGTATGAGCAAACACTGAATATCTAGTAAAAAGCGGTTTCTATTACCTTTAATATTAATATACTTTTGAATGAAAATATTGCTATCTTAGTTCACAGCAATTTGTTTATTTTTAGACAGTTTGTATATATGTAAATATAATTTTAATGGAAATCCTCTGTATTTGAATTATTCTCTTTATGAGAAAAAAGTAACAAGTGCTTAAATGTTCTTGAGATTTTTACTCAAAAATGTCCCATAACAATAGTACTATGAAGTCTATTTAAATATTTACTCATCACTCATTTACTTATTATAAAGAGGAACAAAATTTACCAAAGTGTGCCTCTTGGCATATTGATTATTTTAAGCTGGTTATTTAAACATACACATACACACAAACCTGCAAACAGGAAAGGAACTCTGAAAATTAAGTGAAAGTTACCCTTTTTAAGAGACATTGACATTTATCAAGGAAATCTCCATTTGTAAGGTGTCTCCCTCTCTTTACCATTAAAGGAACAGTGACTTTAAATCTCAAGCAACACATCAGTGGAGAAAGTAGTGAATTAAATCTGCACAACAGACTAACCTTTGTTTTCTGTGCTTTTGCTGGTGACCTCCCATAACTGACAGGCCCCACTCTCAACATCTAATTTTGTCTTTAACTGGAGATGGTATTTAAGGTGATGGCTTTGGCCATTTCAAGGAGTTACTCAGTTTGCCAGGGCCTCTCCCATGAGCACAGGTGGTACACATGTTATTAAACTTCTGTTTGTTTTTATCTTGTCCATCTGCTTTATATCGATTCAATTTTAGGCCAGCCAAAGAAACTAGAAGGAAATATTTTTCTGCCCCTACAATTACATATATGACTGTTTTTTCCAACTGGCATCCCTTGATGGGAAAATTAAGAAAAAAATTGGAGCAAAGGTAAAATCAATGCTTATTAAACACAGTGTGCTGGTCCCTCCCTTACCAGCATTGTATACTAGTTAAGAACAGAGACTCTGAAATAAGTGACCTAGGATTTCATCCATTTCCACCGCTTAACTGACTCCTACTCTTGTTACACAAACTCTGTCTGTTGTTCTGCAAAACCTAAAAATCATATCAGTTTCAGGGTGTGTGTATGTGTCAAGGTATAGAGTAAATATGGAGATGCTTAGAACAGTGTGTGATACATAGAACTTGCTATAGAAGTGTTGTGAATGTTAACATTATTTTCATATCCTCATAAATATCCTTGTCATATTACCTCTAATGATAAAACAAAAAGGATAGATTTATTGTACAAAAAAATCCCTACAAACATCTAACAAATATTTGTGGGTTAGGCTATGTCTTTATAAACTATAATAATATCCTTTTCTGTCCTTTGGTTCTGAGTTAACAGACCCAAGTGTCCTATTTTGGAAGAAAGAGATATAAGAAGTAGGAATAGTTCAAACAGTTTTCTCTTAAAGAATTAACTTAAGGTTCTCTCAAAAAGTAAAGTTGAAGGGAATAAATTTGTAATAGAGAAAATTTATAATAAAAGGATTTTATAAGTTTATTAAAAAAGAAATTAAGAAAGGATATAAGTAGAAGTAATCAAATTAATACAAGAGCAAAGTAGTTTTAGAAAAGAATAATTAAGAATTAGAGAAAAGAAAAAATTGTATTCTGGTTTTAAATCTTGTCTGGGAGTTGGGCCTCAGAGTTTTTCAAGGTCAAATACCACTTCATTGTCGAAAAATATGTGACAAGTATGTTTTAATTAACAGTAAGAGATAAAGTAGTCAGCACTTTCCTGAGTTTAAACAGGATATCTTCACTTTTGTAGTAGAGAAGTTGAAATGACAATAGAAATAAAAAGACAAATCTTTCTGTTGCCAGGACGAAATCAAGTAATAAAGATTTCCTTAGAAAGAAGAGAGATATGTAAGAATTATTGAACAATATAGTTTCATTCATCTGTGTATCTTACCTCCAAAAAGAAATCATAAAACATTTGTTGTAATCAAGGCTATGAATTTATAAGCTATAATAAGCATTAAAAAATGATATCATGAGTTAGAAATTGATTGGACAAAATAAAGAAAATGAAAATGTTCTTCTTTCTTTCTTTTTAAAAATATATAATCTGTATTATATTTATCCATTACCATTTAGCCCCCTTATATTCCCCCATCCCTCTCCAGCAATCACCACACTGTTGTCCATGTCCATTCGTCCTTTTTCAAGAAAATGAACATGTTTCTCTATAACACCCAGGCATATATTTCCTCTCCTTCTTTGGCCTTACTATATACAATGTAATATTTATGATTCCAAAGCTGAAAAAATAGATCTCTAGTTGTTTTTGTTTTGTTTTTCACTTGTAATAAACTACAACTCTGAAAGCTATCATACTTAGAATAATAAAAATAATGTCTTATGGACACACACAAAAAACCTAGAAAAGAGAGAAGAATGGAGAGAATGGGTAAGTGGGGAGAAGAGAGGAGAGAGAAGGAATGTACTCTTAAGCAATTTGAGTTTGCGGTCCTATTTACATTTATTCCTGGATTATTTTTATGATATAAATAATGAGAAAGCTCAATGAATGTTAATAGTGTTTGATTGCAATGTATTATTATTTTGGATCATATAATACTACTATCTCATATACTTCCAAACTGGTCACAAAGGAATTAGCAATTTCCTATAATTATATACAATTTAAAAACTTTTTCCAATGATAGCAAGTCACACATTCAAGTTATAATAATTAATCAATCTTAATTTCAGTAGTGATAGTTTTGGCTTTACTGACTACATGTATCTAAATAGAATTAGTTCTTTTTTATACCTTTTTTCTATGATTATTATCAAATATTGGTGTTTGAATTTCATTTTTTTTTTAAACAAGTAGCAGTTGCTATTTTCCTTCACATCAGTACTGTAATCTTCTCCACACTTGTCTTTGGCTATGCAATTCTCCCCCACATAACTCTAATAATTAAGCTTTATTTATTTTTCAAAGTAAAAACTGAAATCTGGTACTTTCTAAAAATAGTATTTTTTTCTCAAAGTTAATAAACACTGAAGCCAAACAAAACTGTATTTAAAGTTAGCTATTAAGGCAGGGTGTTTTGAAAAATCATATTTAATCTACATCAGCCTCAATTTCCTCAATTATAAAATAGAAATAACAATTTACCTTTATTATTGCGCTGATTGTTTCATTTAGGTTAGTCAACACAGAAGTGACAATTATTTTAATTACACTATTTTGTTTACAAAGATATGTTTAATTTTTTTCACTTTTATATAGTTTTTGTTTGCTTTGTATTCCACTACTTTTCACTTTCCTACAATCAAGAATGACATGAAAATACTTCAAAATGGGTATCTCCTCCAGTCAGAAACCTTGCACCTGCTAACTGTGTAATCTCAGAATCAGTGAGGAGGTGAAAAATCACTTACTTTCTTTATTGTGTAGATGAAAATCTCACGGTCAGACCTGTCCATGAGGTGCAGAGGGTGTTCCCAAGTCAGAATCTTTATGAAACCTCCTTACTTAAGTTACCCAGTCCAGTTTTGTTTCTTTTTTTCCCTTTCTTATCCCATCCCCAAATGAAATAAAAGCAACAAAACAAACAAAATAAAACTTGCATAAAATGACATTTTAATACTCCAAAGGAAAAGAACTGGGGGGGAAACGTGTTTCTATACTATTCATGGGCACAGATACACAAACTAACATGTGCATGAGAATGTGAAAAACAAAAAAAGTCAGAAATGGATTGAGAGTTCTTAACCTGATGACTCAATCTCCCCTACAACACACATGCATAGGAGTTTATTTCAAAAGGGTATTTCACCCCCATTTGGACATTTACTTAGAAAGCAAGTTATAACTTCTAGTGTGGTTCTGAATTTGTGTAGACCATTATAGAGTCTCTACTGTCCAGGGCAAAAGCTTTAGAATCTTAACACATTTTTCACACTCACACTTTGCTTTAACACTTAAATCTTTTTTTTTATTTGTATTTTTCCATTAACACTTAACTCCCTGTAATAGCTGCACAGTTGTCTGTGTGCATGAGTCCTTTATCCTTTCTGCTCAATCCCTCCCCAACCTAAACTGCCTCCTTGTAGTTGTCATCCTGCTTCCTATTTATGAGTCTCTTTCGATTTGGTTTTTTAGCTGTTTATTCATTAGATTCCATATCTAAGTAAAATCATATGGTATTTGTCTTTCTCTGACTGGTTCTTTTCTCTTAGCATAGTGTTCTCCAGGTCAACATCCATGCTGTTACAAAGGGGGGAATTTTCTTCTTTTTTATGGCCAAGTAGTATTCTATTGCATAAATGTCCCATAGTTGTTTTATCCACTCAAATACTGATGGACACCTGAGATACTTCCATCTCTTGGCAATTATAAATAATGCTGCAGTGAACATAAGGGTGCTTATGTTCTTTCAAATTACACACAAGAATGAATTCAAAATGGATTAAAGACTTAAATATTAAGTCTGAAATAATAAAATCCTAGAAAAAAACATTGGCAGTAAAATCTTGGACATTGTTCATAGCAATATTTTATCGGATATATCTCCCCAGGCAAGGGAAACGAAAGGAAAAAGAAACAAATGGGACTACATCAAACCGAAAAGTTTTGCATAGCAAAGGAGACCATCAACAACATAAAAAGACAACCCATGGAATGGGAGAGTATATATTCACCAATACATCTGATAAGGGGTTAATGTCCAAAATTTATAAAGAGCTTACAAAACTCAACACACACACACACATACACACACACACACCCCAATTAAAAATGGGCAAAGGACCTAAACAAACACTTCTTCAAATGGGACATACAGATGGCCAATAAACATATGAATAGATGCTTAATGTCACTAATCATCAGAGAAATGCAAATTAATACCACAATGAGATACCATTTCACACCTGTCAGAATGGCTACAATCCATAAATCAACAAACAAGTGCTGACCAGGTTGTGGAGAAACGGGAGCCCCTTTGCCCTGTTGGTGGGAATGCAGGTCAGTGCAGCCACTGTGGAAAGCAGTATGGAGATATCTCAAAACATTAAAAATGGATCTGCCTTTTGACCCACTGATCCCACTTCTGGGAACATATCCAAAGAAACCCATAAACATTTAATCTTGCTTTGCTTCACATGTTCCCACCCCCTGCTCCTATGTTACTCCTCCTTTCTAGCTACATCTTCAATTGTCTTTCCATTTCTTCGGCTGGGGGTCTGAACATATAGGGAAAGAACCTCACTTAGATGACTCTGGTGGCTCCTGGGGGTCTTTCTGGGGATGCCTGTCTGATGCGTAGTACAGGGCAGCTCATATAGATACTAGAATATTAGATTAAGCACACAAGTGATTTGAATAGAAGTGACCAAATTAAGTGAAACTTAAATGCATTTTAATGAAAAACGCATAAATGGTAGAAAGACAGACTTAAAAAAAACAAACATACCAGGTTGAAATGTCAGTTTGTGACTTTCTAGTTTTAGTTTGACTGATCTTATATAATTAACTTTTCTGAGCTTAAGTTGTCCCAAAAACTGTGCCTCATAGAATGTTGTCAGGCTTAAAAAGAGAGAATGTGAATAAAGCATTTAATAGTACTGGCACATGACAAGTCTTTATGTATATGTCAACCATTTTTCTTGCTTGAGTATCCCATTTAAGACACCCTCAAAATTCTCATGTTCAGAATCTTAGGCCTTATTTTTGGGATCCCCATTATTTCTAACATGTTACTGATTTTTACATTCACTTGAAAATCAAACTATTCCTTTGGGCCACTTTTGTATTTTCTAGAAACAAGATCCTTCTCACCTCAGCCTTAGTTCCATTCTCTTCTAAGAGCAGATGAAAATAACAAGTTCTACTGAGATCTTATCATGGAAACACTCCAGCCAGCCTTTCCCTCAATCTAGACTTTCACCTTCATTAGAATTTTCTGAAACTCAGATTTTGCCCAAGTCTGTTTTCCTTAATGACCAGTTTCTTCTTCCTCTGTCCCTGACTAAGGTTTGTTATTAATGGACTTTCCATTCCCGCGATACACATTTAATTATTTGCAAAATGCCTGACTGATCCACTTTATTTCCCTCTTGAATTGAGGTGAAAAATGTTCACACTTAGTCCCAAACAAACTCGCACTCAGAAACTCCTTGGCCTTCAAAGGCCCCGACTTGAATAGCTGACCTGGTGAGGGCTGGACTGGACAGAGAGTGTTCCCACTTCCAAGTGTCCTGCCTGTCCCAGGAGGGGAGGCCCCTTCCCTGGGAGGTGGTCACAACAAGTGTAAGGACAAATAACGAACAAAATTCTAGCATTTTTGTCTAGGGTTCTCGCTCATTGACATTGCTTTTAACTTTTAAAGCTAAATACAATGTATTGAGAATTTTCTTTGTGTCCAGTACAAGTTTCATGAGCTTCCAATCTTTAAAATCCAATCCAGATTTTCAAATCATAAATAATACTTATATTGTGGGAGACAGTGGAAAAAAAATGTTTTCCTATAAATTAGTTTCTAATCTTATGTACTGAGAACAATAACATCTCTGGTCCTGGCAATAAGAAATGGAAGAAGTCAAACTATAAAAATAAAGTGTTTTCCCTGAGCACTGTTTTGAGGAAACTGTTAACAGATGTTTTCCTCTTGTCTATAGGAGGGAAAAAAGTTCCTCTTTTGGATTTAACTTCACTTTCACCTGGGTGAACTGTGAAGTCCCCCCAAGTTTAAGTGCACTACCTGGTGCTGCCAGTTTGTGTGGGCCCGAAGAAGACTCTGACCACTGCCCTCTCTCGAACTGCTGCCTGTGTCAAAGAGAGCTGCTGCTGTCACAAAACAAGAAGTCCTCACCGCTGTGGCATTTCAGTTTTCTGGGCAGGGACGTGCTTGAAAGGAAACTGCCTAGTTCTACCTTAAGTATGGAAGACAATCAAACCCAGTTCAGCAAACCAGTGTGGACATGTTAATTAAATCATGCTTGAACCAAGAGAGCAAAAACAGATGACACGCAAAACCTTCTACAGAGAATTTTAAATAAATAAATAACACAGGACAGGCCAGTTCTAAAAAAAGAAGCTTTTAGTATTGGAAAATATTGCGACTAGGTGACTACTGGGAAACCATTCACAGGAGCAAGGAATTAATGTTGCTTCCTGACCATAAGGTGCAAAACTCAAGTTTGTGTGGGAAAGGAAAGCTTGAGTGGAGCACTGGGAAACCTTGGCGAAATCACATCATGTTAATTTCCAATCCATAAAATGGAAAATAAAATTTGGATAGTTTCATCCTTTATTATTTTTTTTAAATGCCATAATGGACTCCTTTTCACAGTGCTTTGAATTCACCTGAGGAAAAGCCCTTATGCACATTCTCCTTCACAATCACACAGAAGGAGGAACTCTGGAGCACTCATTCTCTAAGCGATTCCTGCTAACAATTTCATCAAAGAAATGGAGTTATCCATCAGTCAAATTACCACTTTCTCTAATTGTTACTTTCCTCGAACTGGGGCTCTTTCTTTCCTTTTCTTTTTCTTTTTGAAAACTATACCTTAACAACACTCAAATGAGCAGGATATCTTCATGCTCAGACAAGGTAAAAGCATATGAACAAACAGTTCCAGTTTTTACAGTTGTATCCCTACTGATCAGCCCTAAATGCATATAAAACCTTGTAACACCAAAAAGAATCAAGTGCTAGAAGGTAAGATGTGATCCACAACCATGACCAGATAATAAAGGACATGAAAGCATTTCCAAGTAATGGAAACCAGGTATAGGATCATGAATAGTATAGAATTCATATTTTTTATTGTTACAGCTAATGAATAGAAAGAACTATGAAAGGGGTAGTGGCTCCATTTTCTCCTGCTGTATAATAATTGACATGTCTTTCTGAACTAATGTATAAGTTAAATACAAAGGTAATAAATTATACAGTTTAGTTAAACAACATACTTACCTTTTATCCTATAGGTAGTATAAAGTGGATATAAAAATAAATCAGATAGATTGACATCTAAAACTTATGTTAAGCTACTTAGATAGTGTTTTGTGCAGCCTTCATAGGGGGTTAAGTAAATTTTTCAGGCTAATCCATACAGAAGCTGTCCTAAATAAATCTATACAGGTAGAACACAAACACTTAACATGTTAATCATAGAAATATGTCTCCAAGAAACCTTGAAATTCTGGCTTCGCCTTCAAGAGGGCGCTAAGTAAAGCACTCTGCCCACAGACACGAGGACAGTTAAACAAAAGAGCCTTGGGTATGTGACCTCTTCGGGGAGGTAAGAAATAATAACCTTTAAGAATCAAAATCTGTGGCCTTCCCTGGGTGAGCTTTTGGGGTGTAAATTTACACTCGTCACCAACCACCACCAAACCTTATATTACAATCACCTGAGGAGTTTTAAAAAATATGTATTGATAACCTGACTAGCACCACACAATGGAATAAAAATTTCTTATAAGTGTGTCCAGTAATAACACGGTTTAAAATTATTGTGTTGTGCTCTGGCCAATGTGTCTCAGTTGGTTGGAGTGATGTCCTATAAACCGAAAGTTCACTGGTTCGATTCCTCATCAAGCACATGCCAAGGTTACAATGGGTTCCACCCAGGTCAGGCGGGCCATGTACTGAATGATGGGCATATGAGAAGCAGGGAATCAGTGTTTCTCTGTCACATTGATGTTTCTTTCCCTCTCTCTCTTCTTCCCTTTCCCTCTCTCTACAATCAATAGGCATGTCCTCAGGTGAGGATAAAAAATGATAATAATAAAGGAAAATTATAGTGTTGCACTGAAAATGTTGAGAGCTGCAGAAGTAGATAAAAGTTGATTCACAAAATATTTCATCAGTAGGAATAAATGTTAAATCATGTGAGGAACTCCTACCAGTCAATGACAAAAAGACAAGCATCCCACAAATGAACAGGTCATTCTTATATAGGAGACATTAGAACATGGGTGCCATTTGTGTGGATTTCTTTTCTTTTTTTTTCTACTTTACTGTGGTTTTATTCCCCCCAAATTTGCCAATATTGTCTATATATAATAACAGGACAAAGAATCAATGGTAAATAAGGGATTCCTAAATCAAGTTGAAATTAACAAAAAAGAATATCATTATGGCCCATATTGCGTAAAGTTATATAATTACAGTCTATATAAAATACATTAGAAGCCCTGGCTGGTGTAGCTCAGTGGATTGAGAGTTGGCCTGAGAACCAAAGGGTTGTTGGTTCGATTCCCCAGTGAGGACACATGCCTAGGGTTGCAGGTCAGGTCCCCAGTAGCGGGCATTCAAGAGACAACCACACATTGATGTTTCTCTCTCTCTCTTTCTCCCTCCCTTCCACTCTGTCAAAAAATAAAATAAATAAATAATATTAATTGTTTTAATTCCTTTAAAAAATAAAATATATTAAGAAACATCTGGAGTGAGAGATAGATGTATAAATTAGTTCTGAAGCAATATGGATAGTGCAATGTTTTGATATATATTCAAAGAAATTAAGATAAATATATTCCTGTTCTTTGCCCTTCTATAGTCTAGTATAGTATATGGTCTTAATTTATCTGTACCTCAGTTTCCTAAATTATAATAATAAAGAAGAGAAGAACATTCACTCCAAGACTCCTTTATATCAGTTCTTCCAAACTTGAATTCACATAAAACAATAACAACAACAAGGAATCTTGCAAAATATAGATACTTAGTCAGCTTTTCTGGGGTGTAGCCTGAGTTTCTGCAATTCTTAAAGTAATCAGGTCTTGCTGATGCTGCTGGTCCATGCTCCACTCCTCAAGCAGGCAGACTTAACGTCCGTGCACAGGCGGCCTTTGCAGGTGCATATTATGTCATTCAGCATTCCGCACAGAAGGAAAGCTGGGCTTAATCTGGCTTCGTATTTGGCCACAATCACACAGTTAACAAATAGAAGACAGATTTGAACTGAGGGCTGTATCGCCTTAAAGCCTAATGTCCTTGATGGACAGTACACAAAAAATCTGGTGATTTCACAGATCAATTTTGAGGTTTTAAGTATACTTCACGATTTTATGCACGCGTCGATGACTTCAATTCTTTCTTTTTTAAAAAAAAAAAGTCATTAGTTGTTTTTAAAGATTATTTATTTATTTATTTATTTATTTATTTATTTATTTATTTATTTTTAGAGAGAGGGGGAAAGAGAAACATCAATGCGTGGTGTCCTCTCGAGTGCCCCCTACAGGGCACTTGGGCTGCAAGCCAGGCATGCGCCCTGGCTGGGGAATAGAACCAGCAATGCTGTAATTCACAGATGGGTGCTCAATCCACTGAGCTACACCAGCCAGGGCCATTTCTTATCATTTTCAATCACTTTTTTGAGCTTTGTACTTTTAAGAATCTGAGAACTACACTGAGATATTTGCTAACTCACACTCACTGAGTTTTCAACATTAAACTTTTTGGTACATACAACTTTTCCCATGAGAACTATATTGATTTATGTTATATAGCTTTGTGAAAGTCTTTTTGCTGCTATGTGAATAGTAATGAAAAAAGAAAAGTATGTTTTGGACTATGTTTTGGTTTCCTGGCACATTTAAATGCTATAGATTTTAAATCAGTTTTGAAAATAGCAATTAAGATATGGTCTTTGCCCTGACCAGTGTAGCTCAGTAGATTGAGAGTTGGCCTGCAAACCAAAGTCTTGCTTGTTCAATTCCCCAGTAAGGACACATGCCTGGGGTGCAGGCCAGGTCCCCAGTAGCGGGCATTCAAGAGACAACCACACATTGATGTTTCTCTCTCTCTCTTTCTCCCTCCCTTCCACTTTGTCTAAAAATAAAATAAATAAAATCTTTAAAAAAATAAAATAAAAAAATATGGCCTTTGTAAGAACTTTATCATTAAACTTCTTTCTAAAAAGTATCATTCTATATTAATTTACTATAATAAAAAGATTTATTAAGTGCATATCATTTTAATACATGATTATTATCAAAAAGTGACTGGTACAGTATGAAATATAGTTGTTAATTCACCCTCCATATGATCATGATGAAGCTCAAGTTCATTAATGTTAAATTAGTTTGCACAGTGTGTACATGGAATGTGCCATTAGAAAATAAAATGTCTTAGAGACCTACCCAAAGTAAATATTCCAAAGCAGTTATTACTATTACTTCAAATATGAGGTATAATGTTTATCTGTTACATTTATGTATATGTTATATTATATATACATTATGTATATATGTGTTATATACATATATGTATACATTATATAACATATACATAGAGAGAATAATAGAAGGGGAGGGGCTCAAGACTTTGAATAGTATCCTTTTTTTATGAGTGAGAAAGGAGTACAAATCAAGATTAAAAGTTTGTCCAGTAGGGATTACAGTGTTTAGTTCTTCGATTTCATTTCTTCATGGCCAAGTCTCCCTTTTTTCACAATGCACATATACCAGAAAATTCACAAGTAACCAATCATTTTTGGGCTAATAACACACTGGAATCTTAAAAACAATAAAAGGTTTTCATTTTTAAGGTTGTAGTGATTTACAAGCAGTGTCCACCAACAGTACTCATAAATAAACTGTATTATTTTTGTGTTTGGTTTGATATGCATATATTTGACCCCAGATACTATTTAAAAATTCTCTATTTTTAAGAAAATATATATATGTATATATATATATATGAACAACACCTTTTAGCATGTAATGTCAGGCATTAGTAGCTCTTTTATTATAAGATTTTAATATTCAAATACATTTTTAAAATATAATATGGTTTTAGAAATAAAGAGATGTGCACAAAATTAATTGACGTAATATAACAGATCTCTGAAATATATGCTCCCTCTGTTTATTAAGCCATCCCCAAACTCTTTACATGGCTTTTACTCATGTCTATGTTAAACATTGCCTTTTCAGAGAAATAGCTTCTTACTGCCCTATCTAAACTTGTACCCTCCCACTACCATTAGTAACTCTCATAAATTCTAACTGTAGTAGTGAGTATATATGTATGTTTGTATGTCTATATGATACATCCTTAGGATACAGGAATTGCATGGATGCCAGTACAATAATAACTTAAAGCACATGTGATAATTGCACACTAAAGAGCAAATCATCTTTATAAACAAGGTTCTAATATATTTACATTTTATCACCCAATAAACAAACATTGTAAGAGTATCCTTTAGTAAATTATGCTGTTCAAGAATATTCTATCTAGTTTAAGAAAACTAGACTTTTCTAACCAGAAGCTCATCTGTATTTTACAATAGACAGATACAGATTCTTGTAAATACATTTTATTTTTTGATAAGAGCTTAAGAAATAGCTAATGTTCACTGAATAAGCAGAGTGTATGAGGCACTATTCTAAGTCATTTTCGTATGTCTTACATGACTGCTATAATGTAGAGGTGAAGAAAGCAAGAAATGGAGAGATGCAATAACTTACACATGTACATGGAGCTCGTAAATGGCGAAAGCAATATTCGAATCAAAGGACTGTGCTTTAGGCACAGAATCTGTGTGCTTAAACCACTAGAGAGCATGCTGCCTCTCAAAAACAGCATCTCTCCCTCCAAAGCCAGGTTAAATTTGTCACATTTCAAAGTATACACCTCCTTAGTTCTGCAGAATTTTTAAAAAATTCACTTTACAAAGGTATCTTGTCTATATACATATTTAGTGCTATCAGCACATCTGCTCATATGGGCACTGGGCCTATATTTTGATTAGTGGATCTCAACTGGGAGTGATTTTGTCCCCAGGACACACTTGGCAACATACGAAGGCATTTTTGACTATCAAAATGGGGAACGGAGTGGTCCTGTAAATGGGAATTAGAAAAGAGGGAAGCTACTAAATATCCTACAATAAACGGTATTATCCCCTCCCCCAGAAAAAAATATTGACACAAAATATGAATAGTGCCAGTGTTGAGAAACCTTGATTTGGGGAGAGGGGGAGTGAAAACAAAAACCAGTGCAGAGTGTGCTCTAACACTTTAATAGAACCAGTCCAGAACTATTCAAAGAAGGAGTTTAAAAAAAGAAAAAAGTAGATTTTATTATTCTCATGTGTAATACTTGAAAATAGATGAAATGACTGAACTACCTAATTGCCCCGATGGCGTCTCCCAGCGGCAGGACACAGGTTTATGCCCACACGCGCGCACCGGGGCTCTGTACTTCAAAACTGCCACCTTTTGTTCAAATTTTGAAATTAAGATTAGTTTTCTTTTGTTGCATAAAAGCACATACCAAATAGAACCAAAAGTTCAGCCCCTTTGATGTTTTTTGGTAATGTGCCTAATTAAAAATAACTAGGCTCTCCAATGCATAATTACAGGAACACCTAATACACTGTATTTCCAGCCAATTTTGTTTCAAACATAAATATGCACTAGAAGTATGAATGATCGACATATTACTCCCTACAGTATCTGTACTGTTTCTGAATCAAAGCTCTTTCTTAGCTCAGTATTTTCACTACATTTTCCTTGCTGTGCAATCATCTCTCAGTTGGACAATTAATAAGTGCTTTTTCTCCTCAGCCCTCCGCGTGTAACCCCTCCTTACCCTGTATTTTAGCATGCATTATATACCTTCTTCACTCTGACTGGTTTTGGCAGTGACCCACAATCTAAATCTCATTCTCCATTTGATATAAGTGAAACTATAATTATCTAGGGGTAATTTCAAATTACTACTTCATTCCACTAGCAACTGATGAAGATTAGTGGTCTTGCTTTGCATCTGAGTCAGTCAGCAACATAATCACAAGAGAACTCAGCAGGCAACATTTGATTCATGTGAACTCAATTGCTTCTGTCAAACACATTCACTTCAATAAAAAGCAGAAACTTCCAAAATGGGGCTTTGCTAACAATTTTGTACTCAAAAAAATTTTTCATATGACTCTTAAAGGAAAAAATAGCATGGATTTCACCAGAAACAATAATAAATAACAAGTAGGAAAACATACTTCTATAAATAGATTTAATACATTATTAGCTTCAGAAAATAAAGAGCATTTAAAGAAATAAATTTGTTTACTAAAGCAATTTATTATAGAAAATTCAGGCATAAAAATAAGCCTTAGAAAAATAAATGTACTTCATGTTTTAAGTTAATACAATAGAAACCAGAGTATTTTGTTACCTCATTAAAACCAGATTATTATAGAAAATGTAATCAATTTATCTTTAAGGAAGTTAAATGTGTGGGCATGAAGATAATAGATCATCTAGTTGCTAACCGGTCTGGGACTCCTGAATCATCTCTCAGCTGACTGCTGAGTTTACACCACGTGTTAATGTGCGTCCCAGTAGCCTCCGTCCAGGAGGTTTAGTCTCTAAAAGCCTTTGGGTCAACGCCATCAGGTCTTGCACATATACCAGGTTACATGAGCACAATCTTACAGCAACTACCAGGTCCCTCCTAGTACAAGCTTGGTAAATATTAAAATATGAACATTTACTCAAACATCAGCTTCTTAATAGAGTCATATCTTGAATTAAGTCCCCACGTATCTTGATTGTGAGAGGTGAAACTAAGAAGATCTCACTTTTCCCTCACGGTGACTGAGGCACATTATCTCCATTCTAGAATATGGAACATTTTATCTTGAGAACAAGAGATTAGAGAACTATAGCAAAGTACCATTGATGAAATATGCCTAAAGCCTTCCTATTTGAGCTAATTTTAACATTTCTAAATACATGCATCTTCCTACTACTATAAGATGTAGAAATAAACTCAAATATTCACATTAGTGATAACAGAGAATCATAATTTGGTGGGAAAAAATATTTAGGAAATTCTATGTATTACATCAGTTCTAACACCAAGGTAAAGAAACCCCTTTATTCATCTAGTTTCACATTTATATATATTAAAAAAAGAAAAAAACAAAACTCTCCATAATTTATTTCATGTGAACAAAGTTTTAAAAGGCCAGTGTATGGAATCAAGTAATCTGAGGGCAAAATATTATCTAGCAAACCAAAATATATTACTCTAATGCCTGCATTGCTGTTTCTTACTAAGGACTTTAAAAACTTAGCAACAACAAGAAAAGACAAAAACAACAAAAAACTGAGATTTCTGCAGTTCAATTGGTTGGAGTCTCAGCTAAATTCTAACCTGAACATTCTCATAGTTTGTCAAACAAGGAGGTGGACCTATCAAAAACCCATGAAAACCTGGGTGTTTATTTGTTCATTTGAATAAGCACCTAGTGTCTTCCAAACCCAAGCTAATAAAATCCCAGGGGAACAAAAAAGCGTGCGAGCTCTCTTCCTCTCTCTCTCTCACCACCCCCCACCTCTCTCTTGTTCGTGAGCTGCTCACCCCACCTGTTCACATGCTCTCTCATCTGGGGCACACAACCATGTTGGTTTAGCAACTACCAGGGGCCACGGCAGAGGGCATAACCTCCAAAAGACTAAGTAAGCTTTAATATGAAGCAGAAACCTGGGTGCTGGCATTTGTCTGGACCTTGCTGAAGACACGGTTGTGCTTTGTCCATGGCAGGATGGAGGCAGGTGGGACAAACTATCTGGCCACACGACAGTCTCCTGTGCATGGGCCCTTGCAAGGCTTTTCTTAAAGCCCCGTAGAAGAACCTGATTTCCACTGACAACAAAACAATGGTGTTTGGATTTTTGTAGGCATGATACATTCGCATGACTCAAAAATCAAAACTATATACCAAGTCATTCATTAAAGTTGAAAATAAAGTTCTAATAAGATGTGTTTATAGATTGGAGGAAAAGAAAATAGATGCAAATAATTTTAAGAGAAATATTTTGTGATGGATTAAAATTGCATAGTGAGTAGAAAGGACATGTTAACAATGATTCCTAGATTTCTGGCCTGTCAAAGATAGTTAGTTTCAAAACACTGAAGAACTCCCCACTTTAAAGTTTGGGAATATCCAGTTAAGATCATAGAATGGGTTTGAGCAGCTATTTTCAACTAGTACGCCGTAAGGATTTTTAAAACATCGTAAAATATGACCATTTAGTCAGTGGTACTGACCTCTTTTCCCTTAAGATTGTCAAATTAAAAAAAAAAAAAAGACAATCATTAATACCACAATAGTCATCTAGTGTGAATGAATCAAAATTATATAAAAATTATATCTATTGATTTTGGTTAGATGGAAAAAAATCTATTTTTTGGTGTGCCACTGAATTTTAGTAATTAGTTTATGTGTGCTGAGATGAAAAAAAAAGGTTGAAAATCACTTGGGTTAGTGTTATGGTGGAATTTTATAAAACACATGCACACATATTTACTTTCATATACATATTATGTATAGATAGAACTGCCTAGGAGTATCTATGATGCCTAAATTATCTAAGGGAAATCAACAACACCTGTTTATTCATTCAACAATTTATTTATAGAATAAACACCCCAAATTCCTCATAGAGTGGACACATATTATTTGTACAATGGAACACACTAAGAGGCACTATTCATATTGACGACGTTTTATTTTGTACAGCACCCTCTGGGGCTGTGCAGTTCAGAGCATTCATGACCCCTCATTTTTGTTCCTACTACCAGGGTGGAGTAATAAACGCATTAATACAGAATCCAGTTCAGAAGAGTTTTCTACAACGTAGCTTCTGCTGCTCACCCCACTGTCTTTGAATTAGGTCCCTTCTCCTCAATCATTAGGAAAAGAGTATGAGAAGAGAAAAATATGCATTAAATGCCTGCACTCATTATGTCAGAACCCTACTTCCCCAAGATATTTTTGTCATAAACAAAATATTTTAACACAGCAACAATAAAAAATTATCCTCTAAAAATACAGGCCTTTTATATCCTGGGTCAATCTTAATAAAGACAAAGGTCATTGTGTGCTGAACTAAAGTGGCCACAAATTCTCTAAAATGATATAAACAACTAACAAACTAGAGCTTTTTACTTTATCACACTAGTAAACAAAATTTTAGGAATAATAAGATTAATATTATAAATATTCGGGGGAAAAGAATAAAATGTATTCAGTGGATCACATTTAATATATCTTCACATTATACCATGAAGATGGCTCAAAAAAAAAATGTTAAGGTAAGGTTAGTTAGAACTTTCCTTTAAACCCAATCTTGAGTAAAATATAATTCATTTCCCCAACAATCTTAAAAATATTTCTGAAACATAATTTTGATTTAATAAAATTTTGTTTATGTGTGTGTGCATGCATGCATGTGTGTATACAAAGTTTAGATTACATGGAAAAACAACCACAGGTAATTACAGGAGACAAAATATATATGAGCTGCTGTTGGAAACAAAAATTTTAAAATGGTGCTATATGTTTCTAGAGAGAAATAATTAGGCAAAGTCATTATGATTTACAGATAATTTCCCTAATTTTGTCCCCCTAGATTTGTAATCTATCTACATTCAGGCCTGAACAAATCTGAGCAAGTTTGATTCACATTACATATGGAATTTAGGAAAAAAATTCACCTGAAGCTAACAGGTAGGATTAGGATGACTTCTCAGCATTTGGTTTTCTCCTTAGATAATACACATTAACTCTCATTACCTATTTAGTACGTGTACATCATGGTGAAAACAAGTTCAGGTTATCAAGTAGGAATGATTTTTCTTTTAAGAAAAAATGTTTTCTTCCTTATAAGCTGTCCTTCACTTCAACACAAAGTACTATGCTGTTCCAAAAAGCCAGTGATAAAAATCCAGTTTTAAAAGGGTAACCCTGACTCACCACACGGTGGCCAAAATGAGAGTATTTTCAAATGAAAAGGGAAACATGCATGATCAAGTTTCAATTTAAAAGAAAAATTAAAAAGAAAAAAATCCCCAAGTGCAAATTGCTTTGAAATAACCTTAGCGTATTAGCTCTGTCTCCAAGTAGTTATTATTTTGGGGGGCACTGCTTACTATGCATTTAAAATTTATCTGTAATTTTTTTAAAGCAAAATATAATAGCAATTACAAGTAAACAGCACAATAAACTAAGTCCTGAGAGCTAACAAATATTTTCCTATGGAGTTTATATGACTGAACTTATTTCTGAAGAATTTTTAAAAGGGTTAAAAACGTGCCCAAACAAGTCTCATGTAAGATTTGCATTTGAATTTTATAAAGCAACTAAAAGTACTATTTTCTCTTCATGGACCAAAATAGCAGCAGAGTAGCAGAAAATAATCATTCAAAGACAGTACATACAAAGAAATAATCCCTTCATCTGAGTTGTTCAAAAATAAATCTTCTAAAGGCCAATGAATATGAATATTATGCTGCAAGAAACATATCCTGAGTATTAAGTTTGTATAGCCAATAAAATATAACATTAAATCTTACATCGTTACCAAAAAATTTAAATTCTGAGAAGAGAGAAATCAAACTTGAAAAAACAAATCTCCATAAATTAGCAAAGGAAAAGGTCGCTTGCTCATGATCCTTGGAGGAAATACATATGCATGATCCAACCGAAGCAGGAGCACCTGCAGAGATGCAGGCAAACCCTTACCTTGACAGGTGCCGTTTTTCTCTTCATATCCAGCTTTGCACATGCATTTCCCAATGGGCACCAGCCATTCCCCTTCAGCGCTGCAATGCATTTTGGGTGGTTCATCTGTCACAGAATGGTTGACACAGGAGCCTGACACTTCTAGCAACTGTGAAGAATCAGCTCCGGTGATTGTGTCAGGGAAGACAGCCAAGTGTCGTATCACAGAAGGACATTTTTTATAGTACACACGCACAGAAACCAGAGCAATGCAAGCACCCAGATCTTGAAAGGCAAGATAAAATCCCGTTTTGCTTAGAGGTCCTACATCTCTAACCTCTGTATTCAGTTTCATGACACGGTCACCAAGATCAAGTTCTGTAAAGCTTTCATCGGCGGCGATGGTATCAATTTTGATGTATTGGTTTTCCATGATATTCCTCCCATTTTCATCATCTGACTCAAAGTAATACATGTTAAAAGTTTCCTTACAGGTCCCCAGTCCTCCAGGAAGGCTGTTGCAGTCCCGTAAAGTAAACTTAAGTTCAATGAAGATTCTGGAAGCACCTTCGTTGGAGATCCAACTGGTCAGAAGCCAGTTATTCTGATTCTGTTCCATAACTTTGCATACTTGGTATGTATGGATAGGAGCATAATTTTCATCAACTTCACCAATCTCTTCCCACTGTGTAATATAGAATAGAAAAACAAATTTAAAAACAGGAAATAACCAGAAAAAATAGTCAAAGCTATTTCAGATGTGGAAATTTCTATAGCCTCGATATTTAGTATTTGGGGAAGGAACTATATAGCAAGGATTTTTTTTTAACTATTTCTTTTTATAAATTAAGTAAATTAGTAATGAATTATTCATTGTCTCCAACATAACTCAAAGGTGAACACATATGAATGATATTACTTAGGGGAAAAAAAGCATGTATTTCAGAGTAAGAATAAAAGAAAGTTGAATGTGTATGCAGTTAACAAGAAGCATTGAAAGGAAAAGATGTATGTATGAAAGTATATAGACTAAGAGATAGATAAAATTTTAGAGTAAAAAGGAACAATATATTTTATAACACAAAATGAGAAAGTAGCAGTAAATGTGAAAAGAAGAAAAAATATGACATGTGAATTCACACATTTAATTCTGGCATGTTACAAATAACACATGAATAAAACTTTTTAAAAAAATCAATAGTTTAAAATTAATAATGTAGTTTTATTTTATTGAACCAATTTGTGTTGAACTCTTTTACAAATTAGATAACTAAATGTTTATTCACAGACATACCCAGAACTGTAAACTTAGAAACATATATAAAATAAAGGTAAAAATTATATATCGGTAATAGAGACAGCCTTGTCATTTCAAGTATGAACATGATGTTATATACTGGAAATACATTAATTCTTTCTTACCAATGCCTTATTTTATGCATAATGACCTTATGAGTTCTAAATATATACAGAATGTAGAAAAATTAAGTATAATGTTATACAGCTTCAAAAATATTATTTTGAAAGAAGAGGCCTAAGCCAATCACTCTTACTATAATATTCCAGTTTTGAGAAACTGAATGTACCATAACCACTGTCTGAAAAAAAAAGTACCAATTTTTTCTTCTTAAAGATATTATTATAATTTAAAAATTTCTTAAGCCCGTGAAAATCTGTGTATACAAAACTATACAATTTTCAGCTCTTAAAAACTGACCATGAAACACACAGAGTAATGAAACCATAATGCCTTTCAATCAATAATGTGATTTCAGATATCAATATAGATAAACTTGATAGAACCTCATTTCTTTAGACATAAAATTAAATAAAGCATTATTTCTTGATTCTGTTCAACTGACAAACATGTGAAAAGTGTGGAGTCACAAGAGATGCACATACCAGCTACCTCACATGGCCCCTCTCAGGCTGCTAGCTGCTATCAGACATAAGTAAAAGGTGCTAATAAGGGGAAGCTGCTGAGCTCCTTAAATTCATGAGAGAGACATCAAGATTTTATCTCTTCCAACAACTTTCATATTATGAAAGTGTTTTGAGAAGCCTCAGTTCTTTCATTTCATTGTACTTGTCCTCTCTCAAAATGTATTTAATAGCTTCTAATTTTCTAACTGAGCCTTCTACTTCAGCATTCTGTCATTAAACTATTTATATTTTTTCCCCTGAAGTGATCCATGTATCAATCTCTGAATGGTCACTCAATGTCATGATTAATATTTTGTGAAAAAAAAAGCGCCTCAAATAGCTGAATGAAAGCAATAAAATAATCAACTTATTGTAATAAGATTAATTAAATATATAGTCTTTGAATCAGTAAAATAGAAAATAGCAACAAAGAGTTCTTCTCTGAAAAAAATCAAAATGCTGTATTATCTCTGTTTTAGATTTCATGTTATAATGTATTTCTATACATAACAGAAATGGATTTTAAATCCTTGGCCTTAAATCATTTACAGAAGTCCTGTTTCTGCATCATATATTCCAGTAGACCCTGCTAGCAAGTAAAAGGAATTGAAAGAGCAGCATCTTACAAGATTATAAGGCAAGCAATTCGGTCTTTGCCTGTACAAAGTCCAGGCACTACAAATGTTATTAAAAATGCAAGCCAAGCAGCACTTGACAAGACAGGTTAATAGCTACTGCTTCAGGTGATAATTTCAAAGTATGTACATGAGCATCTTGCTTCTCAAAATATTCTCAGTTAAGAACAGAAAAACTGTAATTTTCTTTGATGTTAGAATGTATTATGGTGGAATTGTATTTATTTCTCTTTTCAAATGTCCAAAATATAAATGAAGGTTCAAATTTTCTATTTCCAATGAATAAATAGGAAGAGTTTCATTTAAATAATTATGACCATAAGCCATTCAGAAAATCAAATAGGTAATAGATACACATTTCCCATAAATATCTGTTCTTATTTGGTTATGAATATGCTAAGAAATGGATGAAAATATTTCATATATTTAGATTGGTTGAAACAAAACAGTTCTTTCAAGATTTCTTCCCTTTTCACACAAACAAGGCACATTATTATCCTCAGCAAAAATCTTACTTATGAAGAAGGAACAAGAGGATGGAGAGAAAACAACAATCATGAAGAACTTAAGAACCTGGCAGGTAAATTCCTAGGCACTTTTGTAAATGTCATATCAAGAAGATTACTCTAATATAATGGAAGTCACAGATAGAAAAGGTGATACTTTTAGCTCAATTTTGTGGATTTCTCATAATCCACAGTATAATAAAAGTCTTTGTTGATCCTTTGATCACTACAGTGAGGCGCCTGGGCACTATGGAAGTGTGGTATCTGAACACAATATGGAGAGAGCAGCCCTGTTCTTCCCATCCAGCTACTCTTCAAGGCCCAACCTCTGCGCCCCGGTTTCCCTCTGTCTCTTTCCTCCTCCTCCTATTTCTTTGCTTTGAGACTAAAGGCTAGTTACACAGACAGCTTGGACTGGCTCGATTTCTTTCCCAGATGCTTGGGCTTGCTCCTTTTTCCACTGGGCACTGAGAAGTCCAAGTCATTTGCATTCTAATCCCATGCCTGGCCAGACATCATAAGTCAGCCCCATTCATCAGGGACGCGGAAAAGAAAAAGGAGTTATTTTCATATCCGTATGTGTATCATGGACTTATCAACTTTTTCTGTCCAAGCCATTAAGAACTATTTTCTCCCTGCCTGCCCCTCACTGCCCTATTAGGTTTCTAGCCCCAAGCTCCTATTGTCTCTTAGCCTGCTAACATCACTTCTTTTGCTTTCCATGCTTAAAAACACTTATTCGGGACACACAGCCTAGACTAGAATATTCCCAAATATACATAAGGAATAATCAAATGAACAAGGGTTGATTTTGACCTTTCAAGTTATCAAGGGCGCCTATTATCTAGTTCTGTTTTCATTGCAATTCTATTTACTTTGCTTTTTAACCAGACATTAATATATTAATGTTAAAGTACAGTGGTAAGAAACTTTGCGGTAAAGGCCCAAACAGAAATACTTGATTGGTCTTGTACAGAGAAAAGAGCGTCAGCCTACGTCCCAGATTTAGTCCCATTCACCAGCTCATCTAACATCTAGACACATGAACTGAGACCCATCCACTGGCTCATTGGCTACTTACAATTTAGACTGAGAACTGAAACTGTCTAAGTTGCCTAATATAAAGCAGAAGAAGGGGCCTTAAAAGACCTGATCCCACTGCTCATTTTTGAAATGAGGAACCTGAAGACAAAAGAACAGAAAGAAATTTCCCAAGCTCACAGAGGACAGGCCTGAATATCTGAGCAGCCCCTCTGCCTGTTTTTCAGCACATCTCTGTCTTCACTGTGTTGATTTATATGTGTGATTCTTCGGGCTGCACTGATTGCAACCATATGCACAACTAAATTCACATTTTTCAGACATCATGTAATCATAAATAATTCCTTCTTCTTTTCTTCTTTCTTTCTTCCTTTCTTCCTTTCTATTTCCTTCCTCCCTCCCTTCCTTCCTTCCTCCCATCTTTCTTTTCTCCTTCCCTCCCTCCTTCCCTCTTATATTTCTATCTCTATATATCTTTGAAACACAGATATGAAGGCAGAGACATGATTATCTTTTTCTCTTGGATCTCAGTATCTGAAAGCACATGACACAAAGTATGGCACCTGGTATATATTTTATAATGAGTAAATCAATATCAAACATTTATACAACATTCCTCTTCCAGAGATATACTAATTTCAAATTAGGAATAATTCAGACATTTTCTTACACAAATAACTTGTATAATTTTTAAAAATTTAGCTTATTAACCTGTAGAACTCTTTTCAATTAGTGTTACAATTTACCAATTAAACTTACAGCTTAGTTTAGCTATGTAATATTTTGAGCATGGTATGTTTTCAAATATTGTTTTATTTTTCATTTACTAGTGTTCTTCAGTGTTCTGTACATATTAAAATCCCAGAATATAGAATATCAGTTAGTGGCCTTACATTTCTTATTTCAATCAAACATATTAGGACTATCTTAGAGATATTTTTTGTGTGTGTCAGATGTTAAAATATGACTGGAAATCAATTGCCTCCAGGTTTATTCTGACATGTCCAAAGCACAACTTTAATATCACAATATATTGCATAATTCCTTTTGAAAGGCTCCAAAAATAAGTGAAAATTAGGTTTCTGTTGTGTTCAAAATATTGCTAGTTGATATCATATACTTTGGTTTTCTCCGTGTGTGTTTCTTTGTGTGTGTGTATGTGTGTATAGTATGTTTCCTAACATTACTGAAGATACCCAAATCTCAAATTATTAACTGATATTTTTTCAAAAGTAGTTCTTCTCCATGACCTTAGTGCCTGGGAAGTAGTTTGACTATGTGCTCAGATTTAGAAGTAGGAACTTTACACATTTTAACCAGTAAGCAACACATTCTACTTGCTACCTCATAATATGTTTACCTAAAGTCTAGAGTTCGGGAAAATTTCCTGCTATTGCAAAAATCCAATGGAATACAATATTAAAAAAATCAGAAAATTAAACACACCAAAGGTCTTTTGTTTGTCTTCTTATTAGTGCCTAATTTAGTATAGTAATTTTAATATCAGATTTTTAGTTTCATTACTTTGTGTATTTTTTTCAATTTTGTATTACTGATTAACATTAGGTAAAATATACTCAAGTAAGAACCTAAGAAAATTGCTTATTGTTTTCCTCAGGTGCATTATAAATGGTACTAATAGTCTTCCCCATAACATTTTCTAAAACTTACTATGCTTACATAAAATCATTATATTTCCTCCCTACCGATCTGCAATTAAGCTCATTTGTCCATGTGTGCATGCCGAAGTCTGCCATTACCTAATATATTCAATCCAAGACATTTACTTTGAGAGAAACTGGCCAAAAATTCCTCAAAGCAAAAGTGGCTTAGAAACATGATAAATAGAAGAAAAGATAAAGAATCCTATTTTTGTTCAGACTGACTTTTTCTTGTCCCGTTTGGTATTATTAACTTTGATGTGTTACTGTACACTAGAAGTCATTCCTCATTAGGAAGAAATACTGTATTATTAAGATCCATGCATGTTGGGTCAAAATATGAGTCACTAGGTCACCAGCCTGTCCAGTGGCTGCCCAAAAGCTTAAACAATGAGGTTCAAATGGAAAAACAAGCTGCATCTTGGATCATAATGCTTGGAAAGAAATTTTGTTGTTATTCAAAATTAGTCCTGGAATGTGTGAAACCTCAAAGGTAATATATACAGGAAGAATAATTTAGAGCTACAGCTAGTCAACCCGTATTTGAGAAGACTTTTCTTATTATACACCATGTGTATAGCATAATCTTACAGAACAATAAACTGGGACCCAGAACTACTGACATGCTAATTAGTGCCGGATTGATGTCTATGATCAGAACTCTCTGATATTAACAACGTTTTCTCCGTTTGAAGGGATAAAAATACAATGCATAAAATGTAGTAGCAAATGAAGTCATTTTAACCAACAGAAGAGAAAATTTTTCAATATCTGATGAACAGGATATTTAGGTGTTCAAAAATAAAATTGTGGGCTTTTGTTGTAGAATTACCAGAATCCATCTTCCCTTTATAAGTTTTCTGGCTTTTAGATCAAGACCATTCATAGTCCATTGAGCAACAGAAATATCTCAGCTTTTATGCACAATCACAAGGACAACGTGACTTTAAGGGAAGAAAATATACAGTATATAGTTTCTGTTTCAGAAATTTAATATCCTTACTAGCTATGGTTCTTTAGTAAAAAAAAAAATCAAAAAGTATCAGCTGCAAAATCAATTGAATCAACAATCTTGTTACACTTTCTCAATAATAGGCTAGTAGGAAAGATGCATCGAATGAGTTTGAATTATTTAAAACATCTTTAAAATTTGTGAGTCTGATGTAGCAATATTGTTAGAAGTAACTCAAATAATTTTCTGTGTATGAAGTAAAGCTGAAGTTGATTACTTTATAGGCCATGGAGTAGAACAAATATTTATGGGATCATATTCAATTCATAAACCAAAATCACTTGAGAAAGACAGAGATTAAAGCTTCCAAGTTTATATGAATATTTTCACAGGGATTAAGTCTATAGATAATTAAGGATCTATAAGACACTAAATATGAATGACAAGAAGAGATTGTTCTTTCCCTGGAAAAACAAGTCATAATTTGTTTTCTTTTCTCAATAATGCAATCAGTAATTATAAGAAAATAAAAAAGGGAAGAAAAAAGAACATCGATTTTTTCTTATTTTTTATTTGTAAAATGCTATCTTTATTATTAATGGTCTCAGAGCCTTATTTACTGAACCAAACCACATAGCCAACAGCACTTTGTCACACATGTCAAATACATACTTGACAACAGAAAATTATGCTTCACTTTTGAAATTTATTTTTATTGCTGCCATTACTATGGATGCCCTCCATTTCCCCTTTATCCCCCTTCCACAAAGCTCCCCCACCTTCACCACATTGTTGTTATGTTTTTTAAAAAACTATCCAATGCAGAAAAAATGAACTAAAGATTGCAAAAAATCAAAAGCACAACAGATAAAATATGCACAACTAGAGAAGTTTAAGCAAAAAAGGTATTTCCCAATAAAATACTAGGATGAACATAATCTAAAACCAAAACTATAAGTATATATCATGCCTGCTTATATATTTGTTGTTATTCTACTTTTAAGAAAAGGTATATTAAATAATTTCGCATTACATAAAATGATATAGGAATCAATCAATGGCATACAGTCAAGATGGCAGCAAGGGACAACAAATCAAAACTTTCTGAAAACAAGTTAAAATGAACACACAACAGGCCAAAACCTATGGCAGCACATTGCCTCACAAAACTGCACCAAAATTATAACTAAAATATAGAGCAGTCATCACTCCAAAATGTCAGAACTGAGTTGAATGAAAGTCTGACAACTACAGAATTCAGGAAATTAAATCCATGCAAAATGATAAAGGGGGCAGAAACACGGAATGGGCTGGTCCCACATGTACATGTGGTGGATAAACATTCAGGAGGGATATCTTGGGAGCAGGGAGTCCAAGCTCCACACCAGGTAGCCAGGCCCAGGGTTCCAGTGCCAGAAAGATAAGTCCCCATAACTCTTAGCTTCAAAAACCAGTGGAGATTGAGTTGGTGGAAGAAAGTTGTGGAGTCCCAAACAGTTCCTCTTAAAGAACCCACACACGGAATTACTCAGACTCACTCCCTCTGAGTTCCAGCACCAGAGTAGCAGCTTGAAATGCACCAGTGGCATACAGAGAAGATCGGAAGTGTTTGGCCTCAAGGCAAGAGCTGGGGGACAGGTTTCCCCCAGACAGAAAGGTGGGCAGAGACCATTGTCCCTTTTCTGAACCTATTCCATGCAGAACCAAAAGCTGGAAGGGGGTGCCATATCTGAGGCTCCATCAACCTGGCGAAACTGTTTGCCCTATCTTAGAGATCCCCTGAGGCTCTGTCACACCCAACTTATGGGCACAGTCACACTGTTAACAGTGACTTTTCCATATGAATGTCTGATCTTGGCTCATGCATCACAACTTCCTAAATACTATCAAACAAGCACCAGCCAACTTTTTAGTGAGCCCCTGGTCCCCTAAACCTCTTGCTATGTGGTCCCAGGCCCAGCACTAGCAGAAACCAGCTTACATTCACACTTAGCTTTGCCTGGGAATCTCCGAGCCCAATACAAGTAGCAGACATTTCAGATTAAGGAACAGAACAAAACTCCAGAAAGAGAGCTAAACAAAATGGAGATAAGCAATCTATCAGATGTAGAGTTCAAAACACTGGTAATAAGGATGCTCAAGGGACTTAGTGAGGATGTCAGAGCATAAAAAAGATCCAGTCAGAAATGAAGGATATACTATTGAAACAAAAAACAATTTACATGGAAACAACAGTAGAGCAGATGAAACCAAGAATCAAATCAATGATTTGGAACATGAAGAAACAAAAAACACCCAATCAGAACAACAAGAAGAATGTAGAATCCAAAAAAAATGAAGACAGTGTAAGCAGTCTCTGGGACTGTGTAAAGAATTATAACATTTGAATCATAGGGGTGCCAGAAGGAGAAGAGAAAGAGCAAGAAATTGGAAATATATTTCAAAAAAAATAATAATGAAAGAAAACTTCCCTAATTTGGTGAAGAAAATAGACATGAAATTCCAGGAAGCACAGAAAATCCCAAACAATACTGATGCAAAGAACCCCACTCCAAGACACATCATAATTAAAATGCCAAAGTTTAAAGATAAAGAGATAATCTTAAAAGCAGCAAAAGAAAAGCAGTTAGTTATCTACAAGGGAATTTCCATAAGACTGTCAGCTGACTTCTCAAAAGACACTTTGCAGGCTGGAAGAGACTGACAAGGATATTCAAAGTCATGAGAAGCAGGGACTTAGAGCCAGGATAGATCTACCCAGCAAAACTATCATTTATAATCAAATGGCAGATAAATAGATTCCCAGACAAGGGGACCTAAAGGCAAATACACATTTACCATAGGGAGTTTAAGAACTAAGAAGTTTATCATCACCAAAATAATTATATGAAATGTTAAAGGGCTTATTTAAGGAAAAGAAGATCAAAACTATGAACAATAAAATTGCAACAAATACATATCTATCAACAATTGAATCTAAAAAACACACTAAGCAAAGAAGAAGAACAGAGACAAAATTATATAGAAAATGATTTGATGATTGCCAGATGGGAGGGGGTATGGGTAAATGGGTGAAGAAGTGCATGATTAACTAACTTGAAAGAATGCATGCACCCCTATGCTCACTGAAGCATTATTCATAATGGCCAAGCTATGGAAGCACCCCAAGTGCCCATCAATAGATGAGTGGATAAGAAAGCAGTAGTACAATTGTACAATGGAACATTACAGCCATAGAAAAGAAAGAAACCTTACCTTTTGTGGTAGCATGGATGGACCTAAAAGTTACTACTAAAGTGAGATAAGTCACACAGAAAAAGGCAGATATCATATGATTTCATTTATGTGTGGAATCTAAAGAACAGAATAAATAAATAGAATAGAAACAGACTCACAGGTACAAAGACCAGGCTGATTATTGTCAGAGGGGAGAGAGGTCGGTGGGCTGGGTGAAAAAGGGATTAAGAAGTACAAATTGGTAGTTACAGGATAGTCACAGGGTTGTAAAGTACAGCATAGAGAATATAGTCAATGATGTCATGATACCTATGTATGGGGTCGGGTGGGTACTAGAAACATCAGGGGACCCTGTAAAATACATGATTTTCTAACCATTATGCTGTACATCTGAAACTACCACAATGATAATAAATATAAGCCAATATTGAAAACTAATAGATAGAACAAACAGATAGTTATAAAATAGCCATGTGTATGTAAAGTAGACCTCTCTCCCCTCTGACAATAATCAGTCTGGTCTTTGTACCTGTGAGTCTGTTTCTATTGTATTTGTTTATTCTGTTCTTTAGATTCCACACATATGGAAATGGAGTAGCCATAGAACTTAATACGAATGATCCATGGACCTGAGCAGTGGGGTAGGGGTTGCCTGAGGGAGTGGGAAGGAACTGGGTGGAGGTGAGCTAGGGGAAAAATTGGGACAACTGTCATAACATAATCAATAAAATATAATTTAAAATATAATGACATATGTCATGAATACTTCAAGCTTTTAAAATCTGGCTTTTTTTCCTAGAAAGTTTTACTTACAAGGACAAATTTAAATGTATCAACTGGTCAATCATGATTTTAAAAGGTAAAATGAGCAAAGTGGATATGTATGCCTAAAATTAATGAAGTACTAAAATGAATTAAAATCTTAAATGAGTTCATTAGTAGCTTATCAAAAAAGCAGTTTCATTAAATATGGTTCATGTTATCTTGTTTGTTAGTGATTTTATGCCATAAGTTCTATTTTTAGAGAAGCAGCTAAAAACAAATTTATAAACCATTGATCTAATTAGTTCCATTATTGTTTCTCTATATATTGGAACACCTCAATGTTTAAACAGCAGTGGCTCACCCCTCTATATTTTCTGTCAAATTATACCAAGAGATCATAAGAACAACATTTGATAACATATAAGACTGTGCTAATATAAATATGTTTTGTGTACTATTGCAAAAGTTTATATAATCTATGAGTTTATAATTTTCTAAACAGTTTATTTGATCTCAAATATGAAGCCAGAATACACATTTACCATAGGGAGTTTAAGAACTAAGAAGTCATACATTTCTCCTGTTTTTAAGATTTCACAGTGAACACAAACACATGCGTACTATGAAATATTCCTCCACTGTGAGATGTTAAGAGATAGTTCTCCCAGTGTTATTTAAAAGTGTATATTCTCCAAAACACTTTAAAATTTTAGAGTTTCATTACTACTCTCTTTAATACAGATGCTATTCTATAATAGACAACTATTAATTCTTTGGGAAGATTTCTTTTCATAGCTATATCAAAGTTTCAGTTTCCATTGGGATTCAAAGAAATAAAAATAAAGTAGAATAATCGCTGGTGTGATCAATATTTTAGTCCAAATAGATACTATACCCTTGATCTTGTGGCAAAAAATACTTTTTCAATAATCCAGTTGTAAGTCTGAATTATTTAGCCAACCCATAATACACACGAGAAAGTATAATGTCTTCACTCTCTGGTCTTCATTCTCCCCTCGTTTTTCAATAGATAAAATTAAACTTCTGATGCAGGCTTAACAACAGCATCCACAATTCAATTCAATTTCATATCTCACATTAATCATGTTCTTGTAATCAGTGGCTATTCAACATGAATTTCTATCTCATTTTTGTTGGGAAACAGCTACTCTAGGGCTTTCAGCTTATTCACATCTAAATGATTATGTTGCCATGTTATAGACTAAAACACTGCCTCCACTTGCCAAATCTATATGAAGGAAATTCTGTAGAAATGAAGGCTATCTACAGTTCCTGTTGTCCAGTAAAGAGCCAGAACTGCCACAGGGAAAAGCCTTGTTTTTTCCTAGGGCTTCTCTCATTGAGGTGGAAGTAAGAGAAGAAACTGCCACGTTCTGTTGTGAATTTCACTGCCTTGATCTTTTCAGCTGTTTCTGTTCAAAAAATTAATCTCAACAACAAAAGAATGCACAGTGAATAAAAGTACATGTTTCTTACAAAAAAAAAAAACAACTTAATATGGAGGCTTAAAATGCTTACCGATACTTCTAAAATGACAATTTCAATTTTTCAGTGTTTATTTTTACATGTTTTTGATCATTACTTTAATGTAAATGTAATTTTGACCTAAATTAGAATGCCATTTTATAACATGACACACTATTTAAAGGCAATGTTAGACTAATATTTATAACAATATCTTGTTTATCAATACAACCAAAAGATCTAACTGCATTTTATTAGTTAATTTGTTTTTAAGGATTGATAAAACAATGGATTTTTCTAAGAATGCTAAAAATTCTAGGCACTTATAAAATCTTTATAGCATTAGTAAAATTGCAACAGTAGGGGAATTTTACATTTGCTCTTACTTGGGGCTCCTGCCTATATTTTTTCCTTATCTCCCTGTATTGTTCCTAAATCATTCTGAAACCTTTTGCTTAGGTTAGTAACCACAAGTGGAAGCAGTGAAACTAACCTTGCAGTGTGATTTTATCCTTAAAATTAAAACAAGTTATAAACTGCCTTTTTCTCTGCTTATCAACACAATCCTTTTCACCAATATAGTATTGTAATAGAAAACATATATACAGATAAAAAGCAGATAACAGAAAAGTCTAATAATGGCAGAGATATATAGAATTTTTAGCACAATGAATCTTAAATATTATTGGTATTTCCATATCTATTTGCAGATGAGCAAATAGGACTCTTGATATGATAAAGAATATATCCAAAATTATAGGAAGTAACTGTCCTTGGCTTTATTGATTATTCTGTTTGCTACAGGACTAGTAGTTTTTCTGTTATATAACTAAAAGTTCTTAGAAAATATTGCTTAGTGGGCTGCTGGACATCTCAGGCTCTTTGATGATAGTTGTCCATTCTACTTTTGGCCAACCATACTGAATATAAAATTACTCTTTACATTTAACTGTATGTTTATTAGGAGAGATGGAATCAAGCTTTAGAAGGCCACAGGGAACAGGGACTCTTCCATGCTGGGAGTATATGTAAGTAGCCGAATTTGGGAAGCTATTTGGCAATACAAGGCAAATTTTAAAAAATTGTTAAACCAGGGTTTTCACATGTGACCAAGGATACACATGCCAAAATGACACCTCCTCCAACACTGAAATGGCCGAACATTATAAAACATTTACATTGCCATTAATAGGAATATAAAATGCATTACATTCCTACTATACATCACCACACAAGAGTTAACATCAGTTCATTTACATAAAGATCTCAAATATATATGAGGAGGGGAAATGAAAATTTTAAAAACAGTAAAATATTTTGACATACTTTAAAAGACATAAAAGAACACTATAAATTATGTCCTATTACATCAATATAACCATACAGTGATAACATATAAACAAACAGGAAATGCACTACATTCATGGTAATAGATGGATAAAAAGAATCAATCTGAAGAACATATAAAAATATTGAATAAAAAATGGACAGCACCTCAGAGGCTTCTAGGACACAATTAAACATGTCAACATATATATAATGACAGTCCCAAAAGGGGAAAATAAAGGAAAAAATGACACATATAATATTTGAATGAATATCAAATTTTCCCCAAATTCAATGAAAAATAATTGATGTTCAAATCCAAAATGCCCACTACACCAAAGACTAATGCCTAGACACATGACGTAACACTGCTGAAAGCCATGATACTAAGAAGCAAGAGGAAAGACATCCATCAAATAAAGAACAAGGATTTAATAATGAGTTACAGCTTCATAAAATAGCAATATAGGCCAGAATAAGAGTGCAATGACAAATTCAAACTGCTGAAAGACAATAAAGTCAACCGAGAATGTTATAACTAGCAAATCAAAGCTGATACACAACTCACCAGTAAAAACTAAATCATCCAGTTAGAAAACAGACAAAAGCCACAAACAGACATATTGCTTCTGAGGATACACAGACGGCAAGTAAACCCATGTAAAGATGTTGAAATGTCATTAGCCATCAGTGAAATTCAAATTAAGGCCACAATGCTATATCAATACACACCTATCTGAAATTATTTCATTTTTTTAAAGTGACAATACCAAATGCTGATTAGAATGTGATAAAACTGAATTGCTCATACATTGCTGGTAGGGAAGTAAAATGGTTAAGCCCTCTAGAAAACAGGAAGTTTCTTGCAAAACTAAACATGCAGTTACTATAAAATGCAGCAATTTCACCCTTTGATTTTAATTCCAAGTAAATGAAAACTTTTGTTCACCTGTATGTGTATGTTCATAGAAGTTTTATTTTAAATATTCCTGATATAAGAATCAGCCCAAATGACCTTCAGTCAGTGAATGGTTAAACACACGGTGATACAGATGTACCATGGAATACTACTCAGTATATAAAGAAACAAACTCTTGATACAAGTAAAAATTTGAATGAATCTCCAAGAAGGCTGCTTGAGAAAAATAAATCTCAAAATTTCAATGCTGTATGAGTCCATTTATAAAATATTTTTGAAATAACAATATTTTAGAAGTAGAGAAGAGCTTAGTGGTTGACCAAGGTTGGCAATGAGGAATGGAAGAGGAAGAGAAATTAGAATGTGTTTATAAAAAGAGAGTATGCCAGATCCTTGCATTGTTGTCTCTGTTTGGTAAAGTAGAGGTGGCGAATATACAAACCTACACAAGTAATGAATTTGTATAAAACTTAACACATATACACACACACAGCAGAGAAGGAAAAGAATTGAGAGATACAAGGATGAAAGATCAGGAAAAAAAGTTGCACAATTAATGAACAACATTGACAAAAACTGGAATTCAGGTGTATCTGACTGACTTAAAAAGTCAATACATCATGCCCTGGCTGGTGTGGCTCAGTGGACTGAGCACTGGTTTGTAAACCGAAAGGTCGTCGGTTTGATATCCAGTCAGGACACATGCGTGTGTTGAGGGCTGGGTTCCCAGTTGGGGGCACATGCAAGAGGCAACCAGTCAATGTTTCTCTCACACATTGATGTTTCCCTCTCTTTCTCCCTCCTTTCTCCTCTCTCTAAAAAGAAATAAATAAAATCTTTAAAAATAAGTCATTACATCATGATATCTCCCAAAATAAAAGAGTTTTTGTGAAAACAGTGTTTCCTGGGCAAACTAATGAATGGGGTGGGAGGAATATAGGAAACCACTCTCAGGCATTCTTACCAAGGCACAACCATGTGTTTGATTCCTAAAATTCCACTCTGTACTTTATTTTTATTTCTCCTCAAATTTGAATTAAAGTTTAAGTAGTTATTAAAATAATGCCACTCAAAGTATTTTCTATACTAGCAGAATATTTCATGGAAAGTAAGTGTTCTTTAGTGAAACAATTATAGAGCTTTGCCTAGTGTATATTTTTAAGGTATTAAAATTGATACAGATTACACATCTGATATGTCTATGCACATGAGTAATCTATAACATATATAAATCTATAGAGTAAACCTGTAAAGTAAATCAGTTGAGTAAATATGTACAAAAAGCTATATGGTAAATTATCCTATTTAGTATTATATACAGCATAAGGGTTAAAGTAGGTTTACATTTGTTTGTATAGAAAATAATGCAATAATTTATAAGTAGTAATACAAGAATAAACACTGTCATGTACTCACAACTGTATCCCTACTTTTGCTTCACCTTGTATTATACTATTTTCCACACTTGTATTGACAGAGAACTTTTTTATGCATAATACATATTAGTATTCTGCTGAACACTGCACAGGACAAATTTTAGTAAATTGTAAGCTATGACGTTGGCTGACACTTGCTTTGGTGTAGCTACTTACTGGGATACCAGATCACAGTTGCTTAAATTCTAAATACTCTTTTGTGATGCATTTTTCATGGTACCTAATTTATATCCCATCATCAGTTTACACACCTGTATGCTCCAATGAATTCAACCCAGGATAAGGCAACCAGTTGTCAATTGTTTGTGCATCCCTAATGCTTATATTTATGTGTGGAGAACTGTATAAATTCAATACATATTGAATGCAATCATATTTGAAAGAAAGAGTTAATGAATGAACAAAAAAAAGGAATAAATGAAAATGCCAGAAGGCATTCGATTTACTCTTACTGCTTTACGCAGTTAAGTGTACCGGGACTTAAGTGTACTTGAACAAAAACTTTTGAGGGAGCTATTTCTCCCTACTTTTTCTAGAAGCAATTTAGTCAAAGATCACTTGGCACTGACAACACTGTAATGTTGCCAGCCTTTTGCTCTGTCCACTATTTTTTTCCTCTGAATAATCACTCCCACCAGAAGAATGACAAAGAAAGAAAGAGAAAGTTAAACTCAATTCTGTCAAATGTTGTTAAGATTTGGCAGCTCCAAGAAGGGTTCTATCAAGAAGAGAATTGAATCTTGTGGAAAAGGAGCTACCTGAATCACAGTGAATTTCATTTATCTGTGTAGCTCTGTTCCTAATTATCACTGGTGACAGTTGGCAAGGCCCATTGAGGTCTCAGAAGATTGTCAGATTTTATTAAATGGTCAAAACATAACATTTAGAAACTTTAGTGATTCTTGTAAATAAAGCACAATTTATTTTGTGGTGCTGAAGCTTGCTCTAACCATTTTCTTTTCACATGAAATAGGATGTTAAAGCTATACAATGGTATCTGAAATTTCTGTCTCGATGAGTTCTAATTAGTTGGGTTAAATGTAAAGTTCAAGCACTGGGATATAGGTTCTCTTTTATATATATATATATATATGATATATATAATAAGTAATAGATTCTCAATGATTCCTTGACCATATTTAATTACAGTCATTTTAAAAAGTACATCCAATCAAAAGAAAATACTAGAAATTTAATTATTTCAAAGTGTAACAAAGTGAATACTTGCTGAAAAAAACTTAAAAAGCAAAGAAAAAAGTTTCATATATTTCAATGTTTTTAAATTTTTTTAATTTATGGATTTTCTTGTTTTAACTGAAGATCTTTGAGTACTTTTAATTTGTTAATTTTTACAAGAACTTAGAGCCATGTTTTAGAGCTAACCACCTTGTAACATCACCAAAGCACAAATACTTTCTTGAAGATCATTCTCTAAAAAGTTACTCTATGGTTTCATACAACCTTATTGCTAACACATTTCTGCAATGAGTTTTACAGAATAACTAATATGCCCCAAATGTGCTAGTTTTTCTCATATTCAGTGACAAAGTACGTACTTATATTCATGAGGAATGGTTGCATTTATAATTATGATAAATTTCCATATCGAGATATAGCATTCACAATTCATAAATGAGTAAAACATATACTTGTCTTAGTCAAAGAAATTTGCCACAAAGAGGCCAGTGAAAGAACAAATAGAGCACATTGACAAACTTGCAGTTGTTTGCATACTGTACACTTGTTGATAGTGCCTTACCTCATTAATGTATGAAACAATTCAATGTTTTCTACATAACTGAAAAACAATGCCTTCAACACTGACAAGTTAAATTTGACCATTTAAGTCCACTCAGATTTCCATAATCCCATATGAGATAAATAAACATATATATACCCATTTAAGCATTAAAAAAAAATCTGGAATACCTTTGTTAGAAGAAAAACATAAGAAAAGAACCTTGGTTATTTAATAATAGAAAGTAAAACTTTATTCAAGGTAGAATCTGTAACCACATAGAATATATAACTACAAAAATTATATATTGATATTCAATAATTGAATTTGATTTATGAAGCTTGGATCTGAAAATGTATCTCTAAATGAAAAATGAATAATGACTGAGACCCTTTTTTTCTATTTAAACCACTTTAACTCATTTTTTTCTCCACTAAAATACCTTAAAGCTGACAGAATTAAATATCCAGCAAGAAAAATACTGAGTGAATCTCATTAATATATATAGGCCAGGCTCTCCTAGGTGTCTATGTGCACAGAATTCTCATTCAGTTTAACGAGGTCATAATTACCTTTAAAAATATAATATACATACATATGTATATACACAGATACACATATATGTATATATACACACATACAAATAACCTCTGATTAATATTTTTATATGTAAAACCTACTCAATTTTTACTTTTTATTTCCTTCTAAATTATTTATTAATACTAGTACCTATTTTTTCCCTTGTAATTGATAATGCTATTACTTATTGCAAAACTCCTACTTTATTTAATTCCTCAACACAATTTAAATGACCTACAGTGGAAGTTTCCAAATGCTGATTTAATTATCATTGGTGGGCACTCTGGTGGGCAAATTTGTGGGTACTAAACATGACCTACGGAATCCTGGGACCAGGAATATATATTATAATAGTATATGACAATAATAAAATTTAAAATTTATTCAGAACTTAAAATGAACTTTCTTAAACATCTTGCAAGATTTAACAAAGGTTATCTTCACCAGGCCCAGTAAGGGAGCTAGTAAAATTCTGATGACAAAACTAAGAAAATTAACGAGTTGAGGAGCTATGATTCTGGCAGTATCACTTCAAATGTCTGGCTCTTCACCTCTCACCACACACACAGTCTCACTTCGGTCAGTCTAATGTCTCACCAGATTTCTATGAAAATGTCCATTAAATGTGGATGACTACAGTACACTGAATCATAGATACTTATAGTGTACCTATTTCTCAAACTGAGCAAAAAGTTTCCTGAAAGAATGGAATCTTCAGCACAATACTTGGATTCTATTGTAAGTACATATTTGTTAAACTGAGTCTTCCTTTCACATTCTCCAAGGAGAAATTCATCATAACCACCTGGACTCAGGAAACAGGAAGAAAATTTTCCTTTCATGATATAGCCTATTCTTCTGTCGTCTGACCTAAATATTTTTTCCTATATCCTAAATTCAGTTCTTAAGAATCTTAACTCAGTTTTTATAAGAAGCAACTCTCATCACCGTTAGCTATAATATTCTTTTAACTTTAAGATTTTTTAACATATTTAAGTTTCAACATTTATTACCTGAGATTGTCTCTGGTGGACATTCTAGAGCACTACATGCAATGGTTAAAACTATACCATGTCTTAGTATGAGGCCCAGATTACGACCAGATTTCAGGAGAAGTTGAGTTAAATTAAAAGTGATTTGGTCCCCTTCCCTGAAGTTAAAATCTACATGCATGTTGTTCTTTTAAATTAATCAAAGTCAAGTTAATGCAATGTTTCTTCATGACACTTGAGTCCTATTCAGTTTTCTGTAAGCAAATGACTACCATTTTTTAGCTTGCCTATAGAGATATGTTATATCTACATTTAAAAAAAATTGTATCTTTAGTCATTATGTTATGTATGACAATTAACAGAATGACTGATCATTTAAAATCTCCTATCTGCCCTGGCTAGTGTGGCTCAGCTGGTTGGGCATCGTTCTGCCAATCGAAAGGCTGCAGGTTGGATTCCTGGTCAGGGCATACTCTTGGGTTCCGGTTTTGGTCTCCATTCAGGGCATGTGTGAGCTGCAACCAATCGATGTCTCTCTCTCACATTGATCCTTCTCTCCCTTTCTTTCTCCCTCCCTTTTCCTCTCATTGGAATCGATAAAAGAAAAAAAACATTTAATTTTAAAGCTACTCTCTGTTGGTGGATGTAATTCTTTCCCTTTATAAGAATCAAATTCAAAATAAAATTTTAGTTCTTCAAAGGATATATATATATATACACACACACACACACACATATGCTGTTGTAAAAATGAAAGCAAACCATGATGTTGGTTGACTTTTTTTTTTTTGGTCTAACAGTATGCTGAACCAGAAAAGAAGTTAAGATTTTCTGCAACAAAGAAAATTTAAAGACATTTGCTCTGAAAACAATTCAGGTAACTTGAGTAATCAAATGATGGATCTGCATAAACTTATAAAGGCCTGGATGCCTTTCCCATATGAGGAGGGAAGTAGAAAAGCAAAAAGTAGTAAGGTCTATCCTCCTTAGAGATGGACAGGAAGAAAAGCAAAAAGTGAGGAATGAATATTTAGGGAGCAACATGCTTCAATACTTCCCTGTGTATAACCAGACATGCATATGTATCTAATCTATGAACCAAGTAATCATTTTTTCCATGATGTATTGAAACTCATTAGGAAAAGCAATGGAGTAATTTCTAACCTCAGACACTGGAAAAATGATCCTCCCCTTAATCAGGATATAGCCTACTTTGAATAATGAACACGGCAGTCATGTTTAACGAGGTTAAACAAGAGAAGATGAAATAAAAACATTGGGGGACACCACTTGTTTACACAAATTGCCTCCTTCTTTACATACTCAGGCTATGACAATATGCACCAAACTAGAAGAAACCTAGACCCAAAAGTGCAAAATGCTACTGTGGCCAGAGCAAGATGAAACCAATAAATGTGCTGGTGTAGTGACTCTAGATTTTAAGTCTTATGAAAGTAGAAATAAGGTATCCATATTCAATTCCCCAGTGCCAATTATAGTCACTGGAACATAATAAATGAGTGATAATATTTACATTATTTAATATTTACAACCTGGTTTCTTCATTAGACTATGAGAAGCACAAACTTTGTCTTTCATTTCTTCATTTCCGATGTACACAGTGTTTAGTACAAAACAGATTTACAATAAATATTATTTCATTGAGCAAATGAATGAAGCCACCAAAAACAAAGTCAAGAAGGGTTCAGAAATCATAATACAGGAGGAAGGTTAACGTCCAGACCAGAAATATAGTCAGGTGCCCCGGGACAAGAATGTGTGCTCAAATACTGGATGAATCCCCTGGACTCTGCCACAGGGTTCTAGCATGTGATGTTTAGATTAGGGTTTCTAGCACGTTGACATATTTAATCCTGGGAATCTTGTAGATGCTCTTCAGTATCTGATATTAGGCTGGGGGTATCTGTGCCTGCCTGTCTGCTGGTGTGTTTCTGGGTGTGTTGGAGATTTGGGAAACTGAAGAAAAGGAGCGGTGGGCAGGAACATTATCATCCATACTCCAAGATCAAAGGAGAGTCTTCAGTTCGTTAACTTCTCCTATTAAAGTTTCATTTAGATGTAATTTTGCTGAAGCTTAAGAAGTATGATTAAACCTTAAATGAGTGCCTTAAGGTTAAAATTATTCAGTCAGGCCCAACTTGCTTTAGGCATCCTTGTATTAGCCCTATGTAATTGCACTCTGTTCAGTTTGCTTTTTTTCCATAGAAAAGTAACTTTTTTGTTGTTTAGAATCAACTCTACACATTATTTTATTTGATATAGTCTTCAAAGATATGCTGTAAACTTATTACAGCACTTGAGTAAATCTACCAACCGGGTCTGGGTAGATAAAGAGTTAGAAATAATGGTAAACAGTATAGTAATATAAAGGTTTATCTAGAAAAAAACTCACACTTTTAGATTATTATTCACATATGAACCTGGGTGAATTACCCAAAGTGTGTTCAAGGAAGAGGGGACAGAGTAGATTTGAAAAAAACTCGAGATGGTAAGTAAAATATTCCAGTCTGTACATGAAGATATAAATTTTGCATCATTCCCAAATATTGTTTAAGGGGATATAATAAAGTCTTCACTAATTCTTAAGGAAATAGGAAAATTTGTTCAATTTAATGCATTATTCTTTATTTGGTGATTTCACACTTCTTATTATTAATATATTGGTATTAAAACTATTTTTAAATGAAACTGGTGATTATAGAGGGTGGTTTATGGGTTTTAATCTAAGAAGTGCTTTGAGTTTAATTTTTACATCACTGGTAGATGAAAGGCATAACTATTCATAACAACAATGCATTCATGTAGTTATTCGTTCACTCAACAATTATATTGATCACACAGTATGTACTGCAGACATAACAGTGAGTAAAAAAGACTACTATATGATTTTCATACTATACCTATACCTAGCGCACTACTTAGGAGGCATGCAATCGTGAGATTAATATAATAAAGTATAACATAAGGTAATATTATATAATGCAATACAATATAACATACTGCCAAGTTTGTGGTGCTAGAAAGGAAACATCAAGTCTCTCTTACATCTTTCCAAATGGCTGTATGAGGTAGTAGGTGCTAGCATTTTGGAATTCTATGTATATTCACAAAAGCACTCTCTGGAGACTGAAGCATAAAATATTTGGGGTTAGTGGTTTCATAATGACTGCTTGAATAGGAATATTTCTGTCTCATCATATAACAGTAATAGATCATATCCATTATTATGAGTGTTAAGAGCAATATAAAATTTTAATGAAATAACATTAAAGATTCTGAAACAGAATATCTGGGTCTTAGAAATAAATGACAGGGCTAAGGTAACTATTATAATTAACAATAAATTTAAGGTTTTATTTGACAAAATTTCTAAATTACAATTAACTTAGAAATGCTAACAGTGCATATATTCACGCTATTATTAGTGTGAATCATTAACTTATCAATAATGTACAAAAAACTACAGAAATCTCATGATCTAACAACTAACCTCACATTTCACTGTTACCAATCATTACATAGATCAGAAACTAGAAAAAAGAATTTGGTCAAGAAACCAGCAGAAATATACAATAATAGTGATAAGAGTAAATCATTATTTTTTTCAGGAAAAGATAAAGACACAGGAGGAGATAAAATAATTATAAGATATAATAAAATTTGTATTGACTTATTTTAAATACAAAAACAATTTTGGTAATAATCCAAAACCCAAATTTCAATGCTTTCAGGTTTACTTGTCATTGTTCAATGCCTTTCATTTTAGCAATTCACAAATTCACAGCAGAGTGTGACATGCTGACTATAAACGTGGGTAACAACTTTCATTTACTGCTGTTAAAAACTGCATTTCTTTTAAAATCATAACAAAAAATAAACCCCATTGTTATCTTGCTCATAATGTTTTTAATTGAAGTTGTTAGGGTGACATTGCTTAACAAAACCGTACAGATTTCAAGTGCATAATTCAACGAAGATCACCTGCATACGAAAATCATAATGAAATAAACCCCATTATCAACTCATTCATAACATTTTCAAAAATTAAAAATAAATGTTGTTAAGGGAACAAACGATTGAAAATAGTTTCACCAGTAAAAGAATTTAACAAATTCAACAGACAAAATACGCATTTAAAAATAACTAGAAAATATAGTCATTGGAATGGATGAAATAACTACCTCGGATTTCAGAGATTATTGAACATGATTGTTTTTATTTACTGTGGCACTAATGATATTTAAGATTTAGATAATTAAGGAAACACAACTTTTCCTTATGTTAGAATATACAGTAGCCCCCCTCTTATTCAAGATTTTGCTTTTTCCAGCTTGTTACCCATGGTCAACCTTGGTCCAAATATATTAAATGAAAAATTGCCAAAATAAACAATCATAAGTTTTAAATTGCATGCTGTTCTAAGTACCATGATGAAATTTCAAGATGTCTCATCCTGTCCTACCAGGGAAATAAATCATCCCTTTGTCTAGTATGCCCACACTGTACACATGACATCCTATTGATCACTTTGTAGTCATTGGGTTATTAGATTGACTGTTGTTGGTATGGCAGTCCTTGTGTTCAACGCTTATTTTATTAATAATGCAACATTCATATAACTCTTATGAAAGTATATTGCTATTATTGTTTTATTTTATAATTATTATTAATAACTTACTGTGTGTAATTCATAAATTAAACTTTAACACAGGTATGTAGGTGGAGGAAAACACCTAGCACACTTAGAGTCAGTGCTTTCCAAGGTTTCAGGCATCCACTGGGAGTCTTGGAAGGTATCCCCCCTGGATAAGGGGGACTACCATATTAAACTTTACAATGTGTTCTCAACATAGAGTGTTGCATATAAATCAAATTATTAGAACTCAGTTGAAGGGGAAAATCTACTGAATATAACAATAGACTGAGATGATAAAAAAGAAATTTGTTAAGATAATTGTTGACTCATAATTTTTCTGAAATTGACAATTTATTGTGTAAAATATATAAAGTGATTACTTATCTTTTTACATGAGTGTATACAGAAAACACACATCTACAAAGAATTTTCACATGTTATATATGCATCTCTTTTCATGTATAAATGCAATCATACAGTATGTATTACTAGGGGTAAATGTTATCTTCTCTAATTATATAATGATTCCAGCTTTGATATTCAGGAATATTAAGTTATCAAGCATTTAAACAGTGCTTAATATTTCTCTCCCAGTTCACCTATGTGGTAAGGTAAAATTCTCATCTCAAGAAAGATTTAGTAATTGACATACTTAGTTCACAAAAGGAAGACATTGCAAAAGTGAGCTAAATTTAAAATCTCCTTGTTGCTCTACTTGTAGCTACATGATAAAAAATTGTTCACAATATATTAATAACTGATTCAATTTACAGCTAAAATGAGAAAACTGATTCTGTTATCACCAATTGACACAGGTAAAATCTGGATCCCAATATCTAAGTTTGTTAACATTTTAAAAAATGTATTTAAAGACTATTTTTTAATAAATGTTAACTGAATATTACATATAGCTAACTCACATTATGAGTAACAATTTAACATTTAAAAAGAGGCATTATGTAAAATTTTTCTTGATTTTAAATTCTTCACTTGCAATGGAGAACTATAATTCACTGAAATTCTGAAAATATTTTTGAGCTTCTGAGATTCTATATATATTTCGGTAGAAGCCTAAATGTATCACCAAATATAAGAATTGCTTCTCATATTTTCCAGAGTCCATAGAAAATAACATTATTACCTATTTCTTTATTTTGATAGAATATTTAACTGTTACCCATTTAAATTTGGAGTTAAAATTTCATTGTTAAAAACTTTACAGGACTTGAAGTTCTTTATGTATTTATGAATATTTATGAAAGTTCTTTATGTATTATGTCTTTATGAGATTGTATCATGATATAATCTCCAGTGAATGAAAAAAGTCAATGAATGTTTTCTGCATCTTTATATCCTGAGTGCCTAGTATAATTCTAGCACATGATTTGTTAGATAAATATTTGTTCAATGAATTGATAAATAAATAAATCCACAATTATATAAAAATTAATTTCAAACATGTAATTTCAAATCAAGTTTTATCTAGAAAACCACTCGTGCATGTGTGGTACAGTAGATTTGAGGAAATTATACATCATTTCTTTTTAGAGGACTAATATTAGTTCAATATAACTTTCTAGTGGGATTTTACATCGATTTTTCTTCTCTGTCCTGCAAAGAAACAATAGTTTAAAGATTATTTGAGATTACATAGATATCTAATTAGAGCATGTATTGAATAATTAATTGAGTCCCTCACTCATACAGGTGAATAAAGAATTTCTGGCACTGATCCTTGAGAAAAGTAGATCTGAAATCCTCTCCAATGATAGTTTGCATATCTAGGTCAATGCATGTCTGTAATAGGAATGTAGAATTAGCCTGACGTGGTCCATTCGACATATTAGAAACTATACACAGGTTCTAGTTTCCAGTAGCAAACTAGTGAGCTTTCACTATGGTGCCTTTGACTGATTTTCCAGGCACGCTTAGCAAAGTGATTCTTAGGCACTGTTCCATATGCTGTTACGAGAAAGGAGAAAAAAGTATTCCTTTACTCACACTTCTATAAATCACTGCTTTCAGATAGGCTTAAAAAAGAGAACACATTCTTTCTTTGAATAAAATGATTACTAAACTGTGTTCAGTAAACATTCTTCATGAAGATCTTCATAAGCCTAGTGGATGTTTCCTGATCAAATAATTTGGGAGAACCTGAATGCTCATTAATTTATTAAAGGTTTAGTATAATACAGCAGATACAGAAACCTGTTTAATATTATTTAATGTAATATTTATCAAACTTACTTGAGTACAGAACCCCTTTGGTTTAAAACATTTATTTCCCATTTCAGACAATCTTTAATAAAACATTACTTTTGGAAGTATTGGCATAACTTCAGGAGTTTTAGCTCGCCTTGAGTTATCTGCATCCTAACAGTCTGTCTTGTTTAGTGAATACATCTTCATTTTATACAATGTTTGCGCAGGAGACAGAACTCTCCCAGGTTCTCGATGCCTTTTCTGTGTCTGACCACATTATAACGTGTCATCCTTTTAGAAAAATGGAATTGACACTAGTATTAGCTCTAGCTGCTACAACAAACGCCATAGACGGGTGACTTACGCAATAAATATATATTTTTCACAGTTCTGGAGGCTGAGAAACCCAAGGTCAAGGTACCGGTAGATCTAGTGTCTGATGAGGGCCAGCTTTCTGGTTGTAGATGGACACTTTATTGCTGTGTCCTCATAAGGAAGAGAAGGAGAAAGGAAGCAAACTTTCCCTTACCTCTTCTAATAATCCCAACCTTAGGACTCTACTCTTTTGGCCTAATGACTTCTGAAAGACCATACCTTCTAATACCACGGCGTTGAGGTTTAGGATTTCAAAGTATGAATGGGGGAGGCACACACACTGAGTCCCGAGCAGTGTCTATATTCTCAAACTTCACCAGCAAACACCTCAGTTCATGCATTTGACCGCTCCACCTAGAACCACAGTCATGATTTTTTCATGTCTAGACAAATTCCAACTATGAACAAATATGAGTGTTAACACCTTTGTACATATATCATACTTGCTTATTCAGTTAGATTTTATATCAGTCAGAATCATAAAAGCATAAAATATGGGTACTAATTACCAATAATTACTTTTCAACAGATGTGTAAACTGAGTTAAAGTTTGGAAAAACAATTTTAACTGAGTATGAACTCATGTTGTTATCATTATTGTTTGTTGTTAGTTTTATTGCTGCTGTTGTGGTGGTGGTTTTCATATTTTTTATATCTAAATTTACTTTTAAAAGAAGCTCTTTAAAGTATATAGGAAAATATTGGCCACATTTGTCTAATACCGTGAAGATCCCTGAGTATAAAATCTTAGGTTACATTTACTATTTTTCACAATGTTGTCTTAAATTTTCCACTTGAATGTGTAGAGAGAGTAAGAAAATCTTCAATATTTTACTGATTGTGTATATAATGTACTATCTTTATTCTCATTTTTACCTTCAGAGGAAAACACATAACATATATAGATGTCAGGAATAAACTTCAGAGCACTATTCAATAATGCTGCCCCCAAAGCCACTAATGATTGGCTCTCCAGAAAGCACTAGCAATATCTGATGACATGATAGCTGCCTTTCTTCACCTTCCAGATAAATGCCATCCTAATGCTGCTTTTGAAACGACATTAATTTTCCTGATGTTAGTATTAAAATTATGTTATTTGTAATCATAATAACCTTAATCTGTATATTTTAAGAAAGTAAAATTATTCCAGAACTATAAGATAATATAAATGCAATATACTATCACTGTTGTTAATTATTTTTTTAAAAATCCCATTATTCAGTCTGGAAGCAAACAGTAAAACAAGGAAGGTTGTTTAATGAAATGACTTTATCTCTCAGGATTATACTCATCGTTATGCCTTTAACTGTGCAGACAGAAAGGATTTGTGACACAAACTGAATAATCTGTCTTATTTGAATAATTTGTAATCATAGCAGAACCTGTGATTCATTGGCTTATTACATATTTGCATGTTATAATCAATTAAAAGCCCATGCATGCCCAACTCTACAAAACTGTTTAAAATGAAACTTCTCCAATAACAGTGGCAGCTGTTCTGTCCTGATGTGTCTAACGCAGAGTGGAGTATGTGAAGGTTTAACTTAAGCATTCATGAAGCATTCATAAACCATTTCTTTTTTAAATAAATTTTATTGATTATGCTATTACAGTTGTCCCAACTTTTCTCCACTTTATTCCCCTCCACTCTACACCCCCTCTCCCACCATCATTCCCCACCTTAGTTCATGTCCATGGGTTGTACATACAAGTTCTTTGGCTTCTCCATTTCCTCTACTATTCTTAACCTCCCCCCATCTATTTTGTGCCTACCATTTATTCTTCTTGTTCCTTGTACATTTTCGCCCATTCTCCACCCTCCCCTTCTCCACTGATAACTCTCTGTGTCACCTCCATTTCTGTGATTCTGTTCCTGTTCTAGTTTGCTTAGTTTGTTTCTGTTTTTATTTTTTAGTTTCAGTTGTTGATAGTTGTAAGTTTGTTGTCTTTTTATTGTTCATAGTTTGATCTTCTTTTCTTAGATAAGTCCCTGTAACATTTCATATAATAAAGTCTTGGTGATGACAAACTCCTTTAACTTTATCTGGGAAGCACTTTATCTGCCCTTTCATTCTAAATGATAGCTTTGCTGGGTAGAGGAATCTTGGATGCAGGTCCTTGCATTTCATGACCTTAAATACTTAGCCCCCTCTTGCCTGCAAAGTTTCTTTTGAGAAATCAGCTGATAGTTTTATAGGAACTCCTCTGTAGGTAACTGTCTCCTTTTCTCTTGCTGCTTTTAAGATTCTCTCCTTATCTTTAATCTTGGGTAATGTAATGATGATGTGCCTTGGTGTGTGCTTCCTTGGGTCTAATGTCTTTGGGCCTCTCTGAGCTTCCTGGACTTCCTGGAAGTCTATTTCCTTTGCCAGATTAGGGAAGTTAGTTATTATTTTGTCAAATTCAGTTTCTTGCTCTTCCTCTTCACATACTGGCACCCCCATGACTTGGATGTTGGAGCATTTAAAGTTGTCCCAGAGATTCCTAAGCCTCTCCTCATTTTTGTGAACACTTATTTCTTCATTCTGTTCTGGCTGAATGTTTATTTGTTCTTTCTGCTCCAAATCATTTATTTGAGTCCCGGTTTCCTTCCCTTCACTTTTGGTTCCTTGTATATTTTGTTTACTTCACTTTACATAGCCTTCACTTTTTCCTCTATTTTGTGACCACACTCAACCATTTCTGTGAGCATCCAGATTACCAGTGTTTTGAACTCTGTATCTGTTAGGTTGGCTATCTCTTCATCACTTAGTTCTTTTTTTGTAGCTTTGATCTGTATATATATATATATATTTTTTTTTTTTTTTTTGCCTTGGCACACATATTATGTTGTGAAGGGTGGAGCCTTAGGTATTCACCAGAGCACAGCAACCATGTCACTGCTTTGTGGTGCTGTATGTGGGGGTGGGGTCTGAGAGTGACCAATGCCACTTGCTTGGCTCTTGGCTGGCTTTCAGTCACTTCCTCTACTACCCACAAGCAAATTGGGCCCTTTTGGTGCTGATTCGCCACTGGGTGGGTTTGTGTATGTTCTAGGAACCTGTGGGTCTCTCAGACGAACTCTCCTGTGAGACTGCCAGTTTCTCCTGCTGCCACAAACCCCACGGGTGTTCAACCTTAGAGGTTTTGAGGCTTTCTTTTCCCACACCAGAACCCTGGGTTGTACAGTCTCTCTCACTCCCTAGTTGTTCCTCCCGGTTTATACATACGCAAAGGTGGGACCACTGGGTCAGCCAGCTGCTCCCTTGCCATGGGTCCTCTCCTCCCCAGCTGCCTGTCTCCGCCCAAGCTGCCCATCTCCGCCCCTCCTATGAGTCTGGATGAATATTTCTTCTTTAACTCCTTTGTTGTTGGACTTCCGTACAGTTCAGTTTTCTGGCAGTTCTGGTTATTTTTTGTTTTTAAATTTGTTATTGTCCTTCTTTTCAGTGTGTGAAGAGACAAAGTGTATCTACCTACACCGCCATCTTGGCCAGATGTCCTCATGAACCATTTCTATTATGTGTTCTAGATCAAATGTGAAGAAATGAAGCTGAATTAGAATATATTTCTGAATAAATTCAGATTTATAACCTATGGCATCAAATATTCATCATAATAATATTTCGGAAGTAGTTTAAACATGTAAGGGGATTCAACCTAAAAAGAGCAACATCAATCAATAGCAAAGGTTGCCTTCCTCTTCTGTTTCTATATTTGTATATCTACAACTTGCTTCTGAGCAAGAGACTTGATTTTATTGCAGCATAGGGACTTTCAGAGCCAGGTCAGCACTGACAAAAGTTAGTTGCTTGGATTCCAGAGAAACAATGAGCTAATAGGATGTTATTAGTTTTATGCCTACTCATAATAACTAGATGCAGACAGGAATATGCACTTAAAGTAGCATGAAGGCACAGAGATATTCATGTTACTGTAAAGAATGTTGAAAATCAAAAGATGTAAAATCAGTGACTACAATGAAGTCTAAAATATAAGAATAATGGAGCAAGTAACTAAGATTTCAAATAAAACATATAAACAAATTAATATTATCAATTAAAATTAAAAACCTTGAATAGTCCACTCAAATAAAATTATTGAAAGCTGGGTAAAATTCATGTGTTTCATAGAGATCAGGTTTTACAGTTATGAAAATTACACACTGAAACAACTTATTTCATTACAAATTTGCAGAATGTAATATTTCACATTACTAATTATTTTTTATAACTAAACCAATTTTATAGGAAAAAACAAACATCATACTTACACAAGTGCTTCATCATCAAAAATCCTAAGAGACCCTAATTAGGATGAAGCCCAGAGAATTTTTTTAAGTTGCTCTCAGTATAGCAGAGACAGCCACCAACAACTAGAGCTACACATAAACTGTATGCCCCAACCCAGCCCAGAAATGACTCTATCAGTGATGGGCAGATGAACCAAGTGGAACCCATCAAATTCTCTCTCTGTGAAATTTCAAACATTCCCAGTCAGTCTGACCTGTTCTTTGAAATACAACAGATCAAATTTGGAATTGTGGGAAAGCCGTAAGCAAAATTAAGTAAAGAAACCTGGAACGCAAAGAGATGAATGAAGAATCTACTGGTTAGAAGCAGGGACCAGAGAAGCCAGGAGCATCTGCTACCTAGTTCATGGGGGCTTGCCCCATTCCTTGGCTTCATTATTTCAGCAGTTCCACTGACCTTGGGTTGAGTTCACCATAAGCCCCTTTCTCCCTCTTAAGCTAGCTGAAGAGAATTTCTGTTCCTTGAAAATAATTGAAAGTTGATCAACAGGATAATCAGCTTCACTTATCTGGACAACTCACGAAGTTAAAATACCTCTTGGAAACTATCCCTGTAAGGATAGCATCTTATTTTCATAATTTTTGAATGAAATGTTTTCTCCCTATCCAATTTAAGAGAAAATGAGGAACAATATTTATTTATTTTGTTTATTATGTGTTTATTTATTTCAAGGAACAAAGAATGTTTATTCAGTATATGACCATCATTGTACTCCTACTCTATGTTAGAGATGCACACAAGATGGTATTTGCAGTGTTAAGTTACCATAGATGTGTGTAAGCTGACTTTCTTATTTTGTTTAACCTGCTATAAAAATATCATAAACTGAGTAGCAAACAGAAATGAACAATAACAATTTATTTCTCCCAGTTCTGGAGGCTGGAAGTTCAAGATCACGGTGTCAGTATGGGTGGGTGAGGACTCTCTTCCAGGTGGCAGACTTCTCATTACGCCCTCACAAAGCAGGAGCAGGCTAGCTAGCTCCCTGAAGCCTCTATCATGAGGACACTAACCCGGTTCAGGAGGGCTCTGCTCTCCTGACCTAACCACCTCCCAAGGCCCCCGCATTCTAATACTATCACAAAGGGCATCAGGATTTCAACATATAAATTTTGGTGGGGACACAAACATTCACACCATAGGACCCACCAATCTATAAAATTATAAATCATTCTGATTTGGTAATTATTTCCTCCCTTCACTGTAAATTTTTGCTTCTTGTTACAATTAGCATGCATTCCTACTTAGATTTGTGAATTGCGATGCACAAATTAGCATTTGTGATTTTATGTATTCATCTGTGAAACACGATTAAATGTTTTAGGGAACTTTATACATGTACTAACAAGTGAAGTGTCAAGTGACTTTTTGTAAAACCTCTCAAGTCTTTATTTCAAAAATCTAGATGCTTTATTTAACAAGTGAACATATTTTTACAACTTGAAGGTTTAACTACAATTTAGTTCAAACACTGAAGATGGTAACATAATGGTCAAGACAAAATGACCTTAGAAGCCTATCATGGGCACTATATGCCTCCTGGGGAAAATAAAAATGAAAACAGGAACGAAGATAAAAATTAATAGCAACAACACAAACTGACTCTTCAATATAGGCTATACATTGTGCTAAACGCTGCATCACTGTCTCATTCAAATCCGTGTGAGAAACTTGTGCAGGTGTAGTATTATCACACATCGTTTATGGATGAGGAAACAGAGAGAGAGATTAACTAAGTTACTACATTTTCAGTAGTAAGGGGTGGAGTCAGATTTTGAATCTGGAGTAGCTAATTTCAAATTCTCCATCTTAACCATACTGCCTCTGTGGAGGCAAATATTTATATAAACTAGTAATCTGTATTAAGCTTAACAGAGAGAGGTCCCAACAATTATGTATATGTTTGTGTAGGTTGTATATTTTACAGCTCTAGGGGACATCATTCAAAACTTACTCTTTGAATAGTTGAGCCCAGGGACTGAGTCCTGTTTATTACTATAATTTCAAAGCTAGACATCTGTAGTCTTTTGGCAAAATAAGTTGTATAATAAAATAAAGTGCTCTTGACTCAAACTTGCATGACACCAAATGAATAAGAACTCTTAAGCCTAAACTTTGATGTATTTTTCATTATTCTATTTGTAGCAAAGAGAATGTTCAGCCTTTGGGTCCAAGAGCCACCATATCCTTAACATTTAGATGCCTAATTATGTTTCCATCAGTGATATGAACTTATATTTGAGGTAGAGAGTGGCATGCTCACACTAAAGATAAAAGGTCTTTACAGTAGACGAGTTCTCAGTATTCACATAAATAACAGGTAATACTATAAATAATTTTTAGCATGTTCAATACACAATAAATGCTAAGTTAACTCAGACTAGGAACTGGTCACCCTTCAGGGTGGTAATGAAAATTTTTATGTTGTATAACTTCAGCTGGGCCTTGAAAATATGATTAGCATTAAGATGGGTTAATAGAGAGTGGGAGGCAGAGTATTTCAACTAGTCTGCACTAAATACTGGAGGCAGAAATTTGTACAAATCTATGCAGGGGTGTCCAATCTTTAGGTGTCTCTGGGCCACACTGGAAGAAGCAGAGTTGTCTTGGGACACACGTTAAATACACTGTGACAAGTAATCACAAAAAAAAAACCCATAATGTTCTAAGTAATTTTACAATTTTGCATTGGGCTGCATTCATAGTCATCCTGAGCCACATGTGGCCTGTGGGCCACAGGTTGGACACCCCCCTGTGGGGACTTAAAAAGAGAGAAATCAGGTTATTTGGGGTAAAGTGTGATGGGCTACGAAATCACCAAGATGGAAACAGCTAAGCTTCAGAGGACAGACATTTCAGGTTGAGCAGTTTGGACCATCACTTTCTGCATTAGCGTAAGCACTAAATGACTTTAAAAAAAAAAAAGAAGAAGAAGAAGAAGAAAAAGAGAGAATAGGCAATAAATTGCAAAAGCCTCAAAAAACTTCAAACACAGAGTAGCCTTGACTATTCTCTCTCCCCTGCTGCCTTTAATGGAAATAATCAATAGGAATGCTGAATGATTACAGTACATTTTTTCTCTGTGGGGAGGGAGATTATGTACTCAGAACCATAAAGTATTTTGCTTGCAAAATTAATTCAAATTGACTTGCTCAGGAGCACTGTTGCATGAATTGAAAATAGCTGAAAAATGGGTAGGAGTGAAAAAAAAAAAAGATCATGATAAACAGCAATCAAACCACTCAGAAAAAATACCTAGTGTTTGGGCCCTGGGGACCTCTATACAACCCAGTTTTATGTAACATCTTTATTACTTAAGGGGAAGATGAGAGTAAAAAAAATCATCATATTCATAAGTGAAAGCTGGTGTATATCTTTGAGAGCAGATCATTCCTTTTTTTGAGAAGGAAAAGGATTTAGGCCCAGATTTCACATAGACTATATCATTTGGCAGAGAGACACTGAGGCAGAGACACAGAGATCCCTGTGTACATATAATACATGTACATTATTACATGTAATAATGTTATTATTATTACAGAGATATTAGAAAGCAATATGAAACAGGTGAGGCTTATACTGGGAAATGATCACTTGATGCAATTGTATCCACAAGTGTCTCACATGGCAGCAGAGATGACAGTAACTTGTATATAACTCTTTGGAAAAGACTGAAACTCTTTGTTCCCATTTATGCTTCATGCTTGTTATATAGACTGACTGAAAAAGCCATAAAAAGCCCTGGCTAGGTGGCTTAGTTTGTTGGACCGCCGTCCTGTGCACCAAAAAGGCTGTGGGTTCTATTCCAGGCCAGAGCACGTTGCCTAGGCTGCAGGCTGACCCCAGGCCGGGTGAGTACGGGAGGCAACCTGTCAATTGTTGTCTCTCTCTCTCTGTTCCCCCTCTTCCTCTCTCTATAACATCAGTGAACATATCCTCCTAGGGGGAGAATTTTCAAAAAACCATAAAAAAGGAACAGATCATAAGTATTGTGTTTATGTAGAGAGCTCGACAAGGAGATGAATGTGAATAACATAGCTGTACACATTGCAATCGGGAAGAAAAAACAGGGGTTGGGATGGAGGGAAAAAGAAGGGCTCCCCAGCATGATCTGCTGCCAAGGAGAAAGAGAGCTTAGTCCTGGAGCCACACTTTTCTGAAAAAGTAGAAGTGAAATGGCCATTAGAAAGATGAAGCCTTGAGTTGCTGGACTGCAGTTGGGTTAAGCAGGAGGGATTAGCAAGAGAATATCATGGCTAAAGGTCATTTTCCAGTTTATATCTGTAAGTTTTCATATAACATGAGAAAAGAGTTTTTGACAGCCTCAAAAGAAAGAAACGTTTGAGTTATATATGGTGACTTTAAATATATAGACAGAGTGACACCTAACGAACATATAATACTTGCATGCCTCAATCCACCTTTGCAGGAATACACTATGATTATTGCTAGGTCATTCCATATCATTGCATATATCAAAGAAAAAACGCATTTGTCCCATATGTCAAAGCAAAGCTGGGTATTTAAGGGAACTTTCTTCATAACTGCTAAGTTTCCATGTAGGAAATCTAAAAGCAAAATTGTGCTTGTTCTAAACTTCAGTGAAAGCTTAATGACTATCCTGAATTCCTTAAATTATTTATCTTAATTACCTTAGGCTTGGTGTGCCTTTTGTTTTTCTAAAAATATAATGAATACAAAGCTACTTTGGAATAGAATTGTTCTTCATTATACTGGCATTTTCATTATATAGTATAATATCCATTCCCTTTAGAATTATTTTCTATCACTGTCCAAATAAAGAACTTTTCTATATCCACTAATGTGTTCTTTTTTACCCATTTCAGCATTACTTTAATCTTTATTAGCCTCTCCGTGCTCAGTGTGGGCCTCAATGCTTGTCATTATCTTTCCTCCCCTTCAACAGAAAGCAAAGCCAAAACAAAGCTCTGGCAAAACTCAATATGATTATAACCAGAATTTGGAATTAGCAGTGTTCAAAAATTTCTTCTCATTCTTTGTCTTTAATTTTGGGAAGAAAAGAATCATATATAAAACCTCCACATGCACGATGGCCAAAATCGGAGCGTCAGAATAGAAAATTCAGTTTAAGTCTTTCTGGATCCAAGAGCGGCCACATAATACGCTCACAGTCCGTTTTGAGTAATCTAAACCGGAGTTATTTTCAACTTCGAAAGTAAATGCACAGGTTCTCTGTCTCAAAAAAGAAAACATAAAACAGAACAAAGTGGCAGTAAAACAAAATTGCCATCAACTCTGTTTTCCAGTGTCTTCTACGCATTGCTCATTCATTCTCCTCCAAGGCAGAAAGCAGGTTCCTCCTCTTCCTTTTAGTAAAAACAAAATTTTAAATCAATATTCTGAAATCTCTCTCAGATAGATAAATATGAATGATCCTAACAGCCACGAAGATCAGCGTAATAAAATACTCAGTGTTTATCCTCGATGACTGGAAGAAGGTAAGATAGCAAAAATAAAAGAATTGCAATACGACTCAGAGGTGGTGCCCAGGGGAGCCCAGCGCCTCCCCATTGCGTGCTACAGGAAATACGGAGAATTCAGTGGGGAAAAACTGCTTCCACCAAAGCCAAGGAGGCAGGTGTACCTGGTGATTATCTGTAACAACAACAGATGGAAAAAAAACAACAAAAAAAACCCCAGCAGTAGTGGAATTTTTAAGACCTAAGAGCATAACCTGCTCTAAACAAACACCATAACCATTAATTTTATTCTCATAAGAATAAGCCTTGAAAACACTTGCTAAAAATGTCCAGGAAACAAGGCTGTTTACATCCATGCTTAGACTATATAGATTAATCAATATTAAATGTTCCATAAGGTAACTGAAATAACTCTAATGTAATGAGAAGGAAGCAAAAACACTTTCAAGGTGTGAACACATAGGCTGATAAAGCTATGGATATGAGATTGACAGTTTAAGGACAGAAAAAAAACAGGAAACCCTAAGTGATAAAATACTTATTTTAGAAAGAGCCTACTGCGCCTACTGCTATTCAGCCATATAATTCAATCAAAATTCAAACAAATGCATTGCTATGAGGTTTGCTCATCTGTTCTAAACGCTTTCATAATTTTAATTGAAATAGGATTTTACCTTTAAATGAAAACACTTATGCCCTTAAGGGCTTTACTTATCTTTTTTCTAATCTAGAAGTGAGGTTTGCTACTAAATACTTGTCATTATGGGTGAAAGTAGAGAGTTGCAGAAATGGAATTCTTATGGTTATAGGACATTGTTATTTCCAAAAATCCCATAACTGAGTATAAAAAATAGAGGGATAGTCTATGATAAAAATATATGCACTATCAAACCACAAAAACACATGGAGGAAACTTAAATGCTTGTTGCTAAGTAAAGGAAACCAATCAGAAAAGGCTAATACTGTGACCCTAACTACATGACATTCTATAAAAGGCAAAGGAAGAGACAGTGAAAAGATTGGTATTTGCCAGCAGCCAGAGAGGAAGGAGGAAAGAAGATGGCAAGGGATAAATAGGTAGAGAACAGGGGATTTTAGGGCAGTGAAACTGTTCTGTATGATGCTGTAATGGTAAATATATGTTACTACGTACTTGTCAAAACCTACAGAATGTACAACAGGAAGAATTAAACTCTAATATAAACTAAGGCATTAACTAAGTCACTGTATCAATATTGTTTTGTCAATTATGACAAATGTATCACGCTAGTACAATACGGTAACAATAGTGGAAACAGAGTGAGGAGTATATTGAGGTAGCTAGTGTACAGGAGTTCTCCAAACTCTAGGCTCATTTTTCCATGAACCTAAAATGTCTAAAAACTAAAATCTATTAACTTAAAAAATAAGTCGAATGATTATAAAATTTATAAGTATTTTTAAATGAAATATGTTTTAAGTATGAAAACATGCAAAATAAAAGAATGACAATAGAGTTCATCACAAAATCAGTGAATTCTCAAGACCTCTTTATTATTCTTTAGCACCATGATCAAGAATCACTATTCCTATTAAAATTATGTCTTAATGGGTTGAGGCTGAAAAAGTTTGAGAACTTCAATAGAAACCATTTTTTAAAAAGTGCTCTGAAGAGAAAAACATATTTACTCAAATAAATAGTGAAATTTAGAACTGAGGGTGACTATGCATATTTTACAGCAATTAAGTCAGAGGTCAGTATGTGTCTTGCTTGTCTTTCTTTTTTTGTTGTTGTTGTTGCTGTTTACAATTAAAGACTAGTTTTGGTGAAAAGGAAAAAAATGTACCAACCTTTAATGTTATGCAAAGTGAGACTGGAGTATTGAGTCCCACATTTGGGTATTCAGATATGGAACCTCTCAAAGTCTACTTACTTTTTTTTAACAACCAAGTGCCAAAGAGAAAGCTGAGTGGTTGTCAGTTTTAACTACTAAAATGTTGCTTTCTGGCTCTATTTGAAAACAGCAATATAGAAGAAGCCTTTTCATCAACCATCATTTTTTCTATCTCTTTAAAGGTTTAAGAATCACATGGGGCATTCAAAATCAAACCTTATTTAACCTTAAAAACAATGCAGGATAGATGATCTAACAGCCATCCCCCCATTTAACAGATAGAAAAGCTGAGAATCACAGGGTCACAAAAATTACAGATATAGTAGGGTGTCAATCATCCTTTTAATTATTTATCTATCAATCTCTAATTATATAATTACTTATTCTAGACACACATTATAACAAATACAACTTTAATATTTGTATGTGCTACACACTTTTTTCAAATATATATGATTTAGCAATGAATAAAATGTGACCACTCTGGTTCATTGTAAAGTTTTTTGAGGTGAATTTCTCTTTAGCAGCCAATCCCTCTCTTATATAAACTAGAAATCTGGGAACCATCCACAACCTAGTCATGTCTGTGGAGACCTAACTGTTCAGAGGAGTTCAGCTCTTCTTTAAAATAATCAATATCCTGGAAGACCTAGGTTTTAAATGGACTCAGTCTCTTACCAGCTATATAAACTCCAACAAGTCATTTACCTTCACTGAGCCTCATCCTAATTTTCTACTAAAAGAGTATTAAGTATATATTTTTACACTGTCACTGCCAGTACTAATTGGAATTATATACATGAAAGAGTACTGTTTTCCATGGCAAGACAGTGAGAAACAGTGATATGACACCACATGTGCTGAATACAATACAGTACACATACTCTTCCCAGTTGTTGCAAACTACCTGGATGACTTCATGCAAACACTGTCACACCTGTGCCACTTTTATACATGTATAGAGAAAAAAATAAAGATATGTCTAGAAAGCATTTCATCCACCACTTTGCTCCAACATCATGACTATTCATTCCCAAAATAATGCTGCCTCAAGTTCTAGGATGTCAGGAAATTATATTTGGTTTCTTCACTCTTTTAACCCCAGTGCCTAGAAGAGGAGCTGCCATGTATCAAGTGCCCAATGCATATCTGTTGAATGAATAAATGCAACAAATATGCATAAGAGTAAACTTTGCTATAACATAGAACTTCTAGATATGTCCAGAATGAAAAAAAGAGCTCAACTTACTACTTACTATAAGGGAGACACACACGTACACGCACACACAATCTCATACACTGTGACTAAAAAGCACATATGGAAGCCCAAATTCAGCTGTGTGCCCCAACTCAGGTGAAGTAGTCAAAAACAAAAACAGCGACAACAGCAAAACAGCAACAACAAAACAAAAATAGGAAGGAAGAAACCATCTCATCATGTAACAACAAGTGAAGTTTAAAAAAAATAATAATAAAGTCCCTCCAAAATAACAGAAAACCTTGATGTGTGTGAAAGAGTAAAAATTGACTCCACAAAACGCCAACATTACAGATTGGCAACTTAACTGAGTGAAGAGTAGCAAGTGGAAATTGAGTCAAACAGGAGAAATTGCTTACTCCCTTTAAAAAACAACCTTACTCAGCTTTTGACTGTTGAGATCATGAAAGGCCGCTAAGCTGGAAATTCATTTTATGTGAAACCTCCCAATCTTTATGTGCTGACAGTGAATTCATGTAAATACATCTACAGATAAAAACAAACCAGTAGGTGGTTCTTTTAGTATGAAGAGAATAGAAATGCAACAAAAAGTCAAGCAAAGGTGTTTACTGACTGCCAACACTGTGCCAAGCTCTACTGTCTGCCTGACTCATTTAATCTTTAAGCAAAAATATAACTCACAGTTTATACCCCATTTCATAAATAAAACAACATAAAATAAGTTATCCTTCTAATAAACATTCATTGAAGCTCTATTATATGCCAGGAACTGAGCTAAGTTTTAGAAACAGTGTATACTGGTCAATATGAGATAGCTATAAGAAGTCTAGGAGCTTACAAGCATAGAAAAGTGTCGCAGATACAATTATTGTTTCTAAGAAGTATAGGGAACATGTGCATGGCTGTAAGGAATGATTAAATGTTTCTCCTAAGTACTTGCCCAATTTTTAGGCCCAAATTTGGGGTGGTGGTTTTTATTGGTATAAGAAATAAAATCAGTAGATAAAATCAGTGGATAAAACAACTATGGGGCATTTACACAATGTAATACTAATTAACCATAAAAAGAAGAAAATTTTATACTTTGTGACAACATGGATGGACCTGGAGAACATTATGCTAAGTGAAATAAGCCAGTCAGAGAAAGACAAATGCCATATGACCTCACTTACATGTGGAATCTAATGAACAAACTGAACTAACAGCAAAATAAAGACAAGCTCATAGAGTGTAGGATGACAGCTATGGGGGGAGGAAGGTGAGGGGATGGAGGGATCAAGCAAAAAGGAAAAAGGACTCATGGACATGGACAACAGTTGTGGGTATTACAGGGGGGACAGGGGTAGAAGGGGGTCAAGTGGTAATGGAAAACATACAATAAAAATTTTAAAATAATAAAAAATAAAAATGAACAAGAAAAAATAATAAAATATTCATTCTTAAGGACTGAAGTTCAGGAAAATGTTCAGAAAAAGAGCATATACTTCTTGACTTGGTGTAATAAAACCTTTTGGTGTGGGAGAGCTCTGTCAGATTAAATCAAGACTTTGCAAGAGCAATCTTCCTGAGAGCTATCAGGTTAAACAATGACAAATTTCTGGAACCAGTCTTGAAAAATCTCCTACCCTACTCTGCCCCCTCCAGTGACTGCTAGGTTGCTGGTTTTCACTTTGGAGGCAGGTTTTTGGTTTTTCAAAGTTCCTGAGAGCTGAAAAGGCAGAAAAGGACATAGGGCACCTCAAAATGCCACAAAGCTTGCTGTTCTAACATGACTCGGTCATTTAAAAAAAATAAATGTTGCTGTATGGTTCCAAGACTTTGATTAATATTTATAGTTCTGAAAGGTTGATTCTTACATGTTTTCTGGTGTTCTCATGTCTTTTCTGGAGGAAAAAAAAATTCTGTAAACCCTTACTTCACAATTTTTGCTGATATCACATTACTCTGCTGACCTCTCTCTATATTTTACCTAGAATTAAATTGCTTATCTAATCATAAATGGTACAGTCTGATAACAATATAGTAAAAATACATATATTTCTTTTAGAATTTCTTATACTTTGTATGCTATTTTTCTTCAATATAATTTTAAAAATTCCTTCATTTTGTATTTGAGTGACATAACAAAATATAATATCTGCATTCCACACACATTCCCCATATTTAAACAAGTGCACTTGCACTAAGTTTCTCTCAATTAATTTCTTTTTCTTTAATAGTAACATCAGACATAGTTATATCAAATGAAACATCACCCAAAAATATTATAAGAATTAAAAAAAATTAAAAACTGAACGAAATACTAACTTAAACTAAACACTAAAATCTGAACATTTTGCTGACAATTATAATACAAAAAAAAAGCATAAAGTTGTTAGAATGATTGGAAAGAGTCCATTGTTGATATAAAGAGGTTATGTATTTTTAAAGAAATCCATTGTGTTTTATACAGAAATCATGTACAGAACTGGGTAATTTTTGCTAACATTTCTAGTTGCCAGAGCCAGTACAACATCAGATTTACCCGCATAGTGAAACTCTGCCAAAACTTTTCTGAATAACTTCAGAATGGAAACAGGAGAAACACAAAACTAGACTCAAAGAGAATAATGACATATTCTCTCAGGATTTACAAAAACTAACTTCAACCCAACATATCAGCCATATTCCCAGAAAGGGCAATTTAAAATGTTTATGTAATAAATCATTTTTGGTTTGTGATAAAAATGGAGAGTACAAAATATATTTATAGTTTCTCATAGATGGATGTTAGACAGCTATCTACCTACCTATACAGGGGTGATAATGGATGAAAGAAAATAATTTAGGGATGGGGGTGAGAATAAACAGAGGAAGAGCATAAGAAAGGTAAAAGAATGACAGACCAGGAGAATATATACCATGATGCTGGCACCAGCTATATCTGAATAGGACAATTCATTTTTCATTGGGCTTATCAAAACAAAGATGTTCTAATATCTTCAGTTTCTTTATATTGTATATCTAAATGCAATTATAAGTTTTAATACCTAAAAAGAAATACCAAGTTAATTTAAAAAGAGAAAGCACACAGAGATTAGCATATTAACATATAAATTATTATGAATTACAACAATTAATACTACTTGTTTTACTTCCGTAATAATAACTTTCTTAGTAAGGGACAGATAAACACACCCGACTTACTTACTCATCAAATGAAAAAATTAAAAATTTGACTCTTTGGGTTGTTGACACCAGATTTATAATAATATTCAGCAACTTAAAAAAACTAAAATTAACCTTCAAAATCATACAAAATAGTAATGTATATAATTTTCTAAATTAATTGCATATTTTTATTTAAAATACTTAAATATTTCATTTTTATTGTATTTTTACCATTACCATACAACAGACATACAGTTGTCACCCTATACCCTCTTCCAACTCCACCCACTCCCCTACCTCCCACAGTCACTACACCGTTGTGAATGTCCATGAGTTTTCTCTCTTTTTTTTAAAGATTTTATTCATTTATTTTTAGAGAGGGGAAGGGAGAAAGAGAGGGAGAGAAACATCAATGTGTGGTTGCCTCTCGTGTGCCCCCCACTGGAGACCTGGCCCACAACCCAGGCATGGGCCCTAGACTGGGAATCAAACCAGCAACCCTTTGGTTCTCATGCCAGCATTCAGTCCACTGAGACACATCAGCCAGGACTCCATGAGTTCTTTTGTTTTTTAAGTTAAGTATTCAAGCTATTTATTTTTCTTAAAATGGAGGGTTGAAAATATTTTTGTCTTTGTCACAGAATGGTTCTATAATTAATTTGGGTAGTCTTAGCTTAAATAAAACAGTGAAATATTAACTTTATTAAAAATAAAAAATCTCTCAAAGTTTAAATTATTTTTAATATAATAGCCATGAGATACAGTTTATACTCCCTGTGTAATAGAATAATTTTGTAATGCTATTCTACTCATGCTTTTATTTTCCATGTAATAATATGGACATGTTTTTAATATAACAGACAGTTATGAAATACTTTTTAAAAGTAATCTACTTATTAATAATATTAGTATTATAAATATATAAATATGCATATTGTAAAATGTGATTTACTTAATTTTCACCCAAAAGACTTTGTTTTTAATGTACACCAGTAAAATGACTTACTAATAAAAGCAATTGTTGACTGCAGAAATGCTCCAATGATCATTTTTTTCTGAAAGTTTTCAATAAAGAAAAATTCAAAAATTGAAAGGAAACCTTTGAATGATGACTGACCTGATAATCTGAGAAACTTTTAATCTCAACAGAATTTAAAGGAATTTCTTACAATATTTTCATTCCCTAATGTAGTAAAGAAATACAAAATAAACAGGTCCCAGTGTTTGAACTGATACTGACCATTGACATGTTACTAATTAGTATAACCAGGATAAGGGCAAATGGCCAGCAAAGCTTTTTTTATTTTAACTCTTCTTTTTTGAAGGTAAACCAATTCTATAAGTTTGTTGATTGCCTGAACCTGAAACTTTCCTGAATGTCAGAGGTAACGTCACAATTCTTCATGGAGAAATATCCGGAGGGGAAAATCACAGTTGTTACTCAGTCATTGAAATCCCTTCCCTACTTTCCTGCTTTTCCCAGTCAGAGCTAATTTGAGGTCTCTACCGCCACCCTCACACACACCCACACACACCCACACACACACACACACACACACACACACACACACACACACACCGCCCTCCTCTATTAACAACAAATATATCCAGTGAATTTTCAATCATATGTGGCATTTAACATGATGTCCACTCAGGTAGCATAAGTTGAAAGGAAAATTTTATAAAAGCTTACCCCATTTTTTGGAAAAGCAATCCATCCCAAGTCCCCCATGACAGTACGTGAATCCAATAAATTCACTGAAAGAGAAAGAACACAAAACTGAGTCAAATGCACAAAAATGTGTAACTATTTCCATAGTGTTAGTATAAGTGCATATTACTACATAACTGAAATTAAACATTCATTGCGATGAATATGAGAGTTATAATCAAAGAGAATATTTTGATGCAAAAGAACAAAGGGTTTTGAATTAACATTTAGAGCAAAATTATATAAACAAGTCATTACCCTAAGTGCTTTTGTCATCAAACAACAATAAAGAAGAAGAATTAAAATAAGAAAAAGAAAATGTGAAAAATCCACAGAAAACAGTAAGGACCATGCAGTCTTATTTCAGGCTCTAGGTCTTGGGATTAGCTGCAGCCATAAAATCATGCCTGAATGTATTGTATTTTCTTCCGGAAAGCTGTTATGGAGCAATTAACAAATAATTTACATTAAACAGCAATAAACTATCCCCAAGTTTGTAACATTTTTGTGATATTAACTGAAATCTGTAATCCAAATTGCAATTTTAATTAAGAAATAAATCTACACACCCTTAACCAAGTGCAGGATATTGTAGCAGTTCTCAAGGTTGTTAGTTATGTGTCCACTGCATTTCTGAGTTATCCTCTACTTTCATATTCCCATAATCTTGAATGTGCTTCTTACAGAACTATCAGCTACATGTTTGAAAGGCAGGCATCAATTATGGCTCTATAGCTTAAAATAGTTGGAACTCCCAGGGTGGAAATCTGAATATTATCATTGCAAAAGAAAGCCACACAGTATGTATACACATGAGCACCTACATCCCACACATTCACCATGTTTATATTTCAAGAAGTTTACCTACTGTCCCAAGTTAAACTACCTGAAAGAGTACCATGCTGTTAAAATGCTTTAGACCCGGATCACAGGTCATTATCTTTCCAACCTGTTATGCATAACCCAAACAGATCTACTTGGCCCGCTCTGCAGCGGAAGTGCTAAGTGAGCATGGTACATGGACCCGAAAGGGAGAAAACTAGATTGTCTCCAGTCAGAGATATGAAGCTTCCTAAACTAAATTCAAGAGCCAGTATCTTAAAATACCAGCATTTAAAAAAAAGGAAAAAAATCTCGATTCTGTGTGCAAGTGTAAGTCTGACTACTAAAGGGATAACAGTTAGGTTGAGAAACCTGTTATAATAATTCTATAAGAGAATATAAAACAGAATTACTATAACCTAGGAAATCAAGATCATAACTCAAACAGAAATTTTCTACACACTACAGAAATTACGTGCATTTAACCCTTATTTTCCATCATTTTATTTCATATAACATCAAACATACCTATACATTAATAGTTTATATTAGTAATATAAATAAAAAATTTTTAATTTTTATAGAACGGAAATCTACTTAATACATAAACATGCACATATATACATAATATACATGTGTGTTCAGTATACTTGTCTATTTCACTCAAATTCTCAGCTCTTTAACTATAGAAGTGCATACTTATAGAATGGTTGAATCATCTTCATTTTTATCCTACACACATTACCTTGGCTTTAGGGCATAGCATAATAAATAATTTGTGAAATTATTTTTAAAGGAGATTGACCTATCGAAAAACTATTGTTAAAAATGGAAAAAAAATATGCTTCACTACCCACTGATCTTGCAAATTTGTCAGTCACTCCACTAAATCTAATTTTTCAGTTAAATCCATTGTCTTTTCTTTTTACTCTATTGTTGGCTTTTCTGGTTTCCATGGGAATAAGGCTACATTAAACTTAAATGTCCTTGTCCTCATTTTGGCTTTTCTGGGACACTTAGGTATGTGTCTAGACATGACTAAATGCCAAGGGAGTGCAGAACCTAAATCATTATGTTTATTCATTTTTAAGATTCATTTAGTTCACCTTTTGGTATTGAGCAGCAGCATATCTGTGTAGACTAGATAAAATAGAGCAAATCAGCAAACTAAAGGCCTTCTATTATGGTGGCAGACAAATTGAACTTAATCTTGTGGTGACACACTGATGTGCACAGGAATTCTAGGAATTACTAACCAGGCTGCCGTGACCTTTAAATAAATGTGGATCTTGAAATATTCATTTTTACCAACAGAGTTCTAGATATCTTTCTCAAGTTTAGTTACCCTCACTTAAATTAACTTTAACCTAAATTATTATTTTTACCTTTTTTGGGGTAAAATATATGTATGTGTGTGTAAGTAAATGAATGAACTCAAAACACTATCTTGGCTATTAATACAATTTAATGAAAATTTTCAGTATTTGGAACACATTATTAAACACATGAAAATAACCATGACAGGAATATGTATTTTATTTCACATGATGATCTTGTCAAAGGTTTTTTTTTTCAATAGATAGATTAGGAGGTTTATAGGAAATGCATGTGCGTCACTTCCCATGATGGCCTAAAGCTGTTTTCCTCTTCGAAATAGATGATTTCATAAAATTCACAATGCAAAGAGGATATTTATACCATTACTAAATTGAAAATTGAGAAAAAAAGAAAATTAGATGGTTTAGGCAGTGACTTTCAGATTACTATTTTATAATTTTGTTCATATAATGTAGAACAAATTGGGATTTGATCCCTCTGGGAAAATAACTAAAATTACATATATATCTATTATATACTGATATACTACCATACAATTTATATATAGATCTCCAGGTCAATCTCTATAATGATATATATAGGAAGAGAGAAAGCTTTCTTATACCTCCAAGTTTTGCACTTCCTGTTTTAGCTCTCTCAAATGCTCCTAGCCCTTTCTGAATTGCTAACTCTTCATTTCTCCTACAAAACGTATTTCAGGAACTGCTTTCTGCAAGAAGCTATCTCTGATCCTCCCTTTCCTAAATCAAAGTAACATGTCATTGCTGAATATTCAGATAGCACCCAATTCTTATCTCCAATACACTCAATACGGTGAATTGTATTTTCCTTAAAAGAACACTGTGTTTCACACATGCCTATGAATCTTGCCTGTGTTTAAAGCAGATGAACAGCCTTTTTTTCTTATAAATGAGTCATTTGGTCAATGCACAGATCTGGAGGGTGTGTCTGCATGAGCACATACCAGTGATTCTCAAAATGGGCATCTGGTAATGTCTGGAGACATCTTTGATTTTCAAAGCAAAAGTGTGTGTGATGATCACTTTTTAAGGTATATAATAAATGTTGAAACATTATGCTATACATCTAAACCTAATACAATGTGGTGTGTTGACTATACATTAATTATATATATATTTTTAAACTGAAGGATGGAGTCTCATGGGCAGAAGCCAGGCATGCAGCTAAGCGCCCCTCAAAGCACAACGAACTTTGCCCACTCCCAGGGAACAATGATCTGGATCAAAGTCCTCTAGTGTTAAAGCTGAGAAACCCTGGCATAAACACCTATGATGCTACTAGAAAATCTCTACCCTCACAATTTTTTGTAAGGTACATCAGTACCGTGATCTTCATTAACAGAATTTAGTATATTTGAAGGAATTCTATATGAGTCAAAATATTACTCCAATTTAAGGAAATAAAAGTAGTAAATGTTGAAGTCTCATTTAGGAAAAAAGAGTATTCTTATAACCCAACTCCTGAAAAATTTTCTTACATAATCAATGTAGCTGTTATCATTTACGTTCTAATAATTTCTCAACAGGCATGACAGCATGCATGGAAAAGCACTATGTCTTTGATATTATTCCCTCCATTTTCCCCACTACTGAAGATAGTTACATAAAACCAGAAGTTTAAGGTACTTATAAATGTGAATTTTCAGGAGTTGATTTCCCAGTATTATTACCAAATTCATTTGTTTCCTTTTTTAAATTTTTATTGAATTTATTGGTTAAAAATTATAAAGGTTTCAAATGTACAATTCTATAGTTTATCATCTGTATATTGTATTATGTGTTTACCACCCCAAGTCAAGTCTCCTTCCATCACTATTAATGTCCCATTTACTCTCTTCTACCTCCCCCGTTCCCAGCTTTCCCTCTAGTAATCATCATATTATTGTCCATGGCTGAGTATTTTTTTTCTTTGCTTAATCCCTTTGCTTTTTCATTCAGCCCCCAAACCTCCTCCCCACTGACAGCTGTCAGTCTGTTCTCTCTGAGTCTATTTCTGTCTTGTCTGTTAGTTTATTTTGTTAATTAGATTTCACATATAAGTGAAATTATGTGGTGGCTGTCTTTCTCTGACTGGTGTATCTCACTTGCATAATCCTTTCCAGGTCCGCACATGCTGTCACAAAAGTTAAGATTTCCTTCTTTTTACAGCTGAATAGTATTCCATTGTGTAAATGTGCCATGGTTTTTTTCATCCCCTCATCTACTGATGGGCACTTGGTCTGTTTCCAAATTTTGGCTCTTATACATGAGGCTGTAATAAACATAGAGGCGCATATATTCTTTTAAATTAGTGTTTTGGGTTTCTTTGAGTATATTTCCAAAAGTGGAATCGCTGGGTCATAAGGCAGTTCGATTTTTAATTTTCTGAGAAAACTCCATACTGCTTCCCGCAGCGGCTGCAACAATCTGCATTCCCACCAACAGGATTCCCTTTTCTCCACATTCTCGCCAACGCTTCTTGTTTGTTGATTTATTGATGACAGTCATTCTGACAGGTGTGAGGAGATATCTCATTGTGATTTTAATTTACATTTCTCAGATGATTAGTTACCCTGAGCATCTTTTCATATGTTTATTGGTTACATCAAACTAAATATTTTTCACAGCCAAGGAAACCATCAACAAAAAGAAAAGACAACCCACTGAATGGGAGAATGTATTTACCAAAGATACATCTGATAAGAGGTTAATATTCAAACTTCATAAAGAACTTATAAAACTGAACAGCAGAAAAACAAATAATTCAATGTGTGCCCTGGCTGGTGTTGCTCAGTGGATTGAGTGCCAGTCTGTGAGCCCAAAGGTCACTGGCTCGATTCCCAGTCTGGGCACATGCCTGCGTTGCAGACCAGGTCCCACGAGGGCATCTGAGAGGGAACTGATGGATGTATCTTTGCACATCAATGTTTTTCTCCCTCTCTTTCTCCCTCCCTTCTCCTCTCTCTAAAAATAAATAAATAAAATCTTTTAAAAAATGGGCAAAGGACCTGAAGACATACTTTTCCAAAGAGGACATACTGATGGTCAATACCGCACTTATTTCAAAAGGCAGTAATGAATTTGAACCTCTATCACAATAACAGCCACTAAGTATCTTCTGTGCAACAATTACAGTAATTAAATTGTTCTGAACACTATATATGCTTATTGTACATTGCAATGAATATACAATGAGCATTGATCTTCACTGTACAGCTCAATTAAAACTTGTCCAGGAGAAGCCACTAACACACATAATTAAAGGAAATGTTTGATACCATCATTACTTTGGAAGATATTTAGATAATAGAAATTTTATAGAAAGTGATTTTATTTCATTATTTATATTTTAAAATAAGCCATACCATTAAACTGAGAAGCTGCCTTCAAGATCATTTTCCCTATATCATTGCAATGAAGATGGGTATATCGGTTGGTATTCTCATCAGTAATTAAGAACACAGATTCTCCAGGGGAAATAACTCTACAGAGTTCAATGAATATATGGTCTATCATAAACTTTTACATTTATGTGGAAAAGAATGAATCACGAATACAGGAACTTTTTAATAACTAAAAAATCAGTTAACTGTCTTTCTAACCAAATAACACATTATAATAGAAATAATTCAAACTAATCTTAAGTATCCTTTTTTTATTACTATGTACTAATAATTTTAATGTTTTCTTGAACAAATAGAGGAATGCTTTTAAAGAATTTACTTTTAGGCAAGCCAGAGAGTGGTTAATTCATTTTTGTTGCTGTTGCTGGATTTCGATGAGGGCAAGAAAAAGGTAGAATGAATAAAATCAAACAGGTATAAAAAGACTCCTAAGTCTTCACTTTCACACATCCTAAAAATTAAAGGTAAGTTGGAGTTAATAATTTAAATATGGTCTTCGGTGATTATAATTTCAAATATTCATAACTTTCTGTGTATCACTTTGACTCCATTGCTTCCTCCTTAACATCTTACTAATATTAGTAACAAAGACCAGAAAACAATGATTGAATTCTCCAGGAAACTGACACATTAAGATGAATGTGCTTTGAGACTCTGCAGATGGCTCCAGGACCTTCAATCTCGCCACCACCAGTGGGAGACGCCTGGGGAGAAGGTGTGACCCTTCATGACATGAAGATAAAGTGTTGGGCCAGAAGGCATATTCTTATTCATATTGTTTCTGTTTTTTACATAATCTTCACAATAACAAATAAACACAATTAAAATGGTAGTTAAACTTCCACCACAATATGAAGAGAGAATACTTTGGATTAGAAACAGAATGGCATTTTCTTTCTCTAAAGGCGTTGAATCAAAGTCCCATTGCAAATAGTAAAGTTTTGATGGGTGCTGGTTAAATAAATTATTGATTCCTATTTAGCAATATCAAAAAAGCTACTGGATTCAATTACAACACACGTTTTACTAATCTGTGGAAATAAACCCCAGATATCCAGCTGTCCAGCCTCTCTTCATGGTCCAATTCAGCACAGATGTGATTTCTTACTTGTGGGTTAAGTTTTATAATTTGACAACTGCTGCGGGGAACAAAGAACAGTTGACAAAATGAGTGCAGGGAAAGAGTACATGTGTTTCCCATTGGAAAACTAGATTTGTAAATTTGGTAAAAATTATGTTTTAGGTTTAGTAGTGTTATGTAGATTTCTGGTATTCCTTTACTTGAAGGCAAGAACCTACAACTAACAATATTTCCACAGACAATGAATGGGAGAGTATCCATTTATGTGCAATTTTGAGCAAACCATGTGCATAACATTTTAAAAAAAGAAGAAATATGGCAGTGTGTACTATGTGTCAGTTGCTCTGATGAGCAACTTTTATATGTTATTTTATTTAATCATCTCAACAAACCTGTAGGCTCCGCAGAGCACTGGCAGTTTGCAATCCCACTGAGAGCCCCAGCAGACGCATCAAGGAAGGAAGGGAGCACGAAGCCAAACCTGAGGCCTTTGTGACAGCCCTGCTTCCCCAAACCAAGTCCCTTAATCAATAAGATACTTGATTACAGCTATCTATCTCCCTAGATATCCAAATGAATTAAATCCTAGTCATAAATGAATCTGCTTTATTTGTACATAAATCATGGGTGCTGAACACTACTTAAGAAAAGTCACACAACCTAGGAGCTTGATTCTGAAAACTTACACTAATCATGTAGTTCTGAGTTCTAACTTGCCTTATCTTTTGGCAGAATTTTGTCACGACCCCATTGATAAACACTCTCTCTACCATCTGTGTTCAGTGACAACATAATTTCTGTGGTTTTCTTCTACTCCTCAGACTACTTGTTTCCATTATTAACTACTTTTCCTGTACCAACTCTTCAAACCTTGGCTTTAATCAATACTCTGTTTTTGTCAACTGTCTTCACTTCTCACTCTACACCAATGGTCTTGACTACGAATTAATATGGGAAATAAAAAAGAAGCATTTTGAAAGAACAAATGTCTTGGCTCCATACCATTCATATTGAATCAGACTATTTAAGCTGAAGAATAGCTAGTATATTCATTTTTTTATTTGTTGGTTAGCTGCTTGGTTGATTTTATAGGCAATATTAGTTTCTATCTCTATGTAAAAACTTCCCATAGAAGAGCTCATAAACTTCCAAGTCTTCAGTTATAAGACTGAATTCAGTTATAAATACCCTCTAAATCCCTGTATCTTATCCATTTCTTTCTCTTGGAATTTCTATCCATTTATAGATTCAACCTGTCCCAAAATGAACAAAATATCTTCTCAGTACAAGAAAAAAAATCTGTTTTCTATTTCAGTGAATGTAATGCCGTAGAACTACTTTTACTATCCAAAAATCTGTGAATCACCTTTGTCTCCCTTCACCTTTATTCCCACATTGAATCAGTGACCAAATCCCACCAATTATAACTCTATTCTATATTTAACACTCGAGCCTCCTGTTCTGTTTCATTCCACAGCATAAGCAGGTCAGCCAAACCCTGGCCATCATTTTCCCTTGAAAAATCTCCTAACTGGTTTATCAGTAGAAAAACATATTCCCTGGGAATTTATTCAAAATATCGCACCCAGAAAGATCTTTCTAAGCTACACCAATATAGTCATATATCTCCCTTACTGCAAACCTTGTCATTGTGTCTTACTGTTTTTAATAAAAATGCTTCCAGCATTGGTCTACATTCTCTTCTTCCATTTTATTCAGACATTTTCCTCCTTCTCTTTCCACAGTTTAGCAATACTGAACATATTTCATTTCCAATTATGTGGTCTTACTATAGATTCAGTTCTGTCCATTGAACTGTGAAGGTGATCTTCAAGAGAAGGGAGTTTTTGAGAAGAAAACATTTAGAAAAGAAAACTGCTGCTTGCCTTGGAAGTTGCTGGGCGCGGGTGTATTTCTTGGAGCCGGTGCAGCCATCTGGAGCAAACAAGGAGAGTCAGCAGCAAAGCGAAGCCTGCAGATTAAGGTTGGCACAGTGACGGGATGGGAAGTGTCTGGCTACAAGTTATATCAAAGAGCTGCTAATCCATCTAAGTTTTGAAACTTGCCTCTTTTAGGATTTTCCGTTATGTCAGGGAAAAACTCAATTTCATTGCTTAATCCAGTGGGGAAGTGATCTGCTGTTGTTATTCGCCAAGGAAGACATCCTCGCTGGTGCAAGAGCTAAAAGACAGAAGCTGAAGGCAACCTCCAGTCTCCTTTATTCCAGTCTGTTCTCTTTCCATTGTGTCTTGATGTTTTCAAAATCATGTTTACAAAATTCCAACAACATTCCCAACTGAATCTGAACATGTTGTGCTTAACTATTGACTGTGAAGAACTACTGTTGCCTTTAATTTTGTGTTTCAAAAGATCTTCACCTTCATCTTGTTCTTTGTTTCTTTTTCACTTTTCAAAATAGTTTTTACCATCATAAACAAAGAAATTTCAGCCATTGCTCTTTGAAAATTAAACAGTATAATAATCATACTACGAAATACATAACTATGAGGGAAGCAAAAATCAATCAGAATGTGTATTAAAGATTTTGAATTGTTAATATACTGTAAAATTGTGTATTTGGGGAGATGGAAAAAGTTATCCCCAATTAGTAGTCACTGGTTAGGCCGCACAAAGTATTTAAGCAAAGGTAACACTGAAATTCACTGACAGCTAGATTATGACTAATGAGCAGTCAGCTACATTTACAGGACACACAGCATAAAATGGGCAAAACCATATGGTGTTCAGTGGCTGCCTTGTTAGGTGTGGTGACCAAACTTGTCAAATCTTACACAGTGGTTTCATTCTAAAGAAAAAAGTCAAAATTAGGTGAAATAACAGGCTTGAAAATCGTCACATCACAGAATACACTCATCCGATATCTGGTCAGTTCCACACCATAACGCAAATCGATAATATATGGAGCTATTCCTTACAAAATAGGGTGAATCCTCACACTTGAAATAGATGTGCTTATTCACGATTCACTTTGAGAAGGGTTCACTGCACAGCAAATGCTCATTAGTCCTAATGATCAGGATTCTGGTTTGATATGAGCTTGTGGGGGTGATTTTACTTTGAAGACCCTGATTCTAATATCTGTAATAGCAGTGATTGAGACTGATGTTCTGTACTTAATACACATTATATAACTTAATCCTAAGAATGATCTTTTGGTACATTGTATTCTCCATTTTACAGAGGAGGAAACTGAAGTTGAGAAAAGTTAAACAGGGCAGGGGTCCAAGGTCCCAGAGCTAATAAACCCATACCTGGAATCTAAACGCAAGTGTGTCCAACTCCAGGGCTCTTTGTCTTGCTTCTACATCACACTTGCCCCAATGCTGGACTTGCTGAGTCCAAAGGCTCACTCCTTTGAAACTTGCAACTCCTATATATCAACGTTTCATTAAATCAATGAATGGTGAACAGTGTATTACAGAAGCCAGCATCTGTGTTAACATTGTAATAGTAAAACATTTCAGGTATATTAATCTAAACCGAGCAGACATTGGTTTTCCTGGGGCAATCATAGTTTAGTATCAAATTTCCAATAAGATTTCAGTAAGTTACAAGCTTCTAGAAATCAAAAAGGTAAGCAACAAAGATGAATCCTCTTTTAACTTTTTATTTTGTTATTGATTATGCTCTAAGGATGTTAACTGGGGCAAAACAGGGTATACATTTGCCCCAAAATACTTTGTCCTTAGATGTGAAGACATACGTAAAAACAGAATTGCAAGTGTATGCAAAGCTGATTCTTTCTTTGAATGAATCCTTACCCCGGTTCTCATTACCCCCAATGCGTAATTGAAATATACCAAACTGCAAAGCAATCTATATAATTATTAGCTTTCCAGCCTTCAGGGTAGGATAAATGATGATTAGATCTGAACGTGCACTCAAACGGAAACTTACAAATTCATAGCCGGTATTTTAAGGTGACGGCATCAAAAATGAGCGAACAACTGGGTGGCCCAATTGCTCTTTTTTATAAAATGAGGAATGAACCAATTTTTGACTGGCAACCTGAATCATTATTCCCATGTCAGGCTTGCAGCTTAGTTCTGATGTACGTAAACTTAATTCTGATATAAACCCAACATAATGATTCTTTGTTATCTAAACTAGAAAAAAATTATATTGTAAGAAAACTTTGGATAAGGATTTGTCTTCAAAAACTAGTCAAAATGTACAGCAATACAGACACAAGTACAAACAAATGCTGTGTCTCAAATTTTAGTTGACTGAGTATAAATATTTTAATGCTCAGCTCTATCATCTATGTTAAAACAGCTAGAGTCATTCACAACAGCAAGAAAGTACATTTTGAGTCAGTCTACTAAAATACAATGAACTATGTATATCTTAACATGGTATAAGGTTGATGATCCAGTACTAGTGATTTTTGCCTAGTTAAACGGGTGTCTAAAATCTATTTTAGTCCAAATATAACCTCAGTAGTTGGCTAATTCTATTTTTACAAAGTACAAAAAGGAGATAAAGTAAAATAAAAGTACTTTCAATTTTCTGCAGCATTGGGGTAGATGTTATTTTATGCCCATTAACTACTCACATCCTTTCTCTTTTCTTGCTATCAGGATCTTCCTTGTGTTTAGACGGGCAGTGTGTCTTACAAAAGACAATGTGTCATAACTGGCCTCAGAAAATAATGGTAATTATGTTTCTATTATCTTAGCCTCCACTGAATCAGGCTGCCTTGTTACACAGGTTCGGCCAATGAGATAGGAACAGAAATAGACTTGCCAGTTTCTGGGGATGTTTTGTTGTCCTAGCTGAAACAATGGTGAGGCTGACATGGCTCTGGCTTTTCTCTTTCCCTTCATCTTCTTGTTTTGAAGTGGATGTGATGGTTGGAGATGCACTGGCCTTCTTGCAACCATGAGGCAATAAACTTGAGAGTAAGGCCAAAAACGTCACAATGATTTCTGTGTCTGACATCATTAAGCTTCTGACCCCAATCCACCAGACAGGATCTACATTCTCTACATTTTTAAATTACTATTGGACACTTTTTCTATTACCTGCAAACCTAGTCCTAAATAATATAGATAATATATAAACAACTAAGGAAAAAGTCTAACTCACTGACTTTTAGTTTGGTGTAATATGATACTGGCAATGAACAGAGTTCATTCATTCAACACATTTATTAAGCATCCATTTAAATACCAATAACTGTTCTAGGCCCTGAGGATACACCAGCGAATAAACGGGAAGTATCTTGCTGATTGTTCAGCCTTCCAACAGATGTCCCTAGGAGTAGACACTTGTTTGAATTTATATTACCTATGAAATAATCCTTCTATGTCCTCCAATACAGACTCTTCTGAAATACAGTCACCTGACATAACAGGTGCACTTACAGATATATATGAATACATTCAAAATGCATGTAATATTATTTAGGAATGTAAATGAAAAATATTAACCAAAGCTTGACCCTTGAAGATCAGTTCTGATATCAATGGCTATATCACTTATTATCTATCAAACCATACTTAGAATTTTTTCTTTTGTATTTTAATATTTTCTTTAATAATTCTCTAACATCTGGTATTTCCTTATTTTGCATAATGTTATCTGATAACAATATAGATCACCTTTAGCCTTAGCACATTTTCATATTATCCATTTTGAGATTAACAGCGAACATTTATATAGCATTTTCTGGGTGTTAGTTATACACATATGCCATATTTTTTTTTGGTGCTTTTTAAGCATGGTGTTTCTATCATGTGCATTAGAATCACCAGCAGTGCTTTTTAAAAATGTAAACCCACAGGACGTTTCTAAAACCTACAAAGTTAGAATATTAGGTGAATCCCAAGAGGCTAAATCTTATAATGTCCCTACCAACCAAGTGACTTTTATACTTAAGTCAGACAACATTTGAATTGGGCTATGCTCTACTCAATGAGGTGAGTCGACCTATCTCACAGTGATATAAAATCACAATAAAAGTCTGGAAAAGCTCTTAATTTTTGTACTGATACTGTTTCAGAGTTGCACCACCCCAGGCCCAGATGTCCCTTTGAGTGGTTCTAAGTAAATGTTCTTTACCAGGAACGAAAGTCAGAATTATCTGTGCATATTCTAAAACTATAGATTCCCAGGTTCTAAAGTAAGAAATTTCCACAAAAGCTGCTTTCATGAATTTTGATTCAGTCAATCTAGGAGGGTCAGACATGTGCAGGAGTTCCCCCTATCTTCCAATACATTCCAAGACCCCCAGTGGATGCCTAAAACCGTGGTTAGTGCCAAATCCTGTATATACTATTCTTTTTTTCTAAATACACAGACCTGTGATAAAGTTTAATTCAGACCTGTGATAAAGTTTAATTTATAAATTAGTTCCAGCAAGAAATTAACAATAATAACTAATAATAGAACAATGATAACAACATTCAATACTATAATAAAAGTTATATGAACATGGCATTCTGAGGTCCAATACAGTTACTTGAACACAAGCTCTGCAATTGCTCAATGGTTTGCCTGATGACCAAGAGGACTGCTAAGTGACTAACACGGGTATACTGTTTGGTCGCTCTGGAGGAAGGGATGATTCACATTCTAGAGTGACAGGGCTGGATGTCGCACGCTTTCATCGCACTACTTTGCACACCAGGGCAATTTAAAATATATGAATTGTTATATCTGGAGTTTTTCATTTAGTATTTCTGACTGTGGTTGACCACAGGGCACTGAAACTGGAGAATGTAATCACGATAAGGGGCACCACTGTATTTAACAATGTTCTTAGGCTGGCTCTGATGAGCATCTCTAAGTTACACACCATTTGGTTCACAGTAAACTTTACCATATATTATAATTTGTTCTTTAGTGAGATTGTTAGTTACAAGTCAGGATCAGGTACATTGATTTCTATACAACATTCCTTTCATATTTTCACATAGTGGTTTTCACACTGAGTTCATGATGGACCCCAGGGTTCCAAAGAGATGGTTCAGAGGCACAAGCAGATGAAAGGAGGGAGGAGCTAAAAATAAGGCCAAGAAACCCAATGGTCCTGTTGTTGTCTGCTCACATGCATGGGCTTCCGCAATGGCTTCTTTTAAATGAGAGTTTCTACTGCTTAAAAAGTTTGAAAACCACTTCTAATAATATTATGTCATTAGCTTCCAACAACGACTTATATAAGAACCTATTAGTACAAAGCAATTCTGCATATTATGAAAACTGTTAAGAATATTACTCTTGGCATTGTTCAATATCCCAAACACAAACAACACTGAAATCAGCTTCTTTCAAACCCCGGAGTCAAGAAAAGGTGCTTTTTTCTGATGAACTGACAGATTTTCTGCCAGGAAATGAGAACTATGTAACTGAAAGTTTATACTTAAGTTTTCTATTCAATTGCTTTAGCATTGATGATAGTGGGATTTTCCTGATATATGTTTTCCATTTCCCCATATACTTTACTTATATTTGTATCATATTGATTTTACTATAAAACATTTACTTTGATCATATAAATCATATTTCCAGTAGTAGTCATTTTAAAACATGATTCTTTACTTGAAAGATAGTAAGTACACATAAAATAAAGTACATTTATATAAATGGAATATGTAGCATAGTATATGCAACAAAGAGCTTCAGCATCAAACATACCTGGTTCCTATTCTATTTCTTGTGTGACTCACAGCAAGTTATTTAACTTCTCCCAAATCCAATCTCTCACCAGTAAATGGGAATAATTATGTCCATTTCACAGGGCTGTTATGAGAATTGAGGAGGTTATGTGGTAAGAATTTTCATAGCAGTTCTTATACCTATCTCTCTAATCTAGAGAAAAATTCAATTCAAAGATTTCTTAGCCCAGTAGAATTCATTATTAACCCTTTTATATTTCTAATATATTTGTCATAATTTTAGAGTAAGTAAAAATAAGTTCAAGTGGGATCATTAATTATACTAACCCAATGCTGGTTAGCATTAAACACACTAATGAGGCAGTAACCAAACTATACTTAAAAAGCCATTTATTATTCCATTTTAAACTTACTCCTTTATAAGTCTATTTTTAATGCTATTTTATTCACATGGTTGAGGGCATCCATTTTCCTGCTACGTTCCCTGCAATATTAAGAATTCCAACCAAGTTGTAAATTTAAGGTGCTTCATAAAATCAGTGACAATCTAAATAATCCAGGAAATCTACAACAAATGAAAGGGTAAATCTATCTCTTCCCAAGAAATTTAAAACATTAAGAAACAGATGTTTTACATTAATTATTTTGCTAGAGGTAAAATTAAAACATGCTTAAAGCAGAAATAATATATTTTGTTGGCTGACAGAAGCTCAAGTCATGAAAATTTTGAGAATTTATCTTAAGAAAGAAGGGGCAGAAAGCAGTAACTGATTAAATCCCACACGCCTATGAATTATTTTCCAGTGGTTCACTAAGCTCATTAGAACTTTCTTCTCATTGATACTTTAGGAAAATCTAAAATAAAATTTTCTACTTTCAAATTTCTTTTTAATAACTTGTTTTGGTCATCAAATCATACAATCTTTGAGTTGGTAACTTCCCAGTTTAGAAGAGACTATAATACCAGAGTCTACTATTGCCGAGTTTACTGTTATGAATTTGGGAAAAGAGTTATATTGGCTCTTCCAGTAAAAGAGTAATAACATGAGACTAGGTTTGTTTAAAAGCAGTGTCTTTAAAGAAACATGGAAGTTACTCAATAACATTCATTCATTAAACATATTTATAAACATAATATTAACATTAATTCATTAAACATAAAATTAGAGGGTATAACGTACTTCTTTTAACATATTGGAGTTGACTCTCTTTCAGTTTACAGAGATGCAAATTTTTCTTCATATCGATGCATTTGTTAAATGTAAAAAATAAATCTAGTGCAAGTTTTCTTGGAATTGATTTGACTGACAAATCATAATATTTCTGTTAGCAGGAAATTCTCTCTTCAGAAGTTCAGAAGAGAACTCTTTCTCTGATTAACCTTTATTTTTTACAGCATTTTTTTTTTATCCTCACCCAAGGACATGCTTATTGACTTTAGAAAGGGGGGATGGGAGGGGGAGAGAAAGAGGGAGAGATATATTGATGTGAGAAAAAACATCAGTTGGTTGCCTCTCCCACGCACCCCATCCGGAGACCGAACCCACCACCCAGGCATGTACTCTGACCTTTCAGTTTATGGGATGATGTTTCAACCAATTGAGCCATACCAGCCAAGGCTGCTACAGCAATTTCTATACTGACCAACTATCAGAAATGTACAAACAAGAGAAAAGTTAATTCCAACCCAATGTAATATGCTACACAAAGAATAATAATTGGTACCCAATCTTGGGGAAACTGAGGAGAGGTCTTACCTACCATGTAGACCCAGGGATGAAGATCAAGTTACCTGGGTGAAGGGAGGAGATGTATTTGCTACTGAGCACCCAGAATCCAAATGCACAGACAGCAGAGCTCACCCAGAGGAGCCTAGACTGCACTGCATGAACAGGAGGGAAGTGGAGGAGAGCAGGGTCAGGAACATATCACTGAGAGCTTTGTGCTCAGGCTCAAGGAGTTTAGATTTGATCCCCAGGGCACTGGAGAGCCTTTGAACGGTGTACCCAGGGCGTAAACAAGGGCTGCTTGAGCAATTGAACTGGAGTCTAGTGCTTTTCTTCTGGTATTTCCACTTATAACAAACATTAGACAGTACTCAGTGACCAAGGTAGAAAATTAGACCTTGTTAAATGTCAGAGTGCCAAACCACATTATTTTTTTAGCACATGCAACATTAAAACTTATATAATGCTTACTATGTTTCAGAACTTTGAAAAACCATTGTATTGATGTGAATACACTTAATCTTTACAAGTTTACCATATTAATATTCCCATTTTACAGTCCAGAAAGCATAGTCATAGGGAGGTTCTCTACCTTGCACAGGGTCGCCCAGCCCTAACTGACTCCCCCGCGGTCCACAGCCTATGTTCTTCTCTTTCTGCTGCCCTCTCTCCTGAAGTATCTCCTCAAGAGGCATTGGGTCTGTGGTCATAAGACTTAGGTTTGGAGACTAGTACTCTCTCTCTCCCTCTCTCTCTCTCTCTCTCTCTCTCTCTCTCTTTTAACAGCTCAAACTTTCTTGTTTTAGTTACTTTGTTTATAACAATGAATTATCTAATGTGTAGTACAGGATTTCTTTATGAGATTCTCATAGAATAATGTAGGTTAGTAAAATTTTTGAACTATAGAGAACTCTACAAATATAAACTGCATAAAAGTGATTATAAAATATTGGCTATAACCCTGTCCAGCAAATATCCTAGAGCCAACAAATATCCCCAGGACTACAGATGATTTTTTGTATGCACTTTTACTACTGTACTTCACTTTTGAGTACACAAAACACAGAGTTTACTCTTGTATTATTTATTAGTTATTGCATTACTCTCCATATTAAAGAGCTAAAAGCACCCAGGGTATTTTCTACTGAACTTTTCGCTCCCCTCACTTGTTACAAGAAATTGTATTGCCTAAAAAATACCACAAGTTGTCAAAAATATGTTTTCAAAACTGTCTTTTATTCCCAATAGAGCAAGGGAATCAGCAATAAATAGCACTTTTGTGGGGAAAGTTGCTTAACGGGATTTGAGGTGTGTAGAACTAGGTCGAGTGTGGCCTGAGCTAGTGATTGAGAACTGAGTTGTTTATATATTTAAAGTAACAGAAAACAATTCAAAAAATGAAGAATACATGCACTGAAAAGAAAAGGAAGTAATGGGTGGAAAGATATTTTGCTTTGTGCTAGTGGGGTTTGTGGCAATGGACAGAGAAGATGTTGACACAGGGTAAATTAGTGTGTAGCAGCCCAATGACCAGCTGTTAATTAAGTATTTAGTGAGGGGAAGGAAAAATTGGAGCTTTGAGTGACTGTGAGAGCAAATGTCTCCAGGGCTCCACATGAATCTTTGTGTGCACTTTTACTACTGTACTTCAGTTATGAGTATGCAAAACAGTTTATTCTTGTATTATTATGTATTTATTGTATTATTTTCCAAATTATAAATCTAATTTTACCCTGCCCTGTGTGTATTTATATACATACACATACACATATGCACAGTAAAATGCATATGTGTGTGTGGTTTTCTACCTTTTTCATCTCATGGCACACATAAACTAATTACTAAAATTATGTGGTACACCAAACAATAGGTATAGTTTTTATTCGTTCACACCAGATGGCTATCGCTGTGTTAGCTGACATCATTTTTTTTATCCTTATCCAAGGACATTATTCTTTTCCTTGCTTTTTAAAATAGACAGAAATAGAGAGAAACATCAATTAGCCAATGGAACCAGGGATGGAACCCACAACCTGGGTTTGTGCCATGACCAGGAATTGAACCTATGACCTTATGGTCTACTGGTATATGCTCCAAATAACTGGCCAAGCTGGTTGTTGCCAGTTTTTTTTTTCTTTTTTTTTTATTTGACAATATGAAGGAAAAGAGGTCAGGGCCCCTGACTAAATAGTCAGGTATTGAATGTTTTAAAAATTCTTGTGGCATACAGGTGGAAATTTGCTGATATGTGGTAAAATTGATAATGTGCTTTGCTAGGAGTTGAATATCTAAAATATTTGAAGACATATATTGATATGTTTTATGGTTAAAGGGCAACATCTTACCTCCCTGTGGAATAATGAGCTAAATTTCAATATGTACAACCATGATCCTTATAATAATGTTTTTTTTCCTTTATTAACTAATCAAATCCCAGTGTTCAATATTAAATGAGGAAATCAGCAGAAAGTTAGAATAGCATCATGTGCCTGTTTTTATCTTGAATAACCCTATGAAAAATTTGCATATATAATTATTTTTGTTAGATTGTTCTCCTGTCCCAGATTCTTTATAATCCTCCAGTGCAAGGGAAATAATAAACCATGATTGTGAAATCATATTTCAATATCCTACATTTAGTAGTGGAGAAAAGACTGGGACAAATATTTGCTATGTACCTGTTTTGCTCTAGGAATTTTACCAGGCAACATACATACATTCTTATTTCACTTTTGCAATAACTCTGTAAGTGTGTGTTATTACTTCATTTTAATTATATGGGATCTGAGGTGGATGGTTCAAGTGCACAGCATGAATATACAGTAGAGGTCACAACATGGTCTTTACATGTTCCCATTTGCATTACCCAGTGCAAGGCACAATTATTGTGAGCTTAATTAAAATTGAGCTACAGAGCCCTCAATGACATGGGCCATTTTCCTGCCACTGAGGCATTAACAAAGTGTATTCTTGTTATATTTACAAAAGTAAAACATTTTGGTATTTCTTTTTTTAAAGACTTTATTTATTTACTTTTAGAGAGAGGAGAAGGGAGGGAGAAAGAGAGGGAGAGAAACATCAATGTGTAGTTGTGTCTCACACGCCCCCTACTGGAGACCTGGCCTGCAACCCAAGCAGGGGTCCTGACTGGGAATCGAACCAGCGACCATTTGGTTCACAGGCTGGCACTCAATCCACTGAACCACACCAGCCAGGGTGATATTACTTTTACTTAAGGACATTTCCTCATGTAACATTAAGCTTAAAGCCACAAAACTGCTGCATCTAGTGCTTTCATATATCCTGATCTTTACCCAGCAAGTGATGTGCTTTCATACGTAAATTAGGCAAAGCTTTCATCAGCTACATGCCAACAACTTACATTTGTGTAGTGCCCTACTAATTAGAGAATTGTTTCATTTGATTTTTCTCCTCAACAATTAGGTAAAATAGGTAATAGTATACTTAAAAAAAAAAAAAAGGTACTGGTGTCAAGAAAAAAAATAACAAAATGAGTGTCCACAGAGCTTAAGAGTTAGTAAGAAATAGAGCTTAAACTCAAAAAAAGAAAAAAAGACAACTAACAACAACAACAGCACAACAACAAAGATTAGTTCATTACTGGATTTCAAAGGCAAGGACTTTTTTCCTGCTTCTTTTTGCTGTAATTCCAGATCATTAAATTCTTTCCCTACTTTGTGTTACAAACTTACATGAAAAAAAAAACAACAGTGATTCCAAATTTGCAAGATTAAATGTGTTGTTCTCCCCTTCCAGAAAAATCTAATGCAGTGGTGTGAAACTAGACGTGATTAAAATCCTTCAGACACAGCAGTTTCCAAGTATTTTTTACTTTCTCAGAAGGCTCGTTGTACCCCCTTATAGGAGACTTATTATCGCATCACAGTGCTGCCTAGAGTGAAACTCTGAGGGAGAAGAGAGTCCATTTTCTTTCACAAAACCAGGGGGTCTGCCTCACCTGCCCAGCTAGTACACAAGGCCAGAGTTCTGGGTGAAAGTCAGAATTTGGCTCTGAGAGAAAGCTCCTTCTGTGGACTGCTGGGCTGAGCTGGTGCCAGCCCAGTCTACCTGCTGGGTTTGTCTTTCCACAGAAAAGACATTAACCAGAATCCTGGAGGAGGAGGGGACAGCCAGTGCAAAGTAAATACATGAGCTATTTTATAAGACGCACAAAAATGACAGAGACACCTTAAACTCTTGTACTTCTGATTTATAAATTAAGTAAAAAAAGCAAAAACAAAAAACTATGACTTGGTTTGACATAATCTACTTTGTACGTTAGAGACTAGATCCTATGATTTATTTAATAGAAGACCACTACTGTCTTATCACCCAATTTGAAATCACAATTTCCTTGGGGTGTTGGAGCACAGAGACAAGGGCTCTTATCTTCTTACCTTGTTTTGACTTTGTGTGAATGGAGTGTCAGATAGGGAATATAGGAAGAAGGAGAGAGGGAAGGAAGAGAGAGGAAGGGTGAGAGTTTTTCTTTTCTGTGAAAATTCACATATTTGTATAATTTTGATTTCTGCACTTTGCTGGAAGTTACACTTCTATTAAAAATGTATTAAAATAAAATGTGCATATAAAAAAGAGAGAGGAAGAGGAGGAGCAAGGGAGGGATTAAGGGAAAGAGGGAAAGAGGGGGATGGAAGGTGGGAGTGTGAAATTATTATAAGAGAAAAAAGACACTATTCATCTCGGAGTAAAAGAACAGACTGTATTTTCTCTAATTCTTCCAATACTTAGCCCAAAACATGTTTCCAAGTAGGAACATTTTCTCACAAAGCATATGCAAAATATTTCAACCCTCAGGTTTGGCTCTTTGATTGTTTTATACCAGAATCATTTGCTTAACAGAGTTATAGACCCAGTTTAGTTAGAAGCAAAGACATATATGATAGATGTAGAAGATGGCTTAGGCAATAGTCCAAAATTAGAATAATGGTAGATAATTTAATCCAAATTATTTAATCCATGGGGTATCTAATGCCACAAGTATTTGTCATAATTTAACAAAACAGCTTACAGAAAAATAGAAAAGAACCTAAATGGAAGAAATAAAATGAACTAAAAATTTTTTTTCATTAGACTGGAATTTATATCTTCAGTGTCAGAATAAAACAAATACAATTAAAGAGTGTGTGTATGTGTGTGGGGGAGGTTGGTATTTTAAAAAAATAATATAAAACCCAAGCATTTTTATTAATATAAGTTCATAGTCATACCGCATTGTCATTCCTCCCCACTATTTCTTCCAGCCTCACCATGATCTGTCACACACCCCAAAATGTGTCCATGTGCGCATATACCAACTTTCTACCACAGTACTGCGCTCTGCCTCATGAACGCCCTGCAATTAAAGCTATGAACACTTGAATTGCACAGAAGACAGGATGCATGAACTGGGGTCGATTTTGTTCAACAAAGTTTCATATATTCTCCATTAACTTAAGAAGGAATTTAAGTGATTTTGACAAAGTAACAGAGAAGCTGACCAGAAATTAAAGACTGGGGAGTATACAGGAAAAGAGCTAGAATAAAGCTTAATTATGAAGAGAATCTACTAGGTTTTCTGAAGATGGAATAGATTGTAAGTGGTTCTCTAAAGGCAAAATTCACACATATTTTAAGAGGATTTTTGGGCAAATTTTAATTGGCAGAAATAAGTTCTTATGGTTGATTTAAATTACTAAAGATACAAGAGTCACTGAAAAATTGTACTAACATTAAGTGACAGTTAATACAGGTCATTGCATTAATCACACTGTTTTCAAAAATATGATACGATGCACCTACTAAATTAGTTTCAATTCATGACTTTGCAACACCAGGGGTTCTTATTAGAGATACTAGATGAAAAACTTGATCTTTTAGAAAACAACAACAAAAAAAGAGCAAGAACATAAATTACCAGACATTTCACCAGACACAACTCAAATTTTTATGTACCTAACATGCTTTTTTAATTAATTATTTTTTTTTGCTTTACACTAACAGATTATATGAACAAGATTTTGCTTTTTCAGTGACAATGAAATAAGGTCAAAGGTAATTTAAAAATATATGTTTCTTATGAAATGCATTGATTAGAAATATGTTTTAAGTGATTAATTGTTTCATAGTTAGTGTAATATGAATTTTAAATTAGAGACATCTTTTGATTTTATGAGATCAGAATAAATGGAATAAATATATCTTATATGTCAAATCTATAGTCAGAAGAAATATGTAAATTCCAATCAAACTTTAATACTCAAGAATATCTGTTACTAGATATATGTAACAGTATATAAATACCTATTTCATAAGATAATTTATGGCATCAGTGATCCTATTAGTATTTTTGTGGGAAGTTTTTCATTATGACACCTTGTATATGTTAATAAATGTATCATCAAAAATGAGCTGTTGTCCAAATTTTGATTTAAAATTTATAAACATTTTTTTCTTGTTCAAAGGAAAATCTCTGTCTTGTTCAACACTTTAAAATCTACTTCATTAAATATGAATAAACAAAATGTCTGGAAGTCAGAAACTAAATAAGGAAAAGTAAATATGTGATCAAAGGAGACTCTCCTATGTACTCATGCTAATTAGTTTGGAAGTTTAAAACTAAATACTTAGAATTAAATCATTTACATTTTGATTTAAACATTTTCAATGGAAACAATAATTCAGACATGATTTCACAGTAACTCTCGAATCTTCCAGCTTTCGAAATGCTACAGTGTTCTAAAATTTGTTATATATAGATCAGAAGTTCTCCTATTAGTAATCTGTTTCTTATATCAATACATTTCACCGAATGAACTCATTTTGTTTATTACATTAAAGATATATTATTGACTTTTTGTAAAAAAAAAAAATATGAACCATATTAAAGTTTCCAAAGTCTTCAGAGCTCATTTTATTTTTTTAGTTACTCTTATATACACCCAATGAAACCTAAGTGTACCACTGGATCTGGGGTAGAACATCTGATAATGGTTTCTTAATGTCAACTAAAAATACCGTCAGGTGTGTTTAAGTGAAATAGAGTAGGATAACTCCTTTGAAGAAATCATGACCTAACCAACTGATTCTATAAATTCTGATAAAAATAAGTAGATGTGTATTTACCCAGGAAAGCATACCAGTAGGAGCTACTCTGCTCTATAGATAAATACATATTCACCAGAGATAATAGAACATCAAGAATCATTCTGAGTCTCTAAGGTAACGATTTACATTTTTAGCTCTCATACTGCTTTCACAGTCAAAATTCACTTTCTGAAAAAAAAAAGGGCAAATACTGCAATAAGTTTTTAATGGTTAATAAGTAAGTCTGGATTTTTCAGAGTTCAATTAATTTTTAAGCTTTATTAAAAACAACTGTAAAACTATTTTAAGATTGTTAAAAGTGCCATAGTCATCTCTGAATAATTAGGCACCTCTGTTAACTTAAATTCAAACTATTCATCAGGAAAATGGACCATATCTGCTAATTTAAATTTTTAAAAATAAAGTACAAAGAGTTATCAGCACTTTTGACACTAGCTATCTTTGCAATATTAATAGCAGATTTTTTCTCTTTTAAAAAGATCATAACTTGTTAAAGGAAAAATAGCTATACTTACTCATAAAAGGAAAAATAGCTATAGTTAGTTAATATACTCTGTTCTTACAGTCAAAGGTAGAAAGGATTCTTCCAAGTGAAAGAGAAATTAGTCAACAAACAAATATGTAAAAAAATTAATAAATAAAGAGCACTCCAAACCAAGACAATGGAATTTGGTCAAGTCAATCCACAAAAATACAGAGAAAAATAACTAAGGTATAGTTTTATTCTCAACAGACGCAATATTGAACGAAGTTTAATATTTAGATTGTTTGAGAATGTTTGTCTATAAACACTTATATCATTTCATTGTGATATTTTATGTACAATACTCCAAATGGCCACATTTTATAGAGTATTAATAATATAAGTAATGGTAAGGCACTTCTGAGTACAAAAATGTACCCTTTTCCAATACCAGTTAAATGCTATGTTGATTGAAATAAAAAATTAATAGTGTTTACAAGTGGTAATATTACAAGAATATGCTCAGTTAATGGAGAAATTTCCATGATAAATGCAGAAATTGTCCCTTCTTTTTTGGGTATTATATGAGGAAATAAAATCTTTTTTCCTGTCACCCTGACACCTAAGACTACATTTGTCTATCCCCAAAAAATAGACTTTAAATTTCAAGACTCAGCCCTCTGTCCCCTTTCATGCTTTATAAAGCAAAAATCCAAAACTCCCACAGTCCCTTATAGTTCCAACAATCTATGATTCAAATAGGGTTAATGGCTTCCTTTTTTGTTTAGTAGTGTCCTGGTGAGGGAATGATTTTACTGTCCCTTTTCTGTGGGATCCTGTCACTTTATCTAAAAGGAAATGAATTGCAACAGGATGACAAGGCCACAAAACAAAGCCATTTCGTTTTACAAATCTATTATGTCCTCCAATCTGTTTTATGGGCCTAGTCCTATTATACACCAAGAAAAATCCTAAAACAAACATTTCTTCCTATTCTTTCTTTCCCATGAAATTATCTACAATTTTATGATTGTTTTTCAAACAATTTAGCCCCAATTTTTTCCCCTATGGAGTTTTACCACCCGGACCTCCTCCATCCCACTTTCTCTAATATACAAAACATTCAGAGACAAGACCCTGGACTTTTCAAATACAAACTGCTGACAACTGTCGAAAGCACTTTACTGGGACATTACTGACTGTAGCTTCAATGAATTAAGCTTGATTCACTGCGGGTAAATCATTTTCAATGCAGAGCTGTTCAATGGTAATTGGCCAAGGATCCCCGCTGTGAAAAGCACTTGTCAAATAATGCTTGTTTACAAATATATCTCCAGACAGTAAAAAAGTGGCAGTTATTGAATAAGTTCAGGGCCACCTCCAGTATTTGTAACAGTGGACATGTTCCCTTTACTTATTGAATCTGTTAAAATTTTCACTTGTTGATACATTTGGATTTTTCAGTTCAATTCTGTTTATTTATATCTACCAAAGTTAACTTTTAAAAATGACTGGGCTACTAATTGTGAATGTAAACTCACATTTATTTCTTTCTGCCTTGAATTTTTTGTCACAAAATGGGAGTACTATATTACATATATAACATATACACAGGGAGAGGCAAAAGTACAGAAATGATATGATAATTAATAAATAATAATATGAGAATAAACTCTGTTTCACATACTCTCAACTGTACACCTACTTTTGTCCTACTCTGTATGTATTACTGTCTGAGAAATCATGAAGCATGTATAGGTTGTAAAAAGCAAAGCATATGAGAGTAAGTTATTAATGGATTCAGAGCCTTCACAAATATTTCTTCCCCTAATGTTCCTGAGTCCCTCCAGAAATAAACAATTAAAAACAAGCTTAGACACTTCAATCTGAATCTTTAAATAAATAAACTGACTTCAGTTATAAATATCTTAATATATTCTTATTCAACTTTAATGCTGTCATGGAGAAACAAAAAGAAGAGAAGAACATAAATTTTAGAGAACAGAAATAAAGGTCTGGGATGATACTAATGGAAAATGGAAAACTGTTGGGCAGAGATGGGATGAAGAGGTTATACATATTAATAAAGTTTTAGTTTTAATTACATGAAATAGTGACACAATACAAAGTGTGCTCCAAACATCAGAGATGCCTTTATTTTCAGTGACTTCAGAGCACTGGGTGAAATGTAGCACTCATCTTTGGTTAGATCTCTGCAACCTCCTTGGCACTGTAGCCCAAGTTTTGCTGTTCCACTCGCTGGAGTGAGGACAATACAACCCCTGAGTTTTAAGTTAATAAAAGTAGCCAGTGTGACTTCCCGGAGAGCTGAGCGCCACTTACAACACTTTAGGAGACCAGAGCTATTTCCTTGCATCCCCCCATTTCTATCTGCCAACCTCCCCACAGAGTCTTGGCAGAGGTTTCCATTCAGCAGTATCCTCTCTGGGATTTCATTTCTTCCTCTTCTGGTCAAGAGCTACTACCCTCTTTCATGTCTACATACTCCCCTTCCCCCATAACACCTGATATATATATATATATATATATATATAGAGAGAGAGAGAGAGAGAGAGAGAGAGAGAGAGAGAGAACACGAGATAATGTATATTACTACTATTCTTTAAATCCAAACCAGGATGCCCCTTTTGGTGGAATAAGACATTTAATAAAAGGACTCATAACCCTGTTATAATCCCTGGACTTCTAATGTAATGAATCTAACAGAAGACGTTAATAAAATCGTAAGACTTCAGATAACACTTTTTCAACTTTATGGGGGAAGGGAAAATACAGGTTGCTTGGATTAAGCAGGGGAGATTGCAGACAGATAGATCAAACTACATTTAACCCTTAAATCAAATTTTAAAAAAAACTTAGAAATTAAAGAGAGAAGTTCATGGGGTGGAATAGGGTGGCTAGTCTCCATCTGTCCTGCTTTCACGCGGTTTCTAGGGAGCTAGCTGACAGGGCTCCCATACCAGCTCAGCGCCTTCTCCCGCAGCCAAGATAAAGCCCATGCGAGTCATGAGGACACACACGACTCCGCTGCTTCATTTTTTCCGGTCCAGCGTCCCCTGCCCTAGGAGTGGAAGGGCATTTTTAATGTTCTGTCCCTCACTCGCGGCATCCAGAGCCCCAAATCGAAATCCCAGCCTTCCAGTTAGGAGATAAGGTTTTTGATGTTTTTGTGGTGGAGCTGACAGTTTCTTCAAATTTGGTCGGGATCTGAGGTGCTGCCCCCCACCACAGAGGAATGCACCCTGGAGCTGAGACCCGAGAGCAGAGCGCAGACCGGGTGAGACGAGCGAGCTCCGTCGGAGGGGTCCCGGAGGCCCTAGGCTGCGGGCCGTGCGGTCCTGGGCCAAGGAGCTGCGCACAGCTCTGGGAACATCGAGCTTTGCACAGGTGCTGCTCCCGCTCCCGGCCCTACTCCCCTAGTGGCAAGCAAGGACAGCCTTCTGGGTCCGGTGCGTAGGGAGGAGCGCTGGGGACCGACTCCAGGATCCGGTGCCGGCCGCAGCCAGACTTTTCCCTTACCGAGGCATAGAGACAAGCCCCGTTGGGGTCCAGCAGCAACTTCCTGGCAGCGACGCTTCCCCACTACCCTCCGTCTCCCCCTGCATCCCACCTCAGCACCTTCTTCCACTTTCGCCTTAGTAGGCTTCGGAGCCCCAAACTGAAAGGTACCCTACATCGTAGGGCGCCTTCAGTCCTTCGCCATCCCCCTCCCTCGGGAAATAAGAGCTCTAGCCATCCACCCCAGAATAGCAGCTGGTGATGCCCTAAATAACAGCTCCCAGAAGGCACTTTCCCTCCAAATAAAAGCATCCAGCCACCCCCACAACGTTTCCCATCACTAGCCTCAAATAACGGTTTCTAAAAGCCCAAGCACGCCCCAGATCCTTGTCGCTGTGCTTCATACAGTTCCCACTCCTCCAAGCCCGAAATGGCACTCCCCACGCCCTTACTGTGAGCCCCAACCGCACCCAACCTCCTGGTAAGGGCCTCAGACGCCTCTTTGCCCCTGGTTTCCAACTTCCCAGCACCCCCCCCCCCCCAGCCTCTGTGCACAGGCAGGTTGCTCGCCCAGCACTCCCGCAGCTTCTGTCAAACAATACAATCAGGGAGCAGACAGCGAGCCAAAGGCTAGAGAAAGCTGACGACACAGGTTAATTCGAGACGAGGAGGGAGATTTCTTTCCGAGCGGCAGCGTAGAGCGCTCACCGACCCGCACTTCCAGGCCCCGCCTCGACCCTCCGCCCCCGGTCACCCCCACTGCTCTACCTTCGTTGCTGGGGCTGGCCAGGAGGGTCCGGAGCGCAGCGCACAGGAGAAGGCACGTCCAGAGGGGGGCCCTGCGAGGCGCAGAGCAGCAGCCGGCCAAAGACGCAGGGGTGCTGGGGGAGCTGCCGCTGCCGCCCGGGGGCCGCGGGCGTCCCGCACCCCGGGGCCCCGAGCCCCGCATCTTCTCCTGGCCTCCGCCGCCGCTGCTGTCCCGCGCGGCTCACTCCACCGCTCCGGCCTCGCCGAAGGGGCGAAAGGCTCGCGGCTCCTCCTCGTTCCCCGTGGGGTCTTCGCCTTCTGGCACGCGGCTCCTGCAAAGGCGGGGACCACGGAACCTCTGAGCGGGCTCAAGTTTGCTTCTGCCACCTCTCTCCCTCCTCTCCAGTGGGGTTAAATGCAATACTAGTTATGGTCGGTAGTGCAGTTCTGGAATGGATTCAAGGGTGTCGAGAAGGTCCCACGTCCTGTTCTTTCGCCTCGTAAGAATTTTAAGGATTGAGGTCTCTTTAATACCCCCGGGGGAAAGAGAAAGGCTCCTTCTCAATCTTCAGAGCTGAAGTGGACGAGGGAAAGGAAGACAAGTCATCTTAAGTCAAGACGAAATCCCGAAAAAAAAAAAAAAGGAGATAAAAGCTGGGTGGCTAAGGATAAAGGGAGAGGAGTTGAGAAAACACAGGGTGGGGAAACTGCGAGAGAGTCGAGTAAAGGAAAAGATCCCGAGAGTTCAAAGAGGCTGGCAGAAGGAAATAGCCGCGGGCTGCTGGCTGACGAGGGGAGGCGCTGACGGCGGCGAGCGGGCCGGAGCGCGGAGCCCGGCGGCGGCGGCGCGGAGCTGCGGCGGTCCCGGCTGCACGGGGAGGAGGCGGTGTGTGCGCGACTGCGAAGGCGCGGTGGAACCTGCACCGGCACGGCGCGCTCCCGCTGTGTTAGAGCTCCGTCGTCTCCGCTGCCACCCCGCGCTGCACCTCCCACCCGCTCCCTCTTCCTCCTCCCAGCTCCCCCGCCCTCTGCTGCTCGCAGCCTCGCCAGTGAGAATCTACTGTTAAGTGTGAGTTGCTTGGACGAAGTCACACACCCACCGAAGGAAGTAATCTGGCTGCTGCCGTGGTGAGTGTTGCCTAGCGGTCTCCGGCAAAGGCGCGTCTCCCTCCTCGGATAATTAGGGCGAAGAGTCCTCCTGACGACGCCAGCGAGGATCCAGGCTCCCGGGAGGCGGAAGGGAAATCAGCCCTAGCTCAGCCCGCAACCCCTGGAGAAGCGGGTTCCTGGGTTTGGCATAATGCCTGCTGTCCTTCATAGGCTTGTAGCATCAACAACCTTGTCGTCACATAGTCACGCATTCGCAGGCTCTATGGTGGATGACTAGTTTCTTAAACACCTATATCGCTCACTGCTGCTGACCTTTTCCATTCTTCCAATTCTTGGGCGGCTGGAATCGGATGATCGGTCAACATTTTCTGCAGAAGTAAATTGTAGAATCTGTAAATATAAAGTCCAAGATTTTGGCTTATCAGATTTGTAGTGTACCAGGCACTTTGAGATGTGGTGATTTCATTCATTAATTTCATTGATAGAATGTCTATGTTAGAATTATATGATATTCTGATCCATGCCATAAATTCTAGCAAAATTGTCACGGGTGAGATAATTTCAGCTCTCTTAAATAATTATTTTAATGTATTGTGTTCCACTGCATTGCAAGACTTACAAACAAGGGGGAAAAAACCCTATGATAATTTCTATGCTTCACCTCTATATGTCTATTCTTGCTTTAATATTTGTCTTCACTTTTCCATTCATTCTCCCAGAGAGATATCTCTGAAGGGCAATTTGAGTACAGTGGCATAAAAAAAAAGACAAGGCTGCAAAGAAAGCATCTATAAAAAGTGTGACTTTATGTGAAAGGAATTTTGTTTAATTTGGTGTGTAATAACTACTGTAAAGATTGGGCTTGCATTCACACATAATAAAGGAAAGTCTACTCACCAGCTTTGACATCTAGAGTCTTGTTTATCTGCACAAGAAATTTCTCATAATCTTTAGCTGATGACATTTGCTTGTTTGTTTAAATATGTGCAATAAAGATGAAAGAATACTGCAGTAGAAATGTAATTTTATAAATAGGTGGAAGCTCACCTTTGACTTTTTTTTTAATCTAAATGTTTTGGCATCAGAAATCTAAAAGCTGTTTCTGTTATAATGTGCTCCAAATGCATAAAGCAAATTTAGAAGAATAGCAGTTAGTCAATTTTTTCAGTTTGGCTAAAAAACTCACAGGGTGATACAAAGTTAAAATTGATGTTTCTATTTGAAGACCATTCAAAAAGTAAGTCCCTCCCTCTTAATTTATAGATAAGTTATTTTAAAATATCCAAGCAGAATATTAAATAAGCTCTTCAAGCCTAGGGATACATGATAATGCAACTATGAGACATGGGCAGTTTAATGGGATTTTCAGCTAGTCGTTTTCCTTCTATAGTCCTCAGCATTCTCATCAGTTAAATGAGGGGTTGGGAGATGATCTTCAGGCTCCCTTTTCTTCCATATTTTTTGCATTTCCATGTAACTACCCTGTTTGTTCATCTATCTCCAATTAGTTACTTTTGACTATAAAATTACGAAATTTCTTCAGCATAGCATTAAGTGCCTTTTACTACAAAGGGCTTATGCAAACTTTCTATTTTAGTTTATTTATTATTTTAGTTTTTAAAGCATATTTTATTAATTATGCTATTACAGTTGTCACATATTTCTCCCCTTTATTCCCCTCCACCCCTCCCACCAGCATCCCCTGCCCCTCCACACCACCTTAGTTCATGTCCATGGGTTTTATGTATAAGTTCTTTGCCTTCTCCATTTCCTATACTATTCTTAACCTCCCCTTTCTATCTTGTACCTACCAACTATGTTTCTTATTCCCCATACCTTTTCCCCCTTTTCCCCACTCCACCTCCCTGTATTTTACACTAACTAAAAATTTAAATTCAATGTCTCCTAAATTGCCTGCACTTCTCTGTTTTCACTCAGTTTTACAGAAGTTCCGTTACCTAAAAATTTTATACCACCCTTCCTCCCCACCACACACACACCCACTCACTCATCTCTGTTACCTAAAACCTACCTAGTGTCCAAAGACAGTCAGGCATTCAAGACTGATCTTTCCCCAAGGAAGTGATTTGGTTCTCCTCAGAGTATCCATAGATCATGATTTATGTCAAAGAAACTGGCAATTTGTTTTCTGAATGAAAAACTGGAGCAAATTATGTAACAACTTTAAGTATTTACATTGGGATAAAGAGAGTTTAAACTGGGAATGCCAAGGAAAACCTGGGACACTGATCATTACGTGAATAATTGTGTAATCTCCTACCCAAGACAGCTCACAATCAGTAAGTGACTGAGAATACAGAATGCAAAATCCTTTATATTCTCCATCTAAAATAGCTTCCATATTTCACATGATTGTTTAATAATTATTACACATTTTTGAAAGAATAAATAGCTGTAAAATGAAGCCCCAGTGATAGCAATGAAAGTTTCTATTTCATTTTGTTCTTTTCTTTTTACCTAATAAGTGTTTATCAGAGAAGGTAATGAGGGTGGTTTGGCTTGAGCCTCAATCTCAAAGGAGATGCTATATTTGACCATGTGTCAATTACTTGGCATGTAAGTACTCTTAGCGTACTTACCTGGAACCATGGCATTACCTGAGAAGGAGATTTGTTTTTTCCCTTCATTCATACTTACTGCTTTGCACAAGAAAAAGACTACAACATCAGTACTGGCTTGGATGTCCTGTTGTTTCAGTTGCTCATTGTTTGGGATCACTGCCATGGCTTCAAAATGTGAAAGTGGTTGGTATTTCCCTAAACCTCTCCTTGGATCTGTCTTTTGTACCAAGCTTTCATGAATAAGAGATATTCAGAATCACCTTGATAAGATGTCTTGAAAGTTTACTACCATATAAAATTGTTCTAATTAAATTCAGTGTTTAAATAAGCTTGAATATATCTTCACTGAATTCAAAATAGAATGACAAAAGCAATCATAATAAGTAGACTTGCTAGTGTTTACTGAAGTTTTGCTACATGTGAGGCATTATGTGATGTTTTACATCAATTATTTTACTTAATGCTGACACTTCAACTATGATGTCAGTATAATTATTAACCCCATGTTAATGATGAGAAGACCGAGCAAATGAGGTTAGATGAACTGGGTAATCTCAAAGCTGGTAAGACATGGGAATTTAAACCCATGGGACTAACTCTATTTGAGGATATTGTAACAGAAGTAAAGAACCCATAACCAGATGTCCAGAAAAAGAACAAAAGGATTAATCCAAAATTCTGCATTAATGGGGATAATTAATAGATAAAAATATTCTGATATTTAGGTTTATTCATGTCTGAAAGCAATTAGCCAAATTATAATGTACAGACCAAATAAATGAATAGGAGAAAACAAGAAATGACGGATACTAAAACAACATTACCTGGAGAAAAAGACCATCTCAGGGACACAAAAACATACACAGGGTTTGTCTGTGTTCAATGAAGAAAATGGACCAAATCAAAAAATAACAAGGCTGAGGCGTGTGGACAGATAATATTAGCACAAACAGATGGCACTAAGCCCCTGTAAACCATGGAAGAAAAGGTTAGCAACAGTCTTTACAAAACTAAATACAACTTCATAAACCAAATAGCATTTTTCCTAAAATACATAATTTTAGCATTTTTTCACATAATTTTAAATGTTTATGTAACTTTGTTATGTTTTTTTCTTTGGGAGAATTTGAAGAAAAAATCAAAATCAAAACAAAAGTTTAATGCGTAGTTGAGTTTAGATATGAAATTATGAGCTATCCTAATGAAACTGTGAGATACTTTAATAAAGTTAATTTTTCAGGCCCATGATTTGCTGAAGAAGACACCCATATGATGATGTTAATTATTTCGATCCCAAAGGGAAAGATTGAGTAAAATATATTTAAGCAAGTAATAGTTCTCAAGTTTACAACCAAGATAATTCTAATATATTCATTATTTTATGTTTTGCATTTTAATTTAATTACATAAAACAAAATATTTTAAGTTTTGTTCATTATTTTGTTTTTTAAGAATTTTTCTGAAACCTGAGTATTTCATTTTTTACCTACTAATGTTAAATTCCATTTTATTTAAATTTAACTGATTATAAAATAAGGATTTAATTACAAATAATGGACTAAAAGCATTTTAATAAATTAATGAGGATTTAAATATATAAATTATTTCATTACAATACATTAAAGTATTATCCATCAAAAACTTCACTTATGAAACATGTTCAAGTCATATTCACACTCATTTTTTTCTTTTCTAAGAATACTGAGAACAGAAGAATCCTGTATTGCTCATGAGTATTAGTAGAGAGCTTTGTAGCAAACAATAAAGAACTAGATATTCAGATCAAACACAGCGAACCAAAGAACTGCAAAATTTTCATTATTGCTGGTGTTGGCTGGTTTGTTTTCTAACCTCTCCTGTGTCAGTGTGCTAGGATTGCCGACACTGCAGCGCAGGAAGAGGCCAAGTCTGCTGGGACTGATGAGGAGCCGGATTGTCCTGCCAGGAAGTTCTTTGGTTGAGCTTTGCCTCCAGCATCTTGGACAACCGGCACCATATGGAGACGTGGATGCTGAAATAATGAGGACTCTCAGGGCTGAGGAAGAAGGAAAAGTTTGTGCAGAAGAGTCATAAGACTGAAGTGATACACTGTGAAAGTGACCCACTTCACATAAAATTCATTTATTCTAACCCATCTTCTGGGATCCAGAAGTGTTTGCTGATAGGTGAAAAATAAGCTGTAATACTTTTCACACCCAAAGGAAGGTTTTTATTAAATTCAATGCACATACTGACTTAAAGTTCAGAAATAATGGCTCATACAAGAACTTAATTTATAATATAACTAGTTATAGTTTGCTAGGAGGAAAGCTGATAAATTTGCTCAATGGCACAAGTTAAAAAAGGGTACATATGTAAGCAAGCTTTTGTTAATTGTCCATGGAGCAGGCTTCTGGGGAGAGTTAGCAACGATAATCTTCTGTACTCTCACACTCTTGATGGGAAGTGGAGCTGGAACGTCTTTTATAGGATGGTTTCACAATGTCATCAAGTGCTTTTAAAATATGGATACTTACACATCCAGCAATTATACTTTTTTAAAATTTGAGCAAAAAAAATTAATTAAATTGGACCAAAAAATTAAACTGGGTACTATTTTTAATGGATAAAAATCAAAACTGCTCTAATGTTCAATAAGAAATGTTAAATACATCTATATAATAAAATACCACGGAGCCATGTAAATGATAGAAAGAATGTGTACATAACAAGATAGTTCTAAAATTATAAAGTCATGACATAAAGCATTCTTTTTTAATTTGGAGAGCTATGTGTTATTAATGATATTTGTATATTGCTGGTGGGATAATTTGGATTTATTTTTATACTTTTCACCTCTATCATTTCTAATATTACCATTTATTACTTGTAAAACAATAGAAAAACAGAGGTAAAAAATGTTTCAGAAGAAAATATGTATGAACTCATACACACACATACACTCACTAAAGGGAAAGAAAATATAAAAGAAAGAAGGAGAATGGGAGGGACGGAGAGAGTTGAAAGATAGTGATAATGAGTAACTTCATAATGTTATAAATTAGTCAAATAAAATTCTTGCAATTAGTCCCTGTCAGTCTAAAAAGAGTTAAGGGTAGTCATTTGTTTGACTTAGTCATTTTTGTGTCATGTCCTGTGCCTGGGAATTGTTGGTACCCATTGTCCCTGAGAAAAAATCATGACTCACCTGAAGGCCTAAACTAGAATATAAATCACAAATGTAAACCATTGTTTGGAATTCATTGGTAATTTTTATTTGGCTGAATTTGTTTATTAAATGAAGATTAAAAATATCAAAATTTATGTGTCATATTATAAATATGTATTTTAAATATTGAACAACTTTTTTTAGAGAACAAAAAGTTAGTTGGAAAACTTCCTTTTCTTTACCTTTACAAAATATATTCCCAGTATTATTGTGTCCTAGATTCACATTGCATTCTATGTTCACAAAGGATAGTAAAAAAAAGTCCAAAAAGGCAGAATGGAAATGCCCCCTTTGATATTTTAAGAAACACCCAGCCCTTGCGTGTAGATATGTACATGACGCCTTCCTATAGACTTACATAGCAGACTCGTCAGAAGACCATGGCTTTGGTAGGCCTCCCAAATGTGGCAGTATCCCAAAATAAAAACTTTTACAACATTTTGTTTTCTCTTATGGTTTTTCCTATCAAAATTATTTTACCATAGCTGGGTATCGTAGACATTTCATTTTGATATAATTAGAGTCAGAGAACATTGCAAGAAATGTACAAAGATGCCCTGCCCTAAATCTCTAAATCTCCCTCAATAGGGAGGGAGATTTATGTGTTAACATAATAACACATTCATAATACGAAGTAAAAACCAAGAAAATAACATTAGCACAACTTACAGAGATTATTCACATTTCAACAGTTATAAAAGCACCACTTCTTTGTGTGTGTGTTTGTGGGTCTGTGTGTACCTCTATACAATTTTATTACATGTGTATGTAGCCTTGTGTAACATCCAGGAAAATCAGGATACTCATCACTAAAATATATCCTCATGTTACCTCTTTATAGCCTCATGTATCCCTCCATCCCTAGCCTTTTGAAACCACTATTAATTCTCTCTTTCTAGCATGCTATTTCTTAATGTTGCCTGAATGAAATTATACAGTACATACTCTTTTGATTTTTTTTTCTTGAGGTTTATCCAAGTTTTTGTTATAACAATGGCTCATCCCTTCTTACTGCTGAGTAGTATTTCATGGTGTGGATGGACCACAGTTTGTTTAACCAGGGCCCATTGAAGGATATTTGGGTAGTTTCCACCTTGTGTCCATTTGTGTACCAGTTTCTGGGTGAAAATAATTTTTATTTCTTTGCAGAAAATGCTCAAGAGTGCAATGGTTAGGCCATATGGTAAGTCGATTTTTATCTTTAATATTTAGTGATATGTGGTTTATGGCCATTCCAGTTACACTGCCAACTTATCCAACAAAAACAGGATGAATCACATCCAACTGTGTAATAAATTTATTTAAAAGGAAAACATTGGAACACAAAAATATTTAACATGTATATAAAACATCAGGTGAAATAATAATGAAATATTGAACAAATAATAAATTCAGAAAATCCAAAGAATATCTTACATACATTATATAACACATTTCTGTATTTAAAATTTAAAGATCTTAGAAGTAAATAACAAATTATATTAATGAAATAATAACTACATAAACTTTTACTCCCTTGATTTACTCAAAATATGCCCTTGAATCTCATTCTCTTAAAAAAAGTTTTATACCCTTTCGCATGTACCTGTCTAGATCTCCTAACACCATTTCTTGAAAAGATTATTTTTACTCCATTTTATGCTCCTGGCCCTTCTGTCAAGTATTAATAGACCATAGAGACTAGGGTTTATTTCTGGATTCTCTATTCTCTTCCATTGATCTATGCCTCTGTTCTTGTGCCAGTACCAGACTGTTTTGATTACAGTGGCCTTGTAGTATAGTTTGATATCAGGTACTGTGATCCTTACTACTTTGTTCTTCTTTCTCAAGATTGCCAAAGCTATTTGGAGTTGGCTTTGGTTCCATATAAATTTTTGAAGGTTTTGTTCTAGACCTGTGAAATATGCCATTAGTGTTTTAATAAGGATTGCTTTGAATCTATAGATTGCTTTGGGTATTGTGGATTTTTATGATGCTAATTCTTCCAGTCCATGAACACAGTATATGCTTCCACTTATTTCTATCTTCCTTAATGTCTTTCTTCAGCGTTCTGTAATTCCCTGAGTACAGGTTTTTTACCTCCTTGGTTGTTTATTCCTAGGTACTTACCTTTCTTGTTGCAATAGTAAATGGGATTTTTTCCGAGCTTCTGTTTCTGATATTTCATTGCTGGTGGACAAAAATACCTTCAATTTCTGAATATTAACTGTCTGTCCCTCTATTTTACCAAATTCACTTCTTAGGTTGAGTAGCTTTTTGGTGGAGACTATAGGGTTTTCTATGTACCCTATCATGTAATCTGCAAATAATGACAGTTTTATTCCCTCCTTTCTAATTTGGATACTTTTTATTTCTTTTTCTTATCTGATCACTGTGGCTAGAACTTCCAATATTAGGTTGAATAAATCCTGATCTTAAGGGGAAAGTTTTTAGTTTTTGCCTGTTGGGTAAAATGAAACTAGACCACTAACTTACACCATAAACCTGAATAAACTCAAGATGGATAAAAGGCTTAAACATAAGTTGTGACACCATAGAAGTCCTTGAGGAAAACATAAGCAGGAAAATTTCAGATATTCCATGCAGCAATATTTCACCACTATATCTCCTAGGGCAAGGGGCATAAAGGAAAAAATAAAGAAATGGGGCTACATCAAATGTAAAAGCTTCTGCAAGGCTAAAGAAAACATTAGCAAAATGAAAAGGGATCCAACTGTATGAGAGAACATTTTTGCCAATGATACCTCAGACAAGGGTTTGATATCCAACATACATAAAGAACTCATATGACTCAACACCAGGAAGACAAACCAGGAAGTCCAATTAAAAAATGGGCAAAGGACCTGAACAGACACTTCTCCAAGGAGGACCTACACAGGGCCCATAGGCACATGAAAGGATGTTCAACAACACTAGCCATCAGAGACATGCAAATTAAAACCATGAAGAGATATCACCTCACACAAATCAAAATGGTCATCATTAACAAATCAACAAACAGCAAGTGCTGGTATGGATAAAAGGGAACCCTAGAGCACTGTTGGTGGGAATGCAGACAGGTGCAACCACTGTGGAAAACAGTTCGGAATTTCCTCAAAAAAACTAAAAATGGAACTGCCTTTCGACCCAGCAATTCCACTGCTGAGATTGTACCCTAAGAATCCTGAAACACCAATTTGAGAGAACCCATGCACCTCAATGTTCATAATGGTGTTATTTACAATAGCCAAGTGCTGGAAACAGCCTAAGCGACCATCAGTAAATGAGTGGATCAAAAAACTGTGGCACATTTACACACTGGAATACTACACAGCAGAAAGGAAAAAGGATCTCCTACCCTTCACTACAGCATGGTTGGAACTGGAGAATATTTTGCTAAGTGAAATAAGCCAGGCAGTGAAAGACAAATACATTATGATCTCACCTGTAATAGAACCTAATGAACAAAACAAGCAAATAAGCAAGATAGAACCAGAGGCTTCAGAAAAAGGAACAGACTGACAGTGACCAGAGGGGAGGGAGCCAGGGATAAGAGTGGAAAGAAGGGGGAGGGGCTAGTCAAGGAATGGGTATGAATGACCCATAGATACGGACAACAAGGTGGGAATTGACTGTGAGAGTGGGGGATGGCCTGGGTAGAAGAGAACAAGGGGGTCCTGGGTAGAAGAGAGCAAACTGAGGCTACTGTAATAGAAGAACAATAAAATATTTTTGAAAAAAAAGGTTTATACTCTAACATATACCCCAGTATCCAAATATGTAATTCGTATCACTTCATCCCAAACTGACATTTCAAAAGATGAGTTCAAATACATTTGCAGAGATATTTTTTAGTTCATTCAAGCTGAACAGTACTTCTTATCTTTTGAAATGTCAGGTAGTTGGTTTGAGGAAAATGGAAACAGAAATTATATTCTTTCACTTTACTGATTCATTAGAAACAAATCACTAAGTCAGCACACACTCAAAAGGAGAGGATTACACAAGGATGTGAATGTCAGAAGGTGAGGTCACGGGGGACATCTTGAGAAATGAGCCCACCACACATAATTTTTATGTAGGAAACTCCAGATCTGCCAGCCTCCCCTGCCCACTCAGCTTTGAATGCAAGAACAAGGCAAAATGTGGAGTAGTACCAAAAAAACAAAAAAAAAGCTTTTAAAAATTAAATGTATATTATTGAAATAAAAATTCAGTGAAAGATTGAATATACAGTGAAGAAAACAAAGCAAGGAGTCAAAAACCTGTGATACAGGAAAGTGAAAATAAGAAATTCAGACTTGTCAGAAGGTCAGACATTGCAAAATAATAAATTCCAGGAGAGAAAAGAGAGTGAAAGAAAATCATCAAAGGATTAATTAAAGTAAAATATCTAAAAATGAAAGATATACTCTTGCATATTGAAGGTCCTATTCCAAGTGATAAGAAAATGGATAAAAATAGATTAATTCAAAGGCACATTGACCTGACATTTTAGAACATAAATGAAGAATCCATTGTGTCTGCAGAAAGGGAGAAACATACAAAAAATATACACAGAAAGAATCAGTAATTAGAATTACTTTAAGTGTGTGAATAGCAAAACTGGAAAATAGAAAACAAGCAATATCTTCAAAATTCAAAAGAAAAATTATTTCCAACTTTGAATTTTACATCCAGCTGAATTATCAACATGTGTGAGGGTTAAATAAATTTATATTCCTTAGTACTCCTCATTCAAGCTTTCGTAAGAAGGTATTGGATGATATGCTTTACCAAAATAAGGGCACAAACCAAGGAGTAATTATAGAAAACACGAGGTCTGTCCGGAAAAAGTCTAGCCATTGTTAATATATAATGAGAATGGTTTGCAGGACATTGATGTAATTTAGCAACCAAGGAGAGTGGATGGGAATGGGCATGTGTAAACAATGATGACTTTACTGTACTAGTCAGTGGGGGTGGTAGATATCATTGAGTGAGCATGTGTATTGTGTGGCTGTCATGTTCAAAATGACTGAGTGAGTAGAGCACAGAATCTGCTTCAAATTTTGCATTAAGCTTAAAATTGCTCCACTCAGAAACTATTTGGATGATTCAGAAGGCCATAGCTATGGGCAGCTGGTAACTGGAAGCTTTATTACAGCAATGCCCTTGCTCATGCATCACATGTCTCATGCAGAGTTTATTAGCAAAACATTGAATCACCCACGTGACTTAGCCCTCTAAAGCCCAGATTTGGTACCTTGCCACTTCTGGTTTTCCCATAAAACTAAGACCTCCTTTGAAAAAGAAGAGACTTCAGACTGATGAAATGATTGAGGAAAATATGATGGGTCAGCTGATGGTGACTGGGAAAACTGTGTGAGATCCCAAGGTGCCTGCTTTGAAGGGGACTGGGGCATCATTGTCCCATGCACAATGTTTCTTGTATCTTGTATCTTCTTCAATAAATGTCTCTATTTTTAATAGTATGTGGTTGGATACTTTATGGACAGGCTATATATCTCCAGCATTGAAATAAAGAAAATTAGAATTCTCAGAATATAATCAAGGATAATCTTAAGATGAGATCTATATTCCAGGTATGGAGGCCAAACAGTCCTCTTTGGAGGGATCAGAAAGTTGTTGGAAATTTTCTTTCAGAAGATAAAATATATAGAATGCTTGAGGCATATTAATGTAAGAAGAGTAGTATAATTAGCAAATAATTAAGCATTACTTTAGCGATAATAGAAAATAAAAGTCATTTTGGGAAAATAAAGTTTTAACAAAGAGATGAATCATCATATGATACCTCTTAAATGACCTGTTAATAGCATTCACTCAGTAATAATGATGCAAATGGTGAAAGTAGAGCTAATAACATTTTTGATAAATAAAAGAGATGGGAGGCTGTGACGGAGTAGTTATAGAGGGGTGTGATGTAAGAGAACCAGTTCCTTATCTTCACAATTGCAACATCAATAGGTATTATACAAACCCTAAGAAAGCTGAGATGCTAAATCGTGTATGTTATTTAGTGATATATTATTATACACAACATAATCAGTAAAAAGAGTCAAAATAGTTGATTTTGGAGATAGAGGTATCAGAGACAGACACAACGACCCACTGTTTATCAATAAATTGTATAGAACTATGTGTCTTTAAATTATATGCATATATAACATTAATTAAAATTAAAAATTAAAATTAATATAGTGTGGTCTTAAATATTTCTAAAAGATTAAATATCAATTTGTATTTTTAATGTCAGCATTATATTCTCAATTTTACACATGTCAATAAATATGCATCTCATTCAGTTATGTAGTTTTTCACTTATGTTGTATTACAGTATTCTGATATATGGGTTAATGCACAGTTTAATTATCCATTTTTTTCCCACTGTTAGCTATGCAATGAAGACTCTTACATACACTTTGTAAGTGTTAATATAAACATATACTTAGAAATGGAACTGAAGGATTGTAAGTGTAAGATTAATAATTTATTTTTAACCAGATAACACTAACTTGTTGCCTATAATATTTGTCAGATTTTTCAATTGAAATGTTCCAAATTTGGCTAGGGATAAATATTGTTGTTTCCTCTCCAAATAGGGGAAGTAGTTCTCCTTTGACAATTGACTTCTCAGGAAACTGTTGTTTAAATTTATGTTTAAATTTTTATGGTGCTTTTTCTCTAAGTAGTTCAGAGGATTTTATTTTTTATTCATTTCCTTTTTCATGCAACAATAAATGCAGGAGAACACCAAAGTGAAGTCAACAGAGGTTTAATAGAAAAATGATTGTGAATGAAAAATTTTAAGCCCAGCAAAGATATTGTTCATGTGTGAAGAAATCATTCAGAGTCCTGTATAGTCTCAAAAGAATAATACTCAAATATATTTTTCTCAAAAAAGTTTATAAAGAATTTTTCCATATCACCAAGAGATAAACAAAATATGAGCTAAGGAATAGTTATGAACATTCAACAGCTAAAAATTAAGATTAAATGTATAAAAGTACTAACATATATGGGAAAGGGTAGGGTTTTAATGGACGTGTATAAATAACTATTGCAATTACAATCCTAAAATGAAATGTTTAAGTCTAAAATATTTTAAAGACATTCTCCTTAAATATGGGGTTTGTGACGCCAAGATATATTAAATAAAACCTGGGAAAAATACTAGGGAAGTAATGTAAGGAAAATTAGTAAGAAAACCTAAAAATAAACACTTTAATTTTAATATTAATGTAACTAGTTTTTTAAACAAATGTCAAAATCTAAATAGTTGAATTTAAATTAGCACCTTAATATTTAAAGCACTGTAGAAAGAAAGAAATAAACCAAGAGATGGAACAAAAAGGAACTCCCAAAAAGCATACAAGAAAATTATGCATTGAACCAAATAATACTTTATGGAAATAAATATGAGCAGCTTAAATTCTTGAATAAATACTAAGATATGGAAACTGAGTAATAGGAGAAATTATTTAATGTTTTTGGTTTATGGATAATTTATTGTAGGAAATGCCCTCCAAACAAAACCTGGGGGAGACGAAAGTTTGAAAATGATTTGGATAATATTTGAAATGATGGAAATGCAAGAAAAATATGAGAAATACAAAAAGATATTAACAATGGGATGGAATGAAATATACTGTTAACTTCTTTGCCTGTAGAATTCCTTCTCATCCTATAGTAATCTGTTCAAATATCACTACGTTTTCAAGTACTGACCAATAGGCCACAACATTAAACAATGAATAACTCTCTACACTTGCAGTTTTGTATTCTTTCCAAGGTAGCATTTAGACTTGTGATGCTAAACACTCTTTCTTGTACTAAATAAAGTCTTTAGTGGCAAAAGAAAAAAAATGCACTAGTAATTTTTGTTGTCAATGTCTAGAATAATATGAGATGAGTATATATTTAAACCATGCATGGTTTGAGTCAGATTGAATTTTTTAATGTTCTTAACCTCCTTTTTCACAGGTAATAACTTTTCATAAATTCTCAGTCTTTGTGATTTTGTGATAACCACTCTATGTTAGAATTATGTGTTTGGAATGTTTTCAAACTCTAAAATTATGGTAAATTTACTCACAACATTTTGAAAGTAAATGCTGATTTTTAAGTATCTTTGCATATAAAAGACTAGTGGATTTACAGCCTAGTAACACAAAAATATATGAAATAATATAGATTTTTAAAGTAAACACAGAAAACATTTTTCCTATTTCTTTTTATTTTTCTTATCTTTTTTCTTGTGTGTGTATTTTTAATTGATTATAGTACTACAGTTGTCCCATTTTTTTCTCCCCTTTATCCCCTCCTCCTTGCACCCCATCCCAATATCCCCTCACCCCTTAGTTCATGTCTATTGGCTGTACATATCAGTTATATGGCTTCTCAATTTCCTATACTATTCTTAGTGTCCTCTGTCTATTTTTTTGTTTTGTTTTGTTTTTTTGTCAACATTTCCCTGCCACCACTTTCCCCAGGCCCCCCCGCCCCACCTCCCACCCTCAAACCTTGTCCCATTTGGCTTTGTCGATAGGTCCTTTATGCATGTTCCTTGATAATTCCTCCCCTTCTTTTCCCATTTTCCCCCTCCCTCTTCCCCTCTGGTTACTGTTAGTTTCTTTTATTTCAGTGTTGCTGGTTATATTTTGCTTATTTGTTTGTTTTGTTGATTAAGTACCACTTACAGGGGAGATCATATGGTATCTGTCTCTCACAGTCTAGCTTATTTCACTTAGCATAATGCTCTCCAGTTCCATCCATGCTGTCAAGAAGGGTAGTAGCTCTTTCTTTCTTTCTGATGCATAGTATTCCACTGTGTAAATGAACCATACCTTTTTGATCCATTCATTTACTGCTGGGCACTTAGGTTGCTTCCAATACTTTGCTTTCATAAATTGTGTTGCTGTGAACATTGCAGTGCATAGGTTCTCTCAAATTGGTGTTTCAGGATTCTTAGGGTATAATCCCAGTAGAGGAATTGCTGGGTCAAAAGGCAGTTCTATTTTTAGCTTTTTGTGGAATTTCCAAACAATTTTCCACAGTGGTTGCACCAGTCTGCATTCCCACCAACAGTGCTCTAGGGTTCCCTTTTATCCACACCAGCACTTGCTGTTTGTTGATTTGTTAATGACAGCCATTCTGACTTGTGCAAGGTGGTATCTCATTGTGGTTTTAATTTGCATCACTCTGATGGCTAGTGATGCTAGGCATCCTTTCATATGTCTCTGAGCCTTGCGTAGGTCCTCCTTGGAGAAGTGTCTGTTAAGGTCCTTTGTCTATTTTTAATTAATTGGACTATTTGTGGAGTCGTGTAAGTTCTTCATATACTTTGTAGAACAAACCCTCATTCGAGGTATCATTGGCAAATATATTTTCCAATACGGTTGGTTCCCTTTTCATTTTACTGATGTTTTCTTTAGCCGTGCAGAAGCTTCTTATTTTGGTGAAGTCCCAGTTGTTTATTATTTTTTTATGTGGCTTGCACTAGGGGACATATTGGTGAAAACATTGCTGTGTGGAATATTTGAGATTTTCCTGTTTGTGTTCTTCTCTAAGACTTTTATGGTGTCACAACATATTAAGTCTTTTATCCATCTTGAGTTTATTTTTGTGTGTGGTGTAAGTGGTAGACAAATTTCATTTTTTTTTTTTTTTGCATGTAGCTATCCAGATCTCCCAACACCATTTGTTGAAGAGGTGCTCCATTTTATGCTTCTTCCCCCTTTGTCAAATATTAATTGATCATAGAGACCTGGGTTTATTCCTGGGCTCTCTATTCTGTTCCATTGATCTATGTGTCTGTCCTTATGCCAGTACCAGACTGTTTTGATTAGAGTGGTCTTATCATATAGTTTGATGTCAGGCACTGTGATCCTTCCTACTTTGTTCTTCTTTCTCAAAAAGGCTGCAGCTCTTTGGGGTTGTTTATGGTTCCATATAAATTTTTGAAATTGTTTTTTATATCTGTGAAATATGTCATTGGCATTTTAATAGGGATTATGTCAAATCTATAAATTGCTTTGGGTAGTATGGACATTTTGATAATGTTAATTCTTCTAATCCATGAACATGGCATATACCTCCATTTATTTGTGTCTTCCTTAATTTCTTTCTTCAGTGACTTGTAGTTTTCTGAGTACAGTTCTTTTACCTCCTTGGTTAAGTTTATTCCTGGGTACTTTATTTTTCTTGTTGCTATAGCAAATGGGATTTTTTTTTCCTGACTTCTGATTCCAGTATTTCATTGTCAGTGTACAAAAATGCCTTTGATTTCTGAATATTGACTTTGTGTCTGCTGTTTTGCCAAATTCACTTATTAAGTTGAGTAGTTTTTTGGTGGAGACTATAGGGTTTTCTATGTATACTATCCTGTCACCTCCAAACATTGACAGTTTTACTTCCTCCTTTCCTATTTGGATGACTTTTATATCTTTTTCTTGTCTGATTGCCATGGCTATGATTTCCAATACTATGTTGAATAGAAGTGGTGAATGCAGACATCCTTGCCTTGTTCCCGATCTTAGTGGGAAAGCTTTTAGTTTTTGCCCATTCAGTATAATGTTATATGTAGTTTTCATATATGGTGTTTATTATGTTGAGGTGTTTCCTCTTTATTCCCACTTTACTGAGTGTTTTTATCATAAATGGGGGCTGTACACTATCAAAAGCTTTTTCCGCATCTCTTGATATGATAATGTGCTTTTTGTATTTCTTTTTTTATGTGATGTATTATGTTTATTAATTTGTGAATACTATACCATCCTTGCACCCTTCGGATGAATCCCATACACCATGGTGTATGATCTTTTTAATGTATTGCTGGATGTGGTTTGCCAATATTTTGTTGAGTTTATTTTTAGCATCTATGTTCATCGGCGATATTGGCCTGAACTTTTCTTTCTCTGTTTTGTCCTTATCTAGGGTTGGGATTAAGATGATGCCTTAGAAAAAGAGTTTGGGAGTCTTCCCTCTTTTTGACTTTTTGGAATTGTTTGAGAAGGACAGGTGTAGCTCTTCCTTCAATGTTTTGTAAAATTCCCGTGTGAAACCATCTGGTCCAGGGCTTTTGTGTGCAGGGAGATTTTGATTACTGTTTCAATCTTACCAGCTGTTATCCATCTGTTCAGACTTTCTGCATCTTCTTCTTTCAGTTTTGGAAGATTATATTTTTCTAGAAATTTGTCCATTTCACCCAGGTTTTCAAATTTCTTGAAATATAGTTGATCGTAATAATTTCTTAACAGTCCTTTGTATTTCTGTGGCATCAGTTGTAATTTCTCCTCTTTCATTACTGATTTTATTACTTTGGGTACTCTCCCTTTTTTTCTTGATGTGTCTGCTAAAAGGCTTGTTGACTTTGTTTATCTTTTCAAAGAACCAGCTCCTGCATTTATTGATCCTTTGAATTGTTCTTTTAGTGTCTATACCATTCATTTCTGCTCTGATCTTGACCATTTCCTTCCTTCTATTCACTCTGGGCTTTGTTTGTTGTTGTTTCTCCAGTTCTTGCAGATGTAGTATTAGGTTGTTTATTTGAAATGTTTCTATATTTTCTAGGTAGGCCTGTATTGCTATGAACTTTCTCTGAGGATTGCCTTTGCTTTGTCCCATATGTTTTGGACTGTTGTATGTTCATTTTCATTTGTTTCCAGAAACATTTTTATTTCTTTTTTGATTTCATTATTGGCCCATTCATTGTTTAATAGCATAATATTAATTCTCCATGAGTTTGAATGTTTTTGAGTTTTTTCCTTGAGGTTGGTTTCTAGTTTCAAGCCCTTGGGGTCTGAGAAAATGCTTGTTAATTTTCAATTTTATTGTATTTGTTGAGGTTTGTTTTCTGTCATATCATGTAGTCTATTTTTGAAAATATTCCATGTGCATTTGAAAAGAATGTGTATTTTGCTTCTTTGGGATCAAAGGTTCTATGTATATCAGTTAAGTCCTTTTGATCTAATGCACATTCAGTTCCACAATATCCTTATTGATATTTTGTTTGGAAGATCTATCCATTGTTGACAGTGGGGTGTTAAAATCTCCTACTGTAAGTGTGTTTTTGTCTATGTCTTGCTTGAAGTCCTCCAGGATTTTCCTTATATATTTCAATGCTCCTATGTTGGGTGCATGTAGGTTTACAATGTTTATGTCTTCTTCATGGATTCTTCCTTTGAGTATTATGAAGTGTCTTTCTGTTGCTCTTTTTGTGGCCTCTGTTTTGAAGTCTATTTTGTCTGATGTAAGTATTGCTACCTCAACTTTTTTTTTCTTGTCCATTTGCTTAGAATATTTTTTCCAACCCTTTACTTTCATTCTGTGTAGGTCTTTTGTTCTGAGGTGGGTGTCTCGCAGGCAGCAATTGTGTGGGTCATGTTTTCTTATCCATTCAGTTGCTCTATGTCTTTTAATTGGAGCATTTAATCCATTTATATTTAAAGTTATTATTGATAGGTACTTATGCTTTTTTCCCCCTTTGTATCTGTGTTCTTCTCTCTCTCACTCTTTTCCCTCATCTTCTTAAAGCAGTCCCTTTAGCATATCTTACAATGTTGGCTCAGTAGAGTTGTATTCTTTTAGCCTTCGTTTGTCTGAGAAACTCCTTATTTCACTTTCCATTTTCATTGAGCCTTGCTGGGTAGAGTGGTCTTGGTTGCAGGCCTTTGCTCTTCACTACTTGGAATATGTCTTGCCATTTCCTTCTGGCTTATAGTGTTTCTATGGAGAAGTCAACTGCTTTCCTTATGGGGGCTCCCTTCCTGTTTCTCCCTTGCTGCCTTTAAGATTCTTTCTTTGTCTTTAATATCTGCCATTTTAATTATGATGTGCCTAGGAGTGGGCCTCTTGGGTTCTCTTGATCATGACCCTCTGTGCTTCCTGCTCTTGTGACCTTTTGTCTCCTCAAATTAGGGAAGCTTACCATCAATATTTTTTCAAACAGGTTTTCTATCACTTGTTCCACTTCTCCTTCTAATATTCCTATTATATGGATATTGTTACATTTCATGTTGTCTTACATTTCCCTCAACTTCATTCTTTCTGATTCTTTTTTCATTTTCTTGCTCTTTCTGGGAGCTTTTTACTACCTCGTCCTCTAGCTCGCTGATTAGATCCTCTGTTCATCTAGCCTGCTTTTGATTCCTTCTACCGTGTTCTTCAATTCAGAAATTGTATTCTTCATTTCCTCTTGTTTCTCTTTGATAGTTCCTATGTCCTTTTTCATGCTGATATAGTTTGCAGTAAGTTCCTTTCAGTTTCCCTGTAGTTTTTGGTAATTCTCACTGAGCTCACTGAGTTCATTGAGTTTCCTTATAACTATTGGTTTGAACTCAATATCTGATAGTTTACTTGTCTCTATTTTAGTTCGTAGTCTTTCTGAAGATTCTTCTGTTCCTTTCAATGGGGGTTGTTTCTTTGTCTTCCCATTATTTGGCTGCCAGAGCAAAACCACAAAGCCCAGGAAACAAACCCACATCTGCAAAAATAACTCCCCCCTTTAATCCCACTATCAACAGCAAATGAACCAGTATTAATAAGGTTGTAAAGAGATTAAGACTATTATAAGAAAGGAGAGAAATAACTTATAGTATAAAATCTAGTGACTTAATATGCACAAATTTGGTGGACAAGAAATAAATGTTAAAAAGCTATGTAGTAAACAAAATATCATAAATCATGGAGAAGACCATAGTAGATTTCATCTCCATAGCCTCTAGAATTTACTGCTGTTTTTTCTTTCTGCATCCGCCTCTGGTGATGTCAGATGTTGACCCCATCTGACCTTAGGCAGCCTGTTCCAGACTTCCAGGGATCTACCGTCTGTGGTTGTCTCCTTCAGTTGTTAATCTTTTCACTCTGCACTCGGCAGTTATGCCTAAGTGTCATAAGGTGGGGCAGAATCCCTCCTGGAGTTGGGCTAATGTTTCCCCTCAGGCTGCGGCTGCTCTGAGGGGAGTGGTCTGTGTGAGCGTGATGGCTGCTGCCTTACGGAGGATGACTCAGCACCCTTTGCTGGGGTATACTATCTGTGGCTGCCACTCCGCACTCAGCAGTCAGGCTTAAGCACCACAGGGCAAACGGCAGAGCCCCTCCTCGGGGTGGGGCTATTGTTTCCTTTTAGGCTCCCACTCAAGGGGAGTGGTCTGCCGGAGCAGATGGCTGCTGTCAGGTGGGGTATGACTCAGCACCAGGATCTCAGCGGCTACTTTCTCAGTTCACTCCCCAAAGCCTCCGTCTCCAGTCTGTCCTGAGGCATCTCTCGGGCACTCTGCCCCCGCCTTTGCCTGAGCCCAGGTAAGTGGCTGCAGATGAAAATTTATGCGTTGGCCCTTTAAATGGCTCTTTCAGTCTCCAGCTGCCTGTGTGTGGCAGGGAGCAACCCTGGTGCTTTTCACAGCTGGCTGTTATCTGTGTACTTTCTGGGCTCTGGTGCTGTAGGCTGGGGATCCCAGCTTATGGTTTAGACCCTGATCTTCTCAAGGGGATTCAACAAGTGGCTTAAATATTCCTCTGGCACTGCCTGCTGATGGTGCCCTGCCAGCCTTCTCATGTCTCCACCGCACTCTTTCCCAGTCAGATTGTGCTGAAACTGATTCTTCTGTCCCTCTGAAGTAATAAGGCTTCTCCCTTGCTATTGTTCAGTTGTTTGTTCCCGGTGATTTCTCCACAATTTCGTTGTAATTCCAGATAGGTCCTGGGAAGAGGTCAATGTGGCTTCCATTCACTCTGCCATCTTCCCAACCTGTATTTTTGTCCTTTTCCCATCTTCTTACCAAATAATCTTTAAAGAGTTAAATTTCGAAGCATTAGCAAAATCACAATTTGAGGCAAACCACTTTAAATTCTTTTATTATTACCTTTAAAAATTCACAAATGTCACTGTGATATCAAAGGCAAAATCTAGATTAGTACTTGGGCCTGGTTTTATGTTGGACACTTATTTTATTTTATTTTTGCATTTTTCATTCTAGTTTAATGAAAAACTTTTGATGGTATGCTAATTATTAACATAGAATTCTAAATTACTAAACAAAAGAACAAACAAAAACAAAATAAAAAACCTCATTTTAGTAAAGAGTAACTGAAATCAGTTTTGCTCCTTTATTTAAATAAAAAAACGGTTAACTTTTTGTTAAGAAAATACTTTAGAAAGACATTCATTAAATTCTAATGAAACTTTGTGCTTGATTACTATTCAAATTTGCACATAACTACTGGTAAAACTTGTAATTGTGTTTGCAAGAGTGGCTTGAAAAACTCAATGTCTCAAAGAACCATTTTTGCAATTTTAACAAGTATGTCCTACATCCTTTTCTAGAACTAGATTTTTTTTTATTGTTTTAAAGTCAGTTTCAACATCGACTTTATAGTCTCATTCAGATATGCCTAGCTTGAAAATGACTAATTAGTGCAGGCAAATTCCTTTATTCATTCTGATTTAGTTTCAGGTGTTGAGTTGTTCTAAGTTGTGTGACTTTTGCTTTGAGTTGTATGGCACATTCTTTGTATTCTTCCTGGACTGCAGTTCTCAAACCTGAATAAGGAACTCCATTGGAAGACATTATAGATATCCACTGATTATATGATAGCACATGGTATTTCAGGTCATGCATACACTAGATATAAAGTGTCTATAATTTGGTTATCAACAAAATAAATATAATAATTGTTTTATGTTTGTTAACCTGAAGTATATAAATTAATGGTAATGTCACTAAATTGAACATCTACCCAGAGCTACATGACATTCTCACAAGAATTTTTTAAATACAAACTGTATCTGTGAAGAAATTGGTAAATTTAGCTATGGGTATCTTGTAAGATTATACATTTGTTTGTTTTTGCAGAGATCTGCTTCTCTTGGCAAAAATACCAGTTTGACACAAAGATGTGTTCAGCTCATGACTAAAATATTTTGAAAGTTCTGTTGAAATTTACATTGACTAGCATGTTGCTGGGAAACGATTTATTCTAAATGAAAATTATGTCTACCTATTATTTTTAATATTTTTATTCTGTTCCAAAAAGTATTATTTTTAATTTTATATATATATATAAATTACAAAAAACCATATCAGTTACACTATATATACATGTAGATTAGCATATTTATGTTGTCATAAGAATCATCAGTAATAGATTGTCCCAATCCTTTTTACTTCTTTTTATATTAGACACTTAGGAAAAAATATAGAAAGGAGATACTAATGACAATAGGTAACTACTTATTATCTTAAAAGAGCAATTGTTCTTTTTATCAGATAACATAGAAAAGTTAGCACTAGCATTTTCTCAAGATCAGTGGCCCCCAAAGATTTTTGACCACATCATTAAAATATTTTTGGACAAATATGCCAAAATATGTTTGTTTATTTATATATTATTTACACATACTCCTTTACTGATGCATTATGTACAATCTAAACCCTGTCAAAAAATGCAGAGGCTGTAAAAATGACTAATTTTTATTTTAAAGATTTTATTAATTATATATGTGCATTAATACTTCAAAATGTCTTTTTGATTATTTAAAAATATTTGGTTGACTTTTTGTTATGTCTCTTGAGATCATGACTGATTTTGTCTTGCTGTGTGGTCTACCAAAAGACTGAACTCAATTGATAAATATCAGTTCTGCTATTTTCTGATGTGTTTTCATCTTTGGATTATTACTCGTATATTTACCTTTAATACATGTTTATTTGACAGAAGTCTTTGTAAGCCACCCTTCTGCCTTATGAGTATTGTAGTAATTAAAACTATAGAGCATGTGGTATATAAGTCCATTCAGCTGTACACATGCAGACTTTAAGAAGTCAGAAAATGCTGAGGCAAATAAAAGATTATGACACTGTCAGTCTCTTGAGGATGTGGAACTTTGACTCTTTGCACAGGACACATTAAATGCCATTGTGCCATAAGACCTTCCCTGAAAAGGACTAAAGGACTAAGCAAGGAACCAGTGTTATTCTGCATATTCAGATTCTCCAAGGAATTGTCTCCACTTGGCAGACCTCTTTAGTTTGCTTCCAACTAGGTGTACATAGCCTGGGGTTATAAGATACAAGCACATGTGGTTTTAAGGAAACTCATTTTGGACCCTAACTTTCATAAGGATTCTTTCCTAAAGCTGTTGAGGTTCCTGAGTCAAGCAGCTTCTTCCCAACATCTGCTTTCTCTAGTACATTTATCTACACTTGATACTGCTTTTTCTTTCTAAAAAGAAACATGTCTCACTCATTCTAAGGCTAGTTACAGGGGTAGGCAAAAATAGGTTTATAATTATAATACAAATAATTAATACAATAATTATTCAATAATGATAGAAGAATAAACTCTTGTGTTTTGTCTACTCACAACTATGCAATTACTTTGCCCACTTCTGTATTGTTCCAGGATATAAAATTCTCCAGTGTTTTACATACACATACACACAGGATAAACTAGATATTGGTGTTAGAGCTGAGAAAATGAATGCCTCTAATGATTAGCAAACAAATGTTTTTTCACCTTGTTTCCAATTCACACATTTCAACACCATTTAAGGAGGACCAAATTTAGTTGTCAGATGACAGATTATTAAAAGTTTTTTAAAAAGAAATGACCATGTGACCTTTGACATAAAACTCAGAAGAGGTTCAAAGAATTTAGTTTTATGTTTATGACAAGTGTTTAAATCTATTCATATGAACATAGTTTCTTCAGGTTCACATCTATTTTTTAAATAAAGACATAAGTGCTGCATCATTCTTACAAAAGTAATATTCATACCTGATGGAAGATATTTAATCAATTTTTCATTACATTTATACAGAATAATAAGGGTGGGTCAGTCTAAAATAAAATTTTAACAGCGCATTAAATTCATAGGAAATTTAAAAATAATTTAAAATATAAATACACGTATTTTAGTGTAGAAAAATAATAAAAGACATCCTGCAAAAGATTTAAGTGTATTGTATACATTTGAATAAAATTCTTTGGAAGAAATTGAATTGAATATGATCTAAAGAAGTAAAATAGTGCAATATTACACTTGTTCATGTATTTATTTTAAATTATCATTATGATAAGTCTCATCAGATCTAATTAAAAAAACTAACATGACCTGTTCATTTTCAAGTGACAACTTTTAATGAGACAAATTTCAAAATACTGAGCTGTTTTGAACTGTTACAATTTAGTTGCCAATCTGCAACCTCTTTCCCCATTCATTTATTTTTGCCTTTACTTCCTTTACTTTTTGTAAAATTTTTTCTGTGACCAAGGTCCATAAGTTTAGTACCTATGTTTTCTTCCATGTACTTTATTGTTTCAGCTCTTATATTTAGGTCTTTGATCCATTTTGAATTTTTTTCTTTGTACATGAGAACACACTGGAATCTAGTGTCATTTTTTTGCATGGGTTTTTTCAATTTTCCCAGTATGATTTATTGAAGAAGCTGTCTTTACTCCATTGTGTGTTTTTGGCTCTTTTTAAAAAAATTATTTGCCCATAGATATGTTGTTTTATTCCTGGGTTCTCAGTTCTGTTCCATTGGTCTGTGTGTCCGTTTTTCTGACAATACCATGCTGTTTTGATTATCATTGCTCTGTAGTATAATTTGAGGTCAGGGAGTGTGATACTTCCAGCTGTGTTCTTTTTACTCAGAGTTGCTTTGGCTATTTGTGATCTTGTGGATCCATACAAACCTTTTAACTTTTTGTTCTATTCCTTTAAAAAATGTCATTGAGATTTTAATGGGGATTGTATTGTCTGTATGCTGTTTTGGGTAATATGAATATTTTAATTTTGTTGATTTTTCCACTTCATGAGCACAAAATATCTTTCCAGAAAACTTTCTTGAAAACACTTGTTTTATTCTAAATTCTTATAGGAGACATAAGAAGAAAAATATTTTTGAAAACCACTGCTTTAGAGAAGCATTATCATTATAACATCAGCCTATATAAGTAGTTGATATTTTTAAAGGATAAGCTCCAGTCAGATTTTAGCCACAAGAAAATAGTGTTTAGTAGAGGACACAGAAAGAAAGACAGACAGAGAAAGAATATGAGAGACTGACAGGAGGTATTTTAGATCTTATATATAAAATCAACAGTTATTTCACACATATAGATTTTATTGCTACTTTACTTAGATACAGTCAGCAATCATTCTGTGTAGTGAATCCTAGATCAGAAAAATTGCTACCTAATACATCATGTGTTTAAGGATAGTTTTCTATGTAAAAGTAAATTTTAAATATGCAATTGTTTGATTATAATCAGTGTTATTATTACTATTACTACAGCTGCTAGTACATAGGTGTTTAAGGCATAGAAAAATTGAGCAATTTTTCACTGAGCAAATTTTCATTTCATTTAATTTTTCAATTTTTCATCATAAGCCACAGTTCATAGCACAAATTTATAAGGCAATATGAGATTTTAACATGCTTTCTGGATATGCTGATGTTTATTGCATTATCTTTAAAAATAGTACTTTATATTTTAGCATTTTGCTTTAATTGATGCTTCTAAATAGTTCCAGATACCAAATTGCCATTTTCTTCACACCTTAGCCTTAAATTAATAACTTAATTTAAGTAAATTAAAACAACATAATTTTGAGCTCTTTTTATTTCCAAATAGTAAGAAAAATGTTTTTCAATATATAAGAATCATGCAGATGCATGCATATATTGCACTTTAGAATGAGGACATAATGAACAATCATTATTCACGTAAAGAACAGGGAAAAGGTGAATGATTAAAAATAATCCCATTATCCAAATACCATGGTCTATATTGATATACTCTATGAAGTTTGTAGGAAAACAGAAAATATGAAATTCAAATCAAAATTTAATATTTTAATAAAAAGAAAAATTTGTTATGAAGACTTTGCTGTATGATGTTTACCGAAGAGCTTTTTGATAATGATAATAACTTTTCATATTTATTTTAATAGGATATTAAAATAAGAGAAAGACAGCATCTATGACATTAGATGCTTTGTGTTTCCTTTGTGCTATTTATTTTATATATGCTATTATTCTTTTTAGCATGCATATCCTTTTGACTACACATCTTTGTACTACCTACTTGCATCTAATGTGTATATGTCTCTGGCTGCATTTCTGGGTCATTTTTCTTCCTGGTGATACAAGTATATTTTCCATGCTCCTTTTCTGTGATGTGCATCCACTTGACTTAGGTCCAACTGATCGAATATGAGGTAAGCACCTCCCCTTCCTGGAATAGACAGTAAGCAACCTCCAATTCCCAGGCTATGCGCTCTTCTCATCAGTTGGCTGAATGGAGAGGAATTCAAGGGCCTAATAGGCAAGTAAAACCACTGTCGGAAAGGATCCTAGGTATCCAAAAGACCGTGTGGAGCAGTAATCCCTGGGAGGGTCTGTCCCTTGTGTGATGTAAGCAAGAAATAAATTACTTGTGTAAAACCAGTGAGATTTAGCAGTTTGTTTGTGAAACAGCTTGCTCTGCTGAACATCACCCTGTGGGTGCCTTTAACCTATAAGTTTACTAACATCACCTTACATTAGGTGCCTGTCATTTCAAATCACCTTTCATGTCATTGCTGGTAAAAATTTTATGTCAAACAAGTGTTTAATGGCTGCTTATTTTCAAAATTACTGTTTTGAATCATTACTGTGCTATAGTTTTTATTATGACTCCAATTCCCTCCACATTTTAATGTGTTTTTTTCCTTACTTTTTCATGTTTCTCTCATCATGGAGTCCCTGATTTTCCTTGCTCTCTCTATAAATCTCAATTCACCTCCCAGACCCTGGTAAAGTATTGTCCCCTCTCTGAGCTTTTTCTGACTGTCCCCATCCTCTTTTCATATCAGGCTTTCCCCCACAAACCCCCAGTCCCCTCTCTTATCAGAGGTCCTTCATGCACACTTTCCTCCATTCCTTTTACAGTAACACACCGAGCGTATTTCCCATAGTGATTCTGCACTTATTTATCCATAACCTGAAACTCTCTCACTCTCAGAACCCTCATTGTTTTCACCCTTATTCCATTCAGATCTCTTATTACATCTCTCAGAAATGATTTTCCTGCTTGTCCTGTTTAAAATAGTGCTCCGTGCCCTGGCTGGTGGGGCTCAGTGGGTTTAATGGTGGCCTGCAAACCAGAGGGTCCCTGGCTTGGATGCCCTGTCAGGGCATAGGCCTGGGTTGCCAGTCAGATCTCCAGTAGGGGGAATGTGAGAAACAAACACACAATGATGTTTCTCTCTCTTTTTCCCTCTCTTCCCCTTTCTCTAAAAATAAATTTTTAAAAAATCTTTAAAAAAATAAAAATAAGATAGTGCCCCCCAAAACTGCCCCCCTCTGCATCCCTTTACTTTGCTTTTTTTCTAGTGTTTATAATCTGATCTCACATATGATATGTCTGTATTTTGGTTCATTTTCAGTTTACTTTTCTAGAATGTAAGTTTGCCCAAAGCAAAGGATTAATCTAGTCCATGCTATCTGTCTAGCGCCTAGAACAGCACCTGGCATGTAATTGGGGCTCAATACACATCTTTTTAATAAAGAGATGAGCAAATCAATAAATTTACCCTTCTAAAATCCTATATTAATAATACTTAAAGCCAAAATCTATTTTGGTACCTTTCCAATGCATTGCCTTATTCGAGCCTCTCTCTCTCTCTCTCTGCCTCCCTATTTCTCTTCACATAGTTGATCATTCAGAAATGTACACAGTGAGACTCAGAATTACTCTGTTATGAAATTGCAACAGCAAAATAAGAATCCCTGTCTTTTGATGTCAGATGCTGTATGATTACCACAGTATACAAACATTCTCAGATAGTATACAGATTCAGTCTTAAATACAATAACTAGCTGTCACTTCTTTAGTATTTTTCCATTATTTTAATATGTGCTATCATCATAACTAGGTTGTAAGCTTGTTGAATGAAAAGATATCTTAATATTATAGTAAAAGATTTCATTTGCTCAAATATTTGCCTGGATTTACTTGTTCAGAAAATCAATTCCTTATAGCTTAACATAATATTAATTAAAAGTTTTACTTTAAATATAACATGATTTGCTGATTATATATGACATATGTTCTACACATTAAGAACTGTTTCTAGTCTTTGTTTAATTAAAGTACACAAATAAATAGTGGCAGTGTTTTATGTCCAGTCAACAGCTACAAAAACTCAAATCTCTTACTCCTTCTGTGGCATATTTACTTAGTCTGAAGCAAATTGTGTTAAAATAAATTAAAAGATACATGACCAAATGGAATTTCGTCATGCCTTTTCTTTCCTTGAGCCGACACACCATGTGCCACAAAATGCTGCTACCTTTCACACATTGGAGGGCCTTCATTTATGTTTGGACATGCTTTTTCTCATGCAAAATGTTCTCAGATAGTTGTAAAGCAGTAAGAATAATTTAACAACATGGTAATAATTTATGCTGTAATTCTTTCTGAACAAAGAGAACACAGTCTCTTGTCCTTAGCTACATTAAGTCATATAAACTATGTATAGGGCTTGAATCAAAACACAATGATTGTCTTGAAGTACAATAGAAAGCCTTTCTAGGGATTAGCTTGTTTGGGATTTTCTTACATACTCCTACACTGTGCTTTGTATTGTAAAGTGGTGTTTTTTTCTTTTCTTTTCTTTTTTTTTTTTTTAATTCTTAGGGATGGTTTCTCTAAGTAGCTATTGCCAAAAGCACACTAATATCTTTTAACCATTCAAGATGTTTTCTAACCACTTTTTCTAAAAGGGAAAAGTGATTATTTATTTACTTAATCTTTGTTCTCAGTTATTAATTTAATTTCATGTATTTTCTACTGAATCATAAATATATCCCCAGATCACTTTTTTTAAATAACACCTTCCTTTGCAACTTTTATAACCTCATATCTTCCTTTATTCCCTTTCACAACACTTTTGCCATCTGATTTTACATAAATATATATATATACACATACATATGTGTGTTTATATAATTACTAAATATAGTTATTGCTTTAAATAATTGTCATCCGTACTTGCTGATTGATCATATAACATGATCAATCAGCATGTATTGAATTACTGGATGAATAAATGGATGAATTTATATTTTAATTCTAATTCTCTGTGTCCCAGAGAGAAGTATTTGCCACAGAAAATCACCTATATTGAATCTACTAAGTTTCAAAAAGATTTATCACACTTTCATGCTATATATTACTAAATTTACAACCCAAAATGAGAACTGTCACACATATTAGAAAAAAAATAATAGAAGTGGAGCATAAAGTTGTTCCCCAAATATTTGATTGTATAATCTTAGTATGCAGTATAAATGAGACAATCAACTTAGTTTTTATATTCTTTAAACTCACAAGTCATTGTTTATTCCTGTTCTGTCACATACATTTCTGGCAGAGATGATTTGAGTCCTCATTTAGAAAACACTGGCAACTTATTTTAAAATAGTCTATTTGTTCCTCTCTCATTAGATGTGTGAGACACAGAAATAGAACACAGTGTGATGGAACAGATGCTGTGGCAATGGTGAGTTTATATGAGGATGCTGATGACAGATGCCACCTTACAGCATGAGCCAATAAAAAAGTATGAGTATTATTACTTACAATTACCAGAAAATGAGCTGGGCTATGGGCAACCCTGAATGCATAATCTCACTCTCATATACTATCAGTGATCTTATATTATGGGTACAATAAATATCCAAAGTTAATTTAAAAAGAAATAAAGACAAATGTATTTTAAGGCAGGTAGCATGAATTACCTTAGTTTTTTTTTTTTTTTCTTTAAGTCAAACACAAATCTTTCAATAGAGAAGATATTAGTTATAATAGTTATAAGTATGTTTACTAGGATTATTTCCCTTTTGTTTTGTGAACAACTAACACATAAAACAATTAAAATTCTATTAAAATTAATTGGAGAATACTTCCTGTTATGTAGTTATTATGGAATTATGTTCTATAGAACTTAAAATGAATATGTAATTCACTCAAAATATTTTTATTTAGATAGTTGTAATAAAGTGTTACTTGTCATAGGAGGCTTTTGATCTGCACGCGTACAATACTTAAATTGAAAGTCATCATTATATTCTGGTCAGTCTTATGGTCCTGTCAGAATTCATGCTTACCAGGTTTTCTATATCTATCATTGATTACTTCAACAACAGAAATAACTCAAATGAGCAAATTATGTTTTCCTTGTTCCACTATGCCGGCTCTGAATGGCTCTCAACACAGACTCAGAGACAGAAAAAAATTAGGTATAGGTAATATATGTGAGAACCAATCCCAGGAAGTGCAAATAAGAAAGTGGAAAGCAGTGTTAGTGGTATTACTGCTGTAGCCTACTGGCTTCAGAATCATCCCTCCAGAACGGAGATGTTAAATTTATTCATTGATCCCCTCATACCCGATTGTTTGAGGATAAACTGAAGGACATTAACTTCCTAAAACTCAGAAGATGTCCCTAATTTCAACCAAGCAAGATCTTGGTTAACAATCAAGCCCTCAACAATGCTATATTGTATTTTTGCGATTTATTGAGTTTAGATCTTACATATAGTGCTCTTACCGTGCTCACACAAAATCATCATCATCATCATCAAAATCAAGGGGATGTAAGAAAACTTAGGGATGTTATGGACATATCTTTGGTAGTGGTGGTTGATTGGGTATATACTTACCCAAACTTAAGGAGTTGCATACTTTAAAAATGTGCATATTTTTACATGTCAGTCATATTTCAGTCAAGTGGTTTACAAGCAAAGTTCACAGAAGATAAGAAGATATAAGAGCTTAAATGAAAAGCTGAAAGTAGGCTGGAAACTTAATTAAAACTCAGTTAATAGAGAAGATATGGGAGGGAACATCAGCACTATCTACTAGATTTTTGTGCTTTTGTGTCATGCATCAAGGTTAATGACTTCCTGAGTGTGTGTGCATATGTTGTGTGTATGATATAATCTGTGTGCTTTTGTGTGCTTTGATTTTCCTTTAATAGACATTTGTAGAAGACTTAAAAATCATTGCTAGTGAATTAATGATTTCAGCACAAATAGTGGCATACGAGAATAACTTGATATGTTAATTTTTCTATTATTAGCATTTTCTTCTTATTATAGAAGAACAATACTTATATAAGAAGTTCTCTTAAAAATAAGGTTATTGGAAATGATATTACCAAATATAAAGGTGGTTTTCTTTTTAATAGTTTTTGTCTTGGTGCTTCCTAAGTATTTCACTCTAAAAATTGCCATGAGAAATTTCCTCATTATAAAATAAACAAGATTAAAATTACATTAACTTAATTGCCTCATAGCTTAGTATCAAAACTAGATTTTTATCTACCAATATAAAATTTAGAATTTGTTTCCAATATTTACCTTGAGATAGTTCATTTCCTTTTTTCTTTAATATTATTATTTTTTAGTTATTTCAGGGATTGGGAGAAAATCAACTTGCTGCATTATTTTGGAGCAATAAATAATCAGTATAGCATGAACTATGTCTGGGTCTGCTTTTTGCTATCTCTAGAATACTTGCAGTCTAAGCTCATACAAATGCCACTGAGGGAAGGGAAAAGGTCAGGAGAAAGCTTGTGGCTGCCCTGTTGTTCAACTTCCAGTCATGCTGATCTGTGGGCAGGCCTATCCCTTGAGGCCTCAAGCTCTTCCCTGAATTTCTGTGCTTCAGTTTCATTCATTTTTAGGGAAAGAATATTTTCTGAAACTCTAGGATATGTTGAAGGTCAGAGGCAAAGCTAAATAGTAATGTCACTGGGTTCTTTCCAATAATAGTTACAAATTTACTATAAACCATAGGATTTTGCTCATACCTTTTTGCTTTTATTTAATGCCAATAACATACAGAGGAACTATGCTCTATGTTCCTCAGAATCAGTATGGTAACCACTTTTTTCCCCTAATCAATACCAAAGTTTTCAATCAAACTTTTAGAGCTAATAGAATTTTGAAAAATTATCAGTGGTTCCTAAAACCACATTAGAGGTATGAGTTTCTGTTACAGATATTATTTGTATGTCTCAATGATCCCTCTCCTATTGTTGCCAGTTCTTGTGGAGTGTTATATTATTTTTAGAACAAATATGTGAAAAGGATTGGAAGAGACCCAAATATGAGGCCAGCAAAAAGATCTGCAACTCGAAATTAAATTTTAATGAGCTAGACATTCTACCTCAAAGAAGTAGCAGCTGAAGGGCTGAATCTGAGCCACAGTCTTGAGGGTTGAATTCACAGAATTAAAGATAAAATGCAAAATTGTCCAGAATGGAGCTGGAGTAAAAAATGGCAAAATTAGGAGACTATAAGAATAGACCAAGATTAAATGGACTGTAGACAAGAAAGGATTTACAGATTTTATCACTTGGTTTTTTTCGAGTATTAAACATGTTGGTGCATTACCTTAGTCTAAAGTGGCAGAAGAATTGATGTGGAAAATTTGGGAGATACCTAATAATTCGTAAAAGAATGTGGGGATTTTAGAAGTTTAATATAAATTTGAAACCCAATGAAAAAATTGAAGAGAAGATTTTCCTTGTAGTTAGGGAGACTCTATCTCAGGAGTCTCCCTACTACTTTCCTGGAAACCTACACTGGCCTTCCTAGAAATGCCTCTCCTAAAAGTATTAACTGGAGATGAAGACTGAGTGTGGTTATTTTTTTTTTAATATTTTATTGTTCAATTACAGATGTCCCACCATATTCCCCATTGGTGTCCCCTCCCCCTCCCCCCATAGGTAATCCCCACCCCTCTGTCCATGCCCATGAGTCCTCTACTCATGTTCCTTGACTTGGTTTTATGCCAAAATTCTTGGACCCAATGTTCCTCCATGAAGAAGAGAGTTCAGTAAAGTATTTTTCTGTAGTACCATGTGATTTTTACCCTTATAGAAGAGAACATTTTTTGCACATGTCTTTTACTGTAAAATTGTTTTTAAGCTCTAACAATGGGTGCATAAGACAATCAAAGAGGACCTTTAATAAGTACTATTCTTGGGCTAATATATAAACCCATTAACCTATGGCCATTATAGTTTCTAGAACTTCTAGTTAAACATATATTGCACTTCTTAATAAATATTAAACATATCACTGAAGAATGTGCAAAGAGAATCAGTTTAATGAGTCTATAAATAGCACAACTAATAAAGAACAAAATAAATGAAAGAACTAAAATGTTGAGATCAGGGGCCCTGTAAAGATGGCAGTGTAGGTAAATGCAGTACTTCTACAGCCACTTCAAAATTACAACTAAACTTCAGGAAAAACCATCATTCAGAACTGCCTAAAATCTAGCAGAAAGAAGTCCTACAACTAAAAATACAAATAAGAAACCCCATGAAGACTGGTAGGGGGGTGGAGAGGCAGAACTGGCTGGTCCCACGTCCATGTGTGGCAGTTTACAATTGGGAGGGACACCTTGGTTGCAGAGATAACCCCTGAGGTGTGAGGGACCCCAACCCCACACCAAGCTCCCCAGTCCAGGTTTCTAGTGCCAGGATGAGAAATCCTTGTACTTTCCGACTGTGAAAACCAGCAGGAATTTCTGACCGAGTGAGACACAGGGTGACTGGAGACTCAAGCATCCTCTTAAATCATCTGTGCACGAACTTACTTGGACTCATTTGTTCTGAGCTCCTGTGCCAGGGCAACAACTTGAAAGGTACCAGGGACATACGGGGAGGAACTGAATTGCCTGGCATCAGGGCAAGAACTGTAAAGGCAGCTTTCTTCCAAATAAAAGTGCTTACAAAGGCAATTGTTCCTTTTTGGAGATATCTCTTACAGAGCTGGCAGCGCCATATCTGAGCCTCCATCAACCTAGCGAACACTGTTGGCCCTGCCCTGGTGATTAATTTCCTGAGACCCCCAAGCTACACAACTTTTGGGCCACCCAAGGCATTTCCAATGACTTTTCCATATGAATGGCCAGTCTTGGCTCATGCTTTGGACTTTCCTAAAATCTTTCAAACAAGCAGCATCTGGCCTTGACATACCCTCCCTGTACCACGCACTAAGTGGCTCCAGACCTGGCACTAGAGGAAATTACCTTGGTTCACATCTTGGCCTCCTTAACACCTCCAATCCAGCACAAGTAGCAGTCATCTGCAGATCACTTTATAACTCATGCAGATCTTGGCCCACACCTCCCAGGAGGTCCCAGAGACAGCACACCCATAGACAGATTCAGACCTTCTCAAAGCACCACCAAACCACCTCCACAAGTGACACATTTAAAGAGTGAATTCTGTGGAGTTCAGCTCTGCATAGCTGATCTTCCACAGTCGTTTGTGTCTCAGCCAGTTCTTGCAGCTGATAAGCCTAGGGATCAAGCTCTCCCACTGAGGTACCAACAGCAATCAAGGCTCAACTACAATAAGAGAGTGCACCCAGCCCATATGGGAAGTGTATCTGGAGCATCCAGCTAGGGTGGTCATGTAGGCTGTGTGACTGGCCCCTACAGGAGGACACCTGCTATTTAAGGCCATCCTGCAAACTGGAAGACATAGCAGACCTAATACATAGAAACAAACACAGGAAGGTGGCTAAAATGAGGAGACAAAAAAACATGTCCCAAATGCAAAAACAGAATAAAAACCCAGAGAAAGAACTAAACAAAATGGAGACAAGAAATCTACCAGATGCAGAGTTCAAAACATTAATTGTAAAGATGCTCAATACATTTAGGTGATGTGTAGATGAACTTATGAGAACTTTAACAAAGAGATGGGTTACATAAAAACAGAGATATGAAACCTAAAAAAGAACCAGTCACAAATGAAGAATACATTACATGGTATCAATAGTGGAGTAGGTGAGGGAGACAATCAAATCAGAGATTTGCAATATAAGGAAGTAGAATACACACAATCAAAACAGTGAAACAAAAAGAATAAAAAAATAGGATAATATAAGAAATTTCTGGACAACTTTAATTGTATCAGCATTTGCATTGGGGGTGCCAGAAGGAGAAAAGAGAAAGCAAGGGACTGAAAATCTATGTGAAAAAATAATGACAGGAAACTTCCCTAATTTGGTACACATACCTGGTACACATACAAAATACACATACACATCCACAAAGCACAGAAGAGTTCCTAACAAGATGAATGAAAGAAGACCACACTAACACACTGTAATTACAAAGCCAAAGGTTAAAGACAAAGAGATGAGGTAATCTTAAAAGTAGCAAGAGAAAGGCAGTTAATTACTTACAAGGAAGCTCCCATAAGAGTGTCTGCTGATTTCTCAACTGAAACTGAGCAGGCCAGAAAGGATTGGCAAGAAATATTCAAAGTGATGAAAAGGGAAGACTTACAACCAAGATTGCTCTACCCAGCAAAGCTACAATTTAGATTTGAAAAACAAACAAAAAGCTTCTCATGCAAGAAACAGTTAAGGTATTCAACACCAACAAACCAGTATAACAAGAAATGTTAAAGGGTTTTCTTTAAGAAGAAGAAGGAAAAAATATAAAAATATTAATAATAACATGGCAATAAATATATATTTATCAACAATTACTTTAAATGTAAATGATTAAATGCTCCAATGAAAACATAAGGAGGCTGAAAAATAACAAAACAAGACTCTCCTATATGCTGTCTACAAGAGACTCACTTCAGATCAAAATACCCACACAGAGTAAACGTAAAGGGATGAAAGATATATTTCATAAAAATATAAACAAACAAACAAAAAAGCTGAGAGCAATGCTTATACCAGGCATAACAGACTTTAAAACAAAGGTTATACAACAAGAGACAAGGACCCAACAATTTCACTTCTGGGTATTTATCTAAAGAAATGCAAAAACTAAATTGAAAAGACATACATTCATTTACTCATTGCAACATTATATACAATAACCAAGGTATGGAAGCAACCTAAATGTCCAATGATAGGTGAATGGATAAAGACATACAATGGAACATCACTCAGCCATAAGAAAATTATAAATCTTGCCATCTGCAACAATATGGATGGACCTAGATGGTATTGTGCTGAGTGAAATAAGTCAGACAGAGGAAGACAAATACATATGATTTCATTTATATGTGAATCTAAAAAAAACCCAGAATAAACAAATAAGCAGAACTGAAACAGACTCACAGATCCAGAGAACATCATGATTGTCGGGTGGGAAAGTGGTTTGGGGAATGGGTGGATAAGATGAAGGGATTGAGCTGTATGAATTGGTAGTTACAGAATAGTCACAGGGATAAAAAGTACGGCATAAGAAATATAGTCAATTATGTTGTAATAACTATGTATGGTATTAGATGGGTACTAGAGTTATCAGGGTGATTTTGTATGTATTACACACATATACCTGCACATGTGCACATATACGCATATCCCGTTGGTTCTGTGTCTCTCAGAATCCTAAGATATACAATCACCATTAGGTATCCTAACAGTAAAATAAAGGTGACTAGAAATTCTGAGAAGCACCGTGGTGTAGGGGAAGAGCCAGCAGACCTGAGTTTAAATTCTTCTCATCTTGTTCTAATTATATGTTTTTGAGCGGTGACTGCATCATTCCAATTTCTGCTTCCTTCATCATACTGCTTTTCTTCTTCTGATCCTCCTCCTCTGTAGTCAAGTCTTCCTCTGTCTTTTTCTTTATAGATACCTGTGATTGCATTCAGCTCACCCAAATAATCCAAGATAAACTATGCATCCCTAAGTCCTTAACCTTAATCACATCTGCAAATTTTCTTTTACCAGGTAAGGCAACATATTCACAGGTTTTGGGGATTCAGATGTTGACAACATGGGTGCCTTTTAGTCAGTCTACAGCACACATCAACATGCAAATGTGTGGACTAAGAGAAGTTGTTTATGAAGATTGATAAATAGGAACCAGAGTAATAGAGAAAAAGAAAAAGAGGCACTGTTTTTGTATTAACTAAATGTGATAACTTCAAAACAACACACTTTCCATACAACTGTGATTAAAACTTGTACTGATTGTGCCTCTTTGCAAAATTCTTAGCAGACCTAAGTTTAAATTCACTGAAGTTTTCTCCCATTTTGACTGGCCTCTCTAATCAGAGTTTATGGGTTGACCTTAGTTTCCTCTGCCCATACCCAGCTTTGGAGTCTTGCCTACACTGCTGAGATGCTGATCTTGGAACGTGTTCCAACTTTTACTAAACTGTTCAAGTATAGGCTCTGACATTCCAATGAGACCACATGCATCAACATATGTTACTGTGGGTAGCATTTTATTTAATCATTTTACTAATAATTATTAAATGGTTAGTCAGTGCCAAGTGTACCAGAGACACAGTGTCGCTCTCATTAAGAACCTTATATCCTACAGGACTTGACTGAACACCAGGGGACAACTCACATGCACACACACTCACACAAATAGTCATTTTAAGGTGCCACTGATTGTTAAGACACAACATTATTTTATATAACAGTGCAAAATTTTAAAGTTTATTATAAAACTATGCCATAACACAAAAACACCATTCCACTCATATAAAGATGCATCTCCAATTCCAGAGATATTTTATTGTGGGATTTAATATGTCCTGAAATTGATAAAATACAGTGATGCAATATATTGTATATTGCTGTTTTAATATAGATGACTACCTAAATTAATTGAAGTAAGATTAGTGAGGTTTAACAGGGTAGGATATTGCTTAAAGGGAAAGAAGTTACTAGGCCATGGCCAAGGCAGGTTGCTTTTGTTTGTTTATATGTTTTGTTTTCTTGTCTATCATTTCACAGGGTTATCAGACCACAGAAAAGAAAGAGTAAAAAAAAAAAATTAGATTTATTCTTGATTTATATCTAATCTCTAGAATTTATAACTGGAGAATGAGAAAGATGTCACAATACACAACTGGAGAAATGGGAACACTGGAGAATCAATATTACCGTTTATATTTGGCTTGGTCAGATTCCCTAGGCTCTGGGTTGACTCTCACATAGGTTGAGTTGGCTAGACAATATTGCTTGACCACTGGCTTGAATGGTAAGAAAGTGGAGGAGAACAATGAACAAATGCAGGAAAGCATGAAAGAAATGGGCTTTCTGGAAATATTTAAGTATTTTTGTATTGTTGACACATATAATATATTGGTGGAAAATGAGATTAGGCACTTACCCAAAGTAAGATGATAAAAAAAGTTGTGTGTATACTAACAGATTGAATTTTATACTTTTAATCAATATGTTATAATTGATAGGGCAAGAGAGAGACTAATCAGCTCTATTTTTGGAAAGGATAACTTTCTCTGATTATAAAAATAATATATTCTCAATAAGCTATTTAGCAATATAGAAAAGTATAAAGAAAAACTAAAAAGTATGCCACATATGTGTCAGGTTAAACCATTGTTGTTTTGAAAAATATCTTTCCCAAAATGGCTCTGAGTAAATAACACACACACACAGATGTTCTTTTTCCTATTTAATGCCAGTTTCCTCTTCACTACAATTAGGTACGTATTATATTTTATTTGTATGCTATGTATGGTATACATTAAGGTAAATATTATATATGCGAGACCTAATATATTTTTCATAATATAAATACTATATTTACCTTGTATAATTTACTTCTAATATGACCAAATGTGGGACCCAGAAGATACAATTACCTATACATAAGTGTCTGCAATCCCTCACCATTAATTCTTTATTTATTATACTAAGGAGCATAGCAAATGTTTGTAATTTTCCCTGAGCAATTTTCTTAGTTTGCTCACTTTTTGGTTTCTTTTATAGAAATGGTTTTGCTTTTAGAATTTCTTTTGGAATATCTGCATATTTTTATTTTAAAACTTTTACATCCACCTAAAATATCTAATTACAGGGTCAGTACTATTTGGAAATGGAGCTACTTTTCTTTGCATGCTAAAATACATTTTTTTTTTTTTTACGAAGGCTTTATAAAGTGTGCATGAAGCCTCAGAGATATTTAATGAGCTACACTTCACTATTCTGGGAGTAGTTCTTGGAAATAGAAGAGTTTTACTTGCAAAAGCGAAGATAGAATGTGATCAGCATTTCAAAAGGACTCTTGCATGCTCTGCCTAAACACTACTGACAGTAAAGATGGCGTGGCTTCCAGCATGGAAGGAACACTCCCGTTATCCATCTCATCCATATAGGACCTTACTGTGTGCTGGGCCTGGGGTGGGAGGGTTGGTGCTCAGTATCAGTGATGATCCTGATCTTGCCAGTTTTGTACTGATGATTTCCAGCCTCTGAGGTGTCAGAAACAGCACAGTTACTTAAAGGCAGCATCCGTGGCGCTGGGAGCTAAACCTAGCCTCATTGGTTTCTAACACTGGAACTCCTAAACTGTGACTCCTCAGGAGCCAATTCCAGAACCTGCAGTTTCAGATCGATACGTTCGGGAAAAGGTAGAAAATAGAAAAAAAAGAAAAGAAAAAGAAAAAGAAAGAAAGAAAGAAGTTCATCTAGGGAGGGCAATTAAAAAAAAGGTTATTTTTGTTAGAGGATTTACAATATAACATAAGCAATTAATTCGTTTTAATGATCTGTTTCACAGGGAAGAGTGAAAGATAAGATTAGTATCTATGAAAAGGAGCACTATTCCTTGTGGGTCTCACTATCATCATCATTGTGTATGTAAGTACCTATCAGGAAACATTACACAGTGAATAAGGAAATAATTTAATGTTACATGTCCAGTAAGCTTCCCTGAGATATATGCTGGCACTACAAGCTGACATTTAGGGTCAGACTCTTAATTCCAGTGGGGACAAAATCATCTGAACAAAAAGTCCCCATTAAGGGTAGATAATAAAGACAGTGAGTGCGCTCGGAAGCGGGCAGCGAGCTCCCTAGAACGTTGAGCATGTGGCTCAGAGTAGCAAGGGCGGTGCACCACATTAATTACAACAAAGTTCACTTCAGAACCCGTATCCTGCAAGCGCCACATACTAATCAATCACCCTTGCTCAGGAACTTGTTCAACAACTAGGCGGACCTGAGCCTTTGTAATTCTTTAAAGACAGCACATCATTGTTTGCTATTAAATCCTCTGGATACATGTAACAGTGCTTCACACATGACAGGCATTTCATGACTCTTCACTGAGTGTCTAGTACCTGACAGCTAATTAACAGTCTTTCCAAGGGACGTTAGTAAATTAATACCTCAGTTTTCTTAACATTCACTCTCTTTATATTATATATAAAGTTTTGCTGAAAAATATATCTTGTAGTTACTGCTCCATCCTTTGCTAATTTAATTCCAAAACATATCATACTTTATATTTTATATTTAAAAATTTAATTCTGATTAAAGACTATAGTAGTAAAAAATATCATAGATGATGAAAGATATGGAGCAATTGGTCTACAAATTGACAGTATAGAATAGTAGTGAGCACTGAAATTTAATTTTCCTTTTCCTTATGTCATTCGCCCTAAAGACATTTTAGGGTCACTGTCCATAAAGTAGCAGATTGATAAAGGTCTAATTTAAATAAAACTTGACTCAAAGTGGGGACCAGTCAGGCTTGTTCAAGAAACTCCTGGGTATGAAAAAAATTAAATCCTAGGAAAATAGATAGCAACTTAGTACTTGGGGAATCATTCAAAATGGACCTCTCAATCAGCTTTAAAGTAAACAATTTTATCTATTTTAAGAAATGAAGAGCTGAGTCAACTCGGGCAGGAACTGAGTATGTCATTTTATAGAGTCTCACTAGAACAAAAATGCAACATGTGCCGCTAGTCCACCTTGCCAGCTTATACAGCTTTTGAGAGTGAAAGGTTTTCAGTAATAACATTAATTATTATTAAATATTATGAACTTAGTTTCATAGAGAATATAAACATCAATATTTACAGTCTATTGATAAAATATATTTTAATTTTTTAGGACATTGTAGAGTTAGCTATCAATTTCTAATGGAACATTTTGTAGAATTGCCATTTAATAATTTTTATAACTAACACAAGCCATTCCTTTTTAAGTGGCACATGTCCCATTTTCTGTCTTTTCCTCATTTTTACCACCTGCTAGCTCTGTTTCAGGCAATGAAACAGCAGTGTTCTCAGCAGACAGTACAACCTCCTCCAAAGTGGTACCAATTCAGATGGTTCATAGTAAAACAAAACCTTGAAGACTACAGTAAGTGCTTTAAAAAAATATATTTTAATTCTTATTTTCTTCTTTTAATGTTTTAAAATCTAGGTTAAACTCTAGATTGTAAATGACAATTAAAAATTATATTTGGTATATCTATGTGTACATATAGAAATATACTTGGGTTGAATTTTAAAAACCCAGGTTGAATTAAATAGATCTTAGTCTGTCTTTTCTTTAATGATGTGTATGTTTTGAATTAGTCCTCTGCAATCTAAAATGCAACTATCCTGTTTTGGCCTTATTTTATGGTGACTGATTTTATAATTATTTTTTTTCTCCTGTGAATAACAGTTCTTTCTTTCCTGGGTAAGAAGTGTCTTAGTTTGTTTAGGCTGCTCTACCAAAATACTACAGGCTGGGTGACACCACAGTATCTCAGTTTTGGAGGCTCGGTCTCTAATCAGTGTGCCAGCAGCCTCAGTGTCTAGTGAGTGCCCCATTCCTGGTTCATAGACAGCCATCTTTTTGCCATCTTCTGTCATGGTATAAAGGGAAGGGGTTCACTCTGGGGCTTTTTAAAATAAAGGTGCTAATATCATTTATGAGAGCCCCGCTCTCATGACCCAATCAACTTCAAAATGATGGACTCCCTGATACCATCACTTGGAGGCTAAGATTTCAAAACTTTTTGAAATATTTATTTGCATATAAACTACCCCACATAATTTTGTGAAATAAACAGAGTATAATTAAGAAGGAAGCAACTACCGTGATTTGTTGTTAATCTCCACAATCATTTCCTCATCTTCCAAAGCTGTTAAGTGCCTTTATTTAAATTTTGGCACACAGGAATATTCAGTCTATATCAGAAGGTGATTCTCAATATTAATTGTTTTATCTTTAAGTTAAAATGTTTTATCAGTTATAAGAAATTTTGATGATATGGAAAAATTTTGGAAGGATAAAAGCAACAAATACTGAATAATGACTCTATTTAACAATATATTTTGAGTACTGCATGATTATTTAAACAGTATATTTAGAATAAATTGTTGATTGAAAAATATGTTCATGAATTTATAAATTATTGATATCTTATATGTATTGTTTATTTTGTATGTCAAACCAAGGTAAAACTCCTGATTAGTTCTAAGAAAGAGCAAAAGTCAACATTTTAATCAAAATATAAAATAAAAAAAAATTTCCATTGATGCCTATACTAGTAAGAAAATAAATGAATTAATGGACATAGTTTTTCAGAACTAAACAGTTATGAATGACCTTTTATCTTCAAGGAAATAAATATGTCTATAGATTGGACTGTGTAGGTTGTTATTCAATTTCAAATTTAAAAATTAAACTGTGTGGGTAGGTTTCATTTTATACCAATTCCACTAGAATAAGGTAAAGACTTAAGTAAGTTAAGAATGTAAAAATTACATTATTGTGCTTGGTTCAGTCACTGTTTTAAGATAAAGAATAGTCAAATGAAAGATGTTTACAGAGGCAACTGAAATTACTCATATTTCCTTTTTTCCACTGAACTACAAAATATAAGGGTAAATAATAAAAGAGATGATATTCTACATACTAAAAGTTCAATTTATTTAAATACATTTATTTAAGAACCTACTGTTCTAAGTGATGCATACGAAGAAATAAGTAATGCAATGCCTGACCTCAAGAACTCAGTCTAATAAGAAGACAAATAAGTTAGCTATTACAACACAATATGATAAGTTTCCTAAAGGAATGGAATAAATATCATAAAAGTCGACAAATGACATGGCACAAACTCAGCTATCATTGAACTGAGAAGATTTGGGAAGGTTTCTGGTGAGTCAACTGAAGAAAGTCATAAAGAGTAGATGACATTCATTCAGGCAGACAGGTGGGACATGAAATTTCCATTCTATGTAAAAAAAAAAATGTTTCCTGAGTAAATACAGATATATTTATATGAACCTATAAAATCATATATAAAGTATGTATTTTTTTAGGGAGAAAAGTTGACAGACAAGTACATTTTATCTCAACTGATTTTGAAATTGTTTTATGATGAGTAACATTGATTTGGACCCTCACAAAATAAGAGGCACTTAACACTTTTGGAAGATGAAGAAATGATTGTGGAGATTAGTGACAAATTAGGATAGTTGCTTACTTCCTAATTATACTCTGGTTACTTCACAAAATTATGTGGGGTAGTTTACATGCAAGTAAGTATTTAAAAAAGTTAATGGAGTTCAAGCTTTTATGGTGATTTATTTAGCATAACCCTCTTGCATATGGAAATATAAGAATGAAAGAAAAAAAGTCTATTTGAAGGCATTGTAGAATAATCAAAGCTAGCAGAAACTAGGAGAGCCTCTCCTTAAATAGAAACTGGAACAAGTGAGATTTGTGAGTTTGCAGACTTTTGCCTGAAGGCACCTTTTAATTTAGTACTACTTCTGCAGTAGAAAATGATGGTCTTACTAGCTTAAGGTGTCAGATGACAGAGTTTAATGCTCTAAAAGCATTTGGAAATTTATGGAGAAAACTGGAGAAGAAGGAGTTGCAAGAGATGAAAATGAAAAAAATTGTTTAAAAAGTGCACAAATCTTGATATAATGCTGAATTTTTCAGGCATGAAAGAGAATGCAGACCCTTAAAAAATGATAGTGGCTTGAAAGATATGAGTGAATATTGCAGTTGCTGACCATAAATGGGAGACACAGTTTGAATTCAAAAAAGTAAAATGCCTGATTAAATAAAAGCAAGCCTCTGAAGAGAATTATAACAAAATCTGGACTCCATACAATGTATAAAATATAATGTTTGGTCAGAAATCAGCAAAATTCAATTGATTATTCATAGGTGATTTTTTTATGTCAGTTATACCTCAACAAAGGAAGGGAAAAAACATTTACCCAGAGAAAAAAATGCAGTCAATAGAAAATCTTCATGAAATTATCAAGCTATTGTAATTAGCACTCTAGGAGTCTAAATCATCTATTAAAATATTCTCAATGATTTAAAGGAAAATATACTCATAATAAACAAAAATGTAAGAAAAATCAATAGAGAAAGAGCTATACAACACAAAATCAATGCAGTGAAGCTAAGAAGTACAGTAACTGAAATAAAAACTTAATTTCATGAAATTGATAAGAAATAGGGAACAGTAAAAGAAAAACTAGTGAATATAAAGATAGATCAATTTAAAATATCCAATCTGAATAATAGAAGAAACATTAAGTAGTCTAAAATATATGTAAGAGTAGTTCCATAGGAGAAAGTATAAAAATGGGGCAGAAGATTACTTGAAATATATTTATATATATATATTTTTTCAGAACTTTGAGAAAAAGCATCTAAATACAGATACAAAAACTTCAAGAAATCACATAATCACGAAGCTATGGATATCAAAAAATAAAGAAAATTACCTAAAAACAGACTGAGAAGAATGACATATTACAAACAAAATATGAAGATTAGATTACAACAAAACAACTTGCCTAAAATGCTGGGGGGAAAAATGGTAATGTTAACCTGGAATGTAATATATACAAAAATAAACCTTCAAAAATAAAGGGGAAAAAGAAACATATTAAGGAAACCAAAACTGAAAGAACTACTGGATTTAGATATGCGTACAAAAAATGCTAAAAGAAGTAATTCAGAATGAAGGAAAATGACACCAGACGATAGCTTGAATATACATGAAGGTGTGCAGATATTAAAAGTCAGTGAATTAAAAGACCAATTTTTACTCCAACCAAGATGGAGCAAAAGGAACCAGATTTACCTTCCCAACTAAAACAACTAAAAAATACATAACAAAATAAACAAAACAGTGAAACACATCTAGTAATGCAAAAGCGATCCATGAAAGATGAGAAAGAAATGCAATGAGCCAGATATTTACCTTAACTTTCTGTCTGGAGAATATAACTCAGGCAGAACTCAGCTATATTTCTCTAAGTAGAGAAGATAGATGCAGAAATCCAGGGAATTTAAAGTTCATAGTGCATAGTAAAAGAGAGGAGAAATGTGAAAGAGAGAGACAGAAAGAGCGATATTGTTTGATTTAGAGTTCTGTAGAATATCAACATAATACTGATCAGTGAACACATGTGTAGAAAATAACAGATGCTAGGAAAATGTTTTAAAAATAAAAATAATAATCTGCAAAGTTCAAAGAAAATTAAAAAATATATATTACTTGTTCTTAAAAGCCAGAGTGGAAAACCTCATAATTCATGAAGTAACAGGTGGAGCACTAAAATGGTTTCCTCAATTCTTCATAAAACTAAACTAGACTAAACACTGTTTCCACCCAATAAAGTTCAATGACAATATCATCAAGGGTCATATGGTTTTCAGATAAGTTAATCATGCCTTGGAGGAAAGCTCAAGAATATATATACATATATTATATTCATCATCCAACAAAAACAAACTTGCAATGTCTGTTAACTAATCAGAAATAACCATGCATTCCATAAGCAGAATATACCATTGATAATGAAAAAAAAAATTCAAAAATGTCCTAGATATGAAAGAGATGTTAGAGTCAGTAGCTTAGGACATTGAATATGTGACAAATATATATAAAAAATAAAAAGAATAAAAAACAGAAAAAATGAACAATATATCATTGAGAGTGATTCAAAATTTACTGATTTAATATATTATATATTTTCTGAAACATAGAAGATGAGTTCATAAGAAAAAGAGTAAATCTCAGGAGCGTAAGACAATCCTAAACATTATTTTAATAGAACCTCAAAATTATTAAGGAAAAATCTTCCAAGAGAAACCCACAAAGTTAAAAATTCCAACATCCTGTTTCAATAATTTAAAAAACAAATACAGTATCAGTAAAGTTATAGAATACCACTATCAGCCAACTTGAATTAATGGGCATGTATAAGAACTCTACCTATTAATACATTCTTTCCAAGTGTGCATGGATCATTTACCAAGAAAAACATATTCTGAGTCAGAAAACATACCACAATAAGTGGAAGAATTATTCAAATCATACAAAGTAAGTAGTTTGACCACATTTGAATTAAATACTAAAAAAATAAATGAGAGCTATCTGGAAAGGCCAAATATAGTTTACATCTAAATAACACATTTCTAAATAATCCATGATTCAAAGAAGAAATTTAAGTGTGTATTAGAAAGTATTTGAATTGAATGAAAATTTAAATGCAAGAAATCAAACTTGTGCTGCTCAATGCTGCTGAAAAACTAATTAGGGGAAAGTTATAAAGAGGACGCTTATACAAGAAATTAAAAAGTTTTCAAATCAAAGACTTAAGTTTTCACCCTAAGATACTAGGGAAAAAAAGAACAATATAAGGCAAAGTTTGCAAAAGAGAAAAAAAAAGAAAAGTTAGAGTAGAAATCAATGAAATAGAAAAATGGGAAAATTGCTAATAAAATCAAAAACTAATTTCATGAGAAGATAAAAATTTTAATTCTATAGCCAGACTGATTAGAAAAAATAAATATAAATTACCAATATGAGGAATGCATGAGTTAAATCACATCAAATTCTACACATATTAAAAATATAATAAGGAAACATTATAAATAACTTTATGCCAACAAGTTTGGCAACTTAATCAAAATGGAAAAAAAAAAAGTATAACAACTGCCCCAATAAAATCCTTTATCTATTAAGTCAATTGAATCTGTAGTTAATTTTTTTATCCACAAGATAACTCAAGACCTAGAACTTTTTACTGGGAGAATTTAACCAAATATTTACAAAAGAAATAATACCAATTCTATAAAAATGCATTCAAAAATTTTAATTAAAGAATATGTTTCAGACAATTCCCTGAAACCAACATTTATCAGATACAAAAACCAGAAAAAATCTTTATAGAAAAAAAGAACCAATATCATTATGGACATAGAGGCAAAAATCCTTAATGAAACTTTACAAACAAAATCTAGTGAAATAAAAAATATACGTATACATTATGACTAAATGGGATTTATCTCCAGAAAGAAAGGTATTCTAATGGTTGAAATTTCATCAATATAATTCACCATGTTAATGAATGAAAGAACAAATACATATAATATTTCAATAAATGGAGGAAAGCTTTGATAAAAGTCAAAATTTAGGAAAGTGTACACTTTAAATACATGCAGTTTATTGTCTATTAACTATGCTTCAATAAATGTGGTGAAACAAACACTGAGAACATATATTTTAAATTTTTTGTTAAAACCATCTGTTTAAATAAAAAATTAATTATTTAAAAAGTAATACCATTTTTGGGTTCACAACACAAGTAGGTTACATATATATTTATACACACACACATACACACACATATATGATATGAATCACACAATAGAATGTGTAGGGAAATGACACAGTTACAAGTTTCCTATATTTCACAGAATCCTATAATTTTAACTCTAAGTGTACATTGTGTTATGTAAAAAGTTCACATTATATTCTCTAGAAGAAGTAAAAATATATGCAAAGTGGTACAGTAAAAAAACCGAAGAGAAAAAAACAAAGACCCACACTTACATGGATCTTTTAAACAAACAGCTCTGATCCCGATGAATATACCCAAATAGAAACAAAATCAACAATAAATCCTACTTTACACAATACACAGAAATTAATTCAAGAGTATCTGGAATAGGTGGAGATATAGATTCAACAGGATAATGATCAGAAACACTGATGCTTTTTGGAGCCCAGTTATGATATTTGATGATTAACTATACTGTATTTGAAAGTCTCCAGGTTACGATGTTTAAGTGGTTAAAACAAACAAACAAAAAATATGAGTTCCATAATGGGGAGCATATTTGTTTGTGTTGTGGAGTGAGTGGTGGTGATAAATATTGCAGAAAATAAAGGCTAAGAAAGGGAACTTTATGGAGAATAAAAGTGGAAATCTTATGAAGAAAGCTCTTTAATACAACACGCTAATGAGAAGGAGCAATCGATAGAGCAAGAAAGCAGAGAGATGTTTTAGAGAGAATCAGGTTCACGTTTTTGTTCTTTTTTATTAGCTTTTTTACTTTGTGCAAAGCAATTAACCTTTCTGAGATTCAGTTTATTCAACTCTAAAATGAGATTAATTATCTGTAACTCAAAAGGTGGCAATGAGAATTTGGCAAGTTTAACATATTGTAGGCATTTGGTACATTGCATGAAATTTAGCACATATTAAATGGAATTTTGTCCTCATTCCACAACCTATCCTTCATTACTATCCCCGGACTTTCAAAAGAAACTATAGGAAATTAAAATTTATGTTAAATTACTTGAATTAATCCATATATGCTTCTAGTCTTAGAAAACAAAGTTCGAGGATAGAAAAGCATCATATGTTGGGAGGATGTGGAGAAAAGGGTACCCATATACAATGCCAGTGGAAATGTGAATAGGCGAAGCTTCTACGGAAAACTATATGGAGGTTCCTCAAAATACTGAGAGAAGAGCTACCATATAACCCAGCAATCCCTCTTCTTTATATCATTCCAAAGATTTGAAAATACATGTTCATAATAATATATGCACCCCCATGTTTGTAACAGCATTAGTCATAATAGCCAAGACAGGAAAACAACCTAAATGTCTTTTGACTGATGATTAGATAAAGAAGATTTGGTAGAAACAGAATGGAATACTACTGAACCATAAGGAAATAAACTATTGCCATTGATTACAATGGGAATGTATCTTGAGAATATTATGCTAATTGAATTAAGTCAAATGGAAAAGGATAAGAGCCATATGATTTCACTCATATGTAGGATATAAAACAAAAAACAATGAATGAACAAATAAAACAAACAAACTCATAGACACAGACAATGGTATGGTGGTCAACAGAGGGGAAGGGGGGTCAGAGGAAGCTGAAGAAAGTCAAGAGGGTCAAATTTATAGTGACAGAGGGTGACTAGACCTTGGTTAGTGAGCACACAAAAAATAAGGTGATGTCTTAAAAGTTGAACACCTGAAACATATAATTTATAAACCAATGTTACCCCAATAAATTTAATTTTAAAATATTAAAAAAATAATGTTGTAAAAGGAAAATTGGATTTAAAGAAAATTGGGACTGTGAGAGCTACTAGTAACTACATAGTTTGATGTGAGACTCCTTCTATTGTAAAATGGACATAATAACTAAATTGCAAGATTAAGTAAAATATTGTAATAGAATTTCTGAGCCATGTTGCTTTATATATATTTGTCACTTAACAAATTGAAGCTACTTTTATTATTAGCGTTCAATAAGTGCTACAGAAAAACTTAGGTTGGGGTTCAATTACTTGTGATCTATCCAAAGTCTAGTGTGGAAGTGAAGCTTCAAAGATTAAATGATATTTGTAAAGAACTTTAAATTGAGAAACTTAGTTTTAGAGTTTTGTAAGAACCAAGCAAAGATATTTGTAATTTTGAGTAGAAGAAACTTTTCCTCACTAAAATGTAGGACAGAATATCCTGTATGTCAGTTCTTGGGGCATAAAACCTGAGGAGCTATAATAAATAATTTTGCAAGCACATAACCTCACATAGTTTAAGTAGAGCAGAAGCAGCAAATCTACCTCTAATTTAAGGACATTTATATGATCAAGCATATTTAGCAAAGCAGGAGCCCAAGAAGGAGGAAATTTGTCCTGGTGCTGAGGGCTATAATAAGGCTCGATTAATGTTAGGAAAGCCGGACATAAATATGGCTCCTCAGCTATCCTTTAGGGTTAAGTTGGGAAGAAGCCTTAAACTTGTTAAGAGGAATATCATTAGAGCACATGTATCATTTGTTAATATACTTTGGAAGATTTCAAAAAATTGTTTATTTTTATATATTCTAATAAATATACACCAATACTGGATTTCTTAGTTAGCCATAACTCTTCAGAACTGAATTTAAGCTGTAATGTCTGAAATATTTTTGGTTTATCTACTCTTTAAAATGTATTACTGATTTTTTTTATAACATGAAAAATAAGTATCATAACATTATAATGATTCAAGTGGCCTATCTATACTTAAATTTCTTTGGGCATGTCTACCTAGTAATATGATACTCCATAAAATAATAAATGAATACTTTAAAGAATTAAGAAATATAAAAATATGGTTGAGAAACAGAATTTTTTACATGAAGTATCTTGCAAAGTGGAAGAAAATATCTAGGTCGTGTATCTCTTTATATTTATAAGAAAAAGGGGTGATGTAACTCATTTTAGGCTTAAGCATAGACAAACATGTACCCCACACAACACTATACTAATCACAAGACACAAACATGAAAAACATTCAACTTTATTTCTATGTGCATATTATCACAACAAGAAGTGGAATGGGGAGGATGTGATATTTATTTCTATAAGTTTTAATTCAATTAAAATGAGCTCCTTAATAATTCTTTTTAATGAACTTTCAAATACTTTCTCATTACTTACTCTTAGCTCCAATATAACTGACTTACCTGTCATTCTAAAAATACTATGAATTATTTGCGAGGCTTTGATTTTTTTGCTAATATTTCAGTTAATAAAGACCAGATATTATGTGGTTTAGAGGATTTAAATATGAGATGATACAGTTCGAATTGCTGACAATTTATGACAACTAATTAAAAACAAACCCTACAAGGGAAAGCCCAGGCCCAGATGGTTTCACAGGTGAATTCTATCATACATTTAAAGAGGGAATAAACCTATTTATTCAAAAACTATGGTGGGAGAGGGAGTATTTTTAACTCATTCTATGTGTAGTTTTATACTGATATGAAAGTCAGACAAAGACATTTAAAAAAGCAAGGAACAAAAAGACAGGAAGAGAGGGAGGAAGAGAGGGAGGAAGAGAGAGATGGCGGCAGAGAAGAAAGAAAACAAAAGAGAAAGAAAGAAAGAAAATGAAACAAGGGAAGGGAAGGGAAGAGAAATGAGAAAAAGAAAGGAAAGAAAGACCAATGTCTTTTCTGAATGTAGATGTGAAAATCCTAACAAAATAAGGATCATAGCCAATCAAATCTATGTAAAAATTATTATTAACCATTACTAAGAAAGATTTATTCTAGGAATGCAAGGTTGTTTTAGTTTTTAAATATCATTTAATATAACATATCATGTCATTTCCTCAATAAAATTAGGAAAAACATTTAGCAGTATCCAATATCTGTTTATAATAACTTAAAAACATTAGGAATAAAGAGATATTTAACTGTTACCAGTAGACAGTCTGTCTCTAGTGTTAGGGAGTCTCGCCTGTTGGCAGGATGGTGGCAGGAGAAGATTTTTGCACTGGCTATGCAGAAAGTTAGCAATGTCAATGGACAGGGGCCTGAGCATGTGAAGGTCTAACAAGACAGGCCGATAGAAGAAGTCCTTCCCCACACCTCTGGTGCCAGAGTAGAGGTGGGACCAGGCGAAGCCAGGCACATGAGCCATAGAAGTACAAATGGCTCAGCGGAGCTGATGAACCTGAGGCCTGTCAGCCTAGCCCGGGGAAACAAGGGGTTACTTGGGAGGTTGAACCACCCCAAGCTCATAAAAGTTTGGGAAGCTGGTTAATCATTTTGAGAAAGCACATGACGTATCTCATACCCAAGCTAATATAATCCCGGGGGAACAAAAAGGCTATCTCTTGGTGGTGGCTGGCTTGCTCATGACCTATAATCACATGATGCATTCGCCTGTTCTCTCAATGGGCCATGTGGCCTTAGCAGCCACGTGGCCCGTGGACTCCAGGAGGGAGTCTCTCTCTCTTTCTCTCTTGCCCACCTGGGGGGGTACTGGCCCTTGCATTCGCATGCGCCCCCATTCCGGAGCACGAGATGATAAGGCGCTGGCAGCCGCATGGCCCTCAGCCTGCAGGCCCCACGCCAGACCCCAGGAGAGAGCCGGAATGAACAGCAGCCAGGACCACGGCTGCTCAGCAGCAGCCTGCAGGCCTCAAAGGACTGCACTTTCTTTATGTTGGAGCTAGAACTCTGGACACTGGCTTTTGTCTTGTTCTCGCTGAGGGGATGGACTTTCACACAGGAGTCTACCATCCTCCCAGATTCGACAGCCCCTGAATACAATCTCTTTTCTTTTGCACCAGCATCTACCTCATGAGTTTGGCTTTTGTGGTGAAAGGCAGCTGAGCCTCCATTTTAGTTTGGTTACTTAACGAACATCATGAAGTATACGTAAAGCCTATAGCTAGCATCACACTCAATGGTGAAGGACTGTTCTGGCTACTTTTTTTCAACATTGTACCTGAAGTTCTTACAACCATTGACTTGTCCACATATGATACACATTTCAGGAAATCACTGACATCATGAATTTTATCCAGTGACCTATAAAAAGTAATCATTAGCTGAAGTAGTCAGTTTTCTCAGAGCAAGTTACTGAAATATGCTTAATGAGACTATAAATGCTTAATATTTGTTACATATTAATCTAAGGATTTTACAAATATCAATTTATGTAATCCTTGCCACGATCCCACAAAATAGGTATCATCATCTGTCTCCAATTTTCAGATGAAAAACCTGTGGTTAACTAACCGCCTTGAGACCACCAGCACTAATCTTTGATATCTTTGTGAAGGTTTTCTGCTTTTAGGCTGTGATTCTAACTATTATTCTATACCTAGCCTGAAATGGAAGGTTAGATCTCTCAATGGCTTCTCAGCCCAATCCCATCACCTCCAGCTTTCTCTGGCATTATACAGCATTGATTATCCCCCATTATTTTCTTTCTTTGCCTTTTCCCCTTTTCTAAATCCTTACTAATGGCACTTAGATGTGTTCAAACTTTCCATACTTTAAAAGTATAATCCCCTTGATCTCACTTACTTATAACTAAGCAGCTACCATATTCTTTGCATTCTCTTTAAATCCAAAGTTTTTATGAGAACTGCCTAAACTTATGAACACTGTTTCATTAGAGCTATTCCCCAAGCACATTCCAATTTGTAAAATGTAGCTACAATTACCTCAAAAGATTTTACTTCTCAGTTCATTATTGCACTTACAGTGAACATGTTGACATTTAAAAAAATTCTTCTATCTTGACATATCAGTAGTTTTCAACACAGTAAAGTGTTTTTGTTCCCTTGACTAAGGTAGTTTCTTAGTCTACTTCTTAACAATGGTGTTTTTGTCACCTTTGCTGGTTTATCATTCTAAATGTGATTCTAAAATTTAGAGTTATGTACATCTTTGTAATTATGTTTTTAAAATTTGCTGTTTAAAAATATTTTTAAATGACACTGGTTTGGCAGTAAAACAAAATCGTGGCTGCAGAAATGTATAGGAATAGCAATGTGGCATGAATTTGATTAGTGCAGCAAGTATAAGTTAATAGAGGAATGACTACATCATCACATTTCCTCACAAAGCAACGGGTTTCTTTATGGTGGCTGGAAAAGAAAGATGGCAACAATAGATGAAGATGGGTTACATTTTGTTACTGAATTCTGTGCAAAAAATTGCCTTTCACATGCTAAGCTAAAAATTACTGGCACCAAAATTGCAGAATAGGGTTAAATGACTTGGAAGAAAACTTTGGAAGCAGAAATAGAATGCATTTGTAGGAAATACTGTAACATTAACATTCCTTCTAATGCAGAGAATGGTCGTGTGTGTGTATGTGAGATGACAGCCATGCCACCAAGGGGAGTTTGATTGTGAATAGAAAGCATTTCTAAGAAAACATTATCTAGTTAATTTCACATATATACTTTTTATGTAATAAGAGTGATTGATATACGATGTTCACCTAAATCTTTAAAAACATAAAATATAAAAAGACTAAGTGATAAACAGCTATTGCACCATAGTTTAATTGTGTTTTTTTTTCTTAGTAATATAAAATAACATATCTTACAACTGTTGGCATTTCAGATTTGATGAACTACAATAGCATATTATATATAATATGCATGGTTTTTGGTTACTATATCCAGATTATAAACTCTAAGATAGTACAGACTCTGTTGTTTGTAACAATGCTTGACACATAAAATGGGTAAACTTATCATGCAAAAATAGAAATAAAGATGAGTTTCATTTATTTTATCATGTTTTTAAAAATTATAAAAAATAAAAATTACAGTTGGCATTCAATATTATATTAGTTTCAGGTGATTAGCATAGTAGTTTGACATTTATATAACTTATGAAGTAATCACCTTGATAAGTCTAATATGCAGCTGGCACCATATGTAATTATTATAATATTATTGACAATATTTCCTATGCTGTACTTTGCAATCCCGTGACTATTTTGTAAGTGCCAATTTGTACTTCTTGATCCCTTGACCTTTTTCACCCACTTATTTCATCATCTGAAGCGTAACTCTGAATCTGCTCAAGGTTAAAAGACATATCCCCATCAATTGGTTGGAGTTTGCCGACTTGGGCACAGTATAGGGTTATTGCTCTTATTATCTATAAACATATCAAGTTCTATGTAAATGACATGAAAAGGAACTCCTTACATTTAGGAAGTGGAGATTCTTGCAGTCCACATTCCTGTGTTTAAATCACATTATCAGCCAATTCTTCTGACATCATTTGTCTTATAATCCTTAAACACTTTTAAAATCATATATAGCTCTCTTCACTCTTTAGTTTAATTTTGGTATTTTGGCTTTTTTGTGATATTTAAAATACTTTTCCACCTGCCTCTAAAGACCTATTAATACCATTTCATTGAAATCATTATACCCTTATATAATTCTGTTCTACCGCTGCTATTTTGGGCAGAATTCTGTCCTCTATTCATATTATTTTTATTTCCTGTATGTCAGGATCACAACTATTACAGATATTAAAATTACCCATGAAATTACAGATTTTAGATAGTTTTTGTAAGATGCTTTTGTCTAGCTCTATAATTATAACCTTGAAATTATGCTAATAATATATTACACAGCACAAACTTGTTAATATCAGAATTTGTGACCATCACGTGAATAAAATTAATTAACTTTCAAATATTACAAAATAGGTAAAATCCAGCCGTGCGATACCAAACCTACCTTACTTTGTCTCTCTAAGTTTCACCAGCATGTGAGCAGATAAAGAATTGCACTGGCGTGCTGCCCACAGAGCCGAAGCAAGAATGTTAGTACTCAAATCAGGGCTCCTGTTTGGTATTTTAGAGAGAGTCTCACATTTTCTTGCAAACAAACCTGTTCCCAACAACTGCCACCACCACTGTTGCTGTCTTCTTCTGGGTAGTGGCACGAACCTATTCATTTTAGATTCTCCATTTAGATTCTCCTGTATGAGTGTATTGCTGCTTTACTGGGCACCACAACTCTTGCCGTTAGCCACTGTCACTTTGTCTAATGCCTCCGCTTATGTATAAAAGTCTTAGTGCCAAATGCACAAGGTGGTGTAGAGGGAACTGGGAAAACACACAAATCCTCCTCAGCTACTTCTGTTAGCCCAGGCCCAACCATTCCCAGAATACCTTGAGTGTATAGATTCCAGCTGGAACCCCTGTCCATAATTTGTAATTATAACACAGAGAATGCAAAGTGCTGGCTGAGTGCATGATACAAAGAGTATGTTCATGTCTTTTCAGGCGTGAATTATAGACGGACAAAATTCTCTTAAAAGAAACTCTGAAGGAAATTTAAAATGTTAAATTTGAACCTCATGTATGCTTTCGTTTTACCAGGAAATGCGGTTTTCCTTTGACTTAGTTGTTGGGATTAGCTTGCAAATTCCTTTAGTTAAAAGTCCTCTTTATATAGTTAAATGCCACTTTACAGAGACTGAGATTGACACAGGCTCCTGTTTTGAGCACAGCCTTGTTTGCAGATGCACCCGAGTTCTAAGGGTGTTTCTGGTGCAGATTTTTAATGACCTTAGGCCATTTAGTCCCTTTCCCTGTACAGGAATCTAACTATAAAACTGTGCAAACACAGTTTACAAGGGATTTCGGAGGATTAATTATTTACCGTTCATACAGGGCTTAGTAACAGTGCAGAAGAATGGATGTGCTCAACAATATCATTTTCTTGTTCTATAAAATGGTAGCTTTCCAGAGTTAAAACAAACCGGACCATGTTTGACCAGAAGAAATGTCCCTTACTTATTCTGCTTACAGTATATTTGGTGTATCTGTGCTAAGCAAAATCTTGAAAGAGGCATCATCAGAGAGCTGACAGCCTGAAGGGAAACAATCCCTGCCTTCTAACTACAAGAGACTATCAATCTTTTCATATAAATTGTTCCTATTAAGGAGACAATATCTCTCCTCAGAACAATGTATTGTTACTATTTTTTCACTATTATTTTAAATAGAATATTAAGGGTGATATTTGTGAAAAATAGTACCAGAATGAAGTTATATTGTTATTGCTAATTATCTCTATGTACTTGTATACAATACAATGTTTGGAGAGTTTTTAATATATTAAAAACATTTAATTCAAAGTTTTCTAATCTTGACACAGAATAAATGATATTAAGGGAGAAGAACAACGTTAGAGAAACATTACCTGACTTCAAGACATAGTATAAAGTTACAATAATCAATACACTATGGTATTGGAGAAAGGACAGACAAATAAATCATAGGAACAAAATAGAGAGCTTGGAAATAGACCCACATAAAAGTAGTAAATGAATCTTTGCAAAGGAGCAAAGATAGTCTTTTCAACAAATGGTGCTGGAATAACTAGTCATCCACAAGCAAAAAATAAATAAATAAAATCTAGACACAGAATTTACACTTTCAAAAATTACTCAAAATGGATTATAGACCTAAGTGTAAAATGCAAAACAATAAAAATAAATAAATAAAACTCCTAGAGGATAACATAGGGGAAAATATAGATGAATTTATTTATGGCAATGGCTTTTTAGATATAACAACAAAAGCACAATCCATTAAAAATGGATATTTAATTTCATTTAAAAAATTGTTCTGCAAAAGACAGTGTTAAGTGAATGAGAAGAAAAACCACAGACTGGAAACAAATCTTTTCAAAAGACATGTGATAAAAGACTGTTATCCAAAATATACACAGGAGTCTTAAAGCTTAAGAATAAAAAACAACACAGAACAGACAACCTGACTAAAAATGGGCTGAGATCTTAGCAGACACCTCACCAAAGAAGACATACAGACGGCACATAAGAACATGAAAAGATGCTCTACATTGTACGTGATCAGAAAAATGAAAATGAAAACAACAGGATACTGACACATCTACCAGAAAGGCCAAAATCCAGAGCACTGGCAACACCCAGTGCTGGTGAGAGTGTGGAGCAACAGGGACCCTCATCTACTGCTGGTGGGAATGCAAAATGGTGTAGTCCCTTGGGAAGACAGTTTGGTGTTTCCTTACAAAACTAAACATAGTATTACATATGATCCAGGAATTACTTCTTTCTTTTGTATTTACTCAAAAGGCTTGAAAATTTATTTCCATACAAAGTCTGAATAGTAATGTTTAAGCAACTTTACTCCTAATTGCCAAAACTTGGAAGAAGTAAGAATGCCTTTCAGTAGGTGAATAGATAAATAAACTATGGTACACCCAGCTAATGGAATATTTGTTAGTGCTACAAAGAAATGAGCTATTGAGCCCTGAAAGAAACGTGGAGGAGCATGGAATGCATATTACTGACTGAAAGAAGCATATCAGAAAAGGCTATAGACCATATTATTACCACTATATGATATTCTGGAAATAAAGAAAACTATGGAGACAAAGAGATCAGCGGTTGCCAAGGGTCAGGTGAGGGGCAAGGAATGATTAGGTGGAACACATTGGATTTACAGAGCAGTGAAAATACTCCGCATAATACTAGAATGATAGAGACCTGTCATTATACATTAATCTAAACTCATAGAAATTATAACACCCACAGTGAGCCCTAATGTAAACTGTGGCCTTCAGTGATAATGATCAATTCTTATAAATATACCACTATGGTGGAGAATGTTGATAAGGAAAAGGCTATGTGTTTGTGGGAGCAAGGACAATATGGGGAACCTCTGGTTCCTCTCAATTTTGATGTCAGCCTAAAACAGTTTGAAAAAATAGTCTTAAAGAATCAAAATATTTTTTCAAGTTTAAAAATAAATCTCCAAAAGTTCTTGAATTACATATAATAAATAATAACACCTCACCATTATTTTCACGTGGCTTATAATCATTTAGGAGGTATAATAAATATACAGCACAAATTGAAAATAATATAAGCTAATATGATACATAATTTCATATAATTTTATAATTAATATACATATATATCAGATACAAAGTACAAAGTAGTATGAAAACTAAAAACAATAAAACCTTAGAGGTTTCAGGAAAGAAGATAGTTTTAAATTTATTTTAAAGGTCTGGACTGATTGGTAAAATTTTAAGGTATGGAAGAACCAACTTCCAAATATTAAAAATGATTTTGGATAAAGACAGGCAAAAAAGAGAAAAATGTGTCTAGAAAAAAATAGAAATAAAGAATTCAAATGAAGTAGAGGGTCTCCTGGAGAGACTTACGGGCTGTCTCAAAGCCTTACAGAGGACGGTTTCCTTGGGGAATTGATTCGGCGTCCTGATATGGATTGCAATATCACAGACTCTAGTATCCTAATGCAGGTAGGAATCAAAGTGTCTTTCAGAGTAAAGTCACATTTTTGAAGCCCAGAGACTGCTAAAAAATAACAGAATGAAAACTTATTAATGAGAAATATAAAAATCATGTGAATGATACATTCATTCAAAAATGACAAGTATAGTTTCCACTTACAGGCAAATCTATGTCATAAGCCAAATTGAGGTCTTAAAAAGAACTTAATTAACATGGACCATAGAAGTTAGAGGCACTTTCATAAGGAAGTGGTATTAGCATCAACCTAAGGGAATGATTATCTTACCAGTGGGCTGTTATAAGACTAAAGTCCTTGGCCAGAACTTTCAGTCGCTTGGTCAGTGGTTGACAGAGTGTATCAGATTACGATATTTGTCTCTTTGCTTTCTTCCCTCTTTTTTACTCAATTCTTTTTTCTGAAAGACTTTTTTTGTTTTGTTAGTTAATTCTGTCAAAATAAATATAGCCCTTGGATCCCTCACCTCCTCTTTGCCGATTCTGCTATCTTCCATTTTATATTACTTTTATAGTTTGTAATTTGGGACAAAAGTATTCCTTTGCATCCCCTGCCTCTCCCCAGTGTCAGTGAATACTCTGGACATTTTAGTATTTAAAACGTGTCTTTTGAATGCAGGTGAACATATTAATGCTCCATTTTGCAGTTACTGGGCTCATTCAATCAACTCAACTTCATTTTTTCTGATTTGTTTCACTGTTACTTTCTAACAAATAACTGAGAATAATTTCTAAATGCTATAAAATGTGACAGAGTCACAAAAATAGAGGTAAAATGTTTGTCTTTAAACCCATATAAAGAATTAATTCTGCTTGCAATTGTGTTGCACATATACAATATGTCATTGTGAGTCGGGCCTACACCATGGTGGAAACTGATTTGGGGTAGACGTGATGGGCTTAAGCCTGAGAAAGCTCAAGGAAGCTGAACATTTCTGCTTCTTTCATTTGGTGAGACAGTTAAATACATTTTTTTAGAGGGAGGGATGCTTTTCTTGTCTGTTCTGTAGTAGCTATTCTTTTTTCTTGGTTCTTTCTTTACCACAGAATTTCTCTCTCCATGTATTATATTTCTAGTCCTCCCAAATAAACAGTCATGTAGCCCATATTTTTATTTCATAATAGTAACTATCACACACTGAGACCCACTGTGTGTCAGATAGTGCATGACAGCTTTATGAAACTGTGTTTAACAATTTCTTCCAAGTAGCTAGGTTGGTGTTATGAACGAACATACCAAACACAATCCATGTTCAGGGTGTGCACCGCTGTTGTCACAGTGCCTGCTCTCTGGCACTGTGCTCTCCTGACTTGCTCTCCCATTTCATTTGGGTCGGAGATCCTCTGGCCACGCTACTTAAATTAGTTTCTGTCCTCACTTCCCAACACTGTATCCTTGCACACTTATATTTTCTGCATTATAACACTTAACACTATTTGACTTATATTTACCTAGCCACTTTGCCCCTCCAGTAGACTAAGCTCTATGGTGGCAGGTGTTTAGTCTGCTTTGGTCTCCACTGTATTTACAGATCAGTGCCTGACACAGAGTAAATTTCAAGAACTGTTTATTGAGTGACCAAATAAATGAATAATACCCTAACAATAACTGAAAAGGATTAGTTAATGTAGATTACAGAACAACTAAGAAACAACTACTGTTTATTTTCCGTAGGCTAATGTGTTATTAGCCTATGAAAAATAAACTGATTTAAATTGGGCTTTTTTTATATAATAATTTACTTCACAATGCTAGGTCTGAAAAATCTCTCAGTTTTCATCACATAAAGTAAACAATAACAACAAAAACAACAGTAAATTACAAAATAGTAAAGACATTTTAGTGATTTCCCTGCACAAGGCATTAGATAAAATACTGTCTCTGTGTCTGTCACTTTCTCTCTCCATCTCTAGCTCTTTCTCTTTCTTTTCATGTCAATTTTTCCCCCATTGAACATACTCAACATTCTTAAGATACCATTATATAATGAGAAAACTGAGGGTAAAAGTGAAATTTCACAATCCATAGATACCGCATGGTAGGCAGTGATTGAGTAATAACAGCTTGACCCAAGAGCCTAAGCTATGGCACTAAGTCAAGGCAATTATTTATTTTGTCTTGCAAATATTGACCTCGGTCAATATGGTAAACTGAGGTGAGGTAGGCTCATCTCCAAACAGTTAGAACCTTAAGCCTCAGCTGGATATAGTTGATATGTCAATTGGTATTTGTATTCTCATAGGACTGACACTCTATTTTTTAGTTTATCATTAGTGTTACTTTTGTAGAATCAAACATAAAACCACTCCCACAAAATGCCAATACAACCTAGGGTCCGTGGCCCTCTCATTAAATTAATAACTGTTGAGGATGAGCTCATGATTAAAAATCACTAATCGTATAAAAAATTACCATAGATACAACAAAACAGAGAGTGTCACCTAAAAAGTCTGTTAAATTTTTAAAAAAAGTTAAAATAAGGTTAAAAAACAAGTCATTTTAAAAAATAAATTACAATTTTAAAAGTGAATACAGTCACTATAAAAAATTAAGCAGGTAAAAGAGTAAACTACCTTTACAGAAAAAAATATTATTCTTAAGGATCTTCTGAAGTAAATTATCAAAATATAATAGGAAGATAAGGGACCTTAAGAGAAGCTCTGACTTGAAATTTATTAGATTTTTACAAAGAGAGAAAGAACAGGAAAGAGGAAGCACAATTTAAAAAAATGTAATGACTGAAATGATTTTATAAGAGGGAGAAGGCAAACTTTCAGATTTAGAGGTGAAAAATCACCTCTAATCTTTATCAGGTGATATAAAACTAAACACATAGTAGAAAATCTTCACAATATCAAAGTAATAATATATTTTTTTAAATTATAAGGAGGAAATATAGAGTCCCTAAAGTGGAAAGTCTCTGGCTGCAGGCTTATCACAGCAACAGAGCCAGAGGTGCCTGAAAATATAATGAGTCAATCCAGAATGATTTAATAGTCTAAGCTCTTATTGAAAGGAAGGGTGATTTTCAGATTTGCAAAGATTAATAAAATTTTTTACTTTCAGAATCTCTCTGAATAAACAAGCAAAAGATATCTGTCAGCAAGAAGAAAATTAAACATAAAAGGTAAGACTGATGCACAAAAACAAGGGTAAATAACTAAGTAAAATATTTGGTAAATACTTTTAGTAATAGTGCACTTACTACAAATAATTTTATGACAAAATATGAAATATGAAAAATAAGTGGATTTAAATTAATAATCAACAATGTGCTGGCAAAAATAGAAGTGTTCTGTAATCATTTTATTGTTCAATGGATTAGAAACACTATCAAATTTTAAATATCATTCAGTTAAGTATGCATGTTAAAATGTTTATATTTAATCAAATAAATAGAATAAAAGATATGTAATTTAAAACCATTGAAAGACACATGCACACACATGCTTGCAGAAAATAGAAATAAATGGAAGGTAAGAATTTTGAAAAATTAATACAAAACAATTTTGGTTAGTAAAAGCTAGAAAGCAAAGTGATGAAATGAAAGCGTATCCTTAGCAGCAATTGATATAAATGCATTAATATACTTCCTTATGTTAGAAGGAATATTGATAAAAGAGGGTGATATAAGCTACACCTGATTTACATGCAATGTGACAAGGCCTAAGGAGGCACAGTAATGATTTTTAATGTAATGATTTCTCCCAGGAGGTGTAATTTTATCTTAGCTTTGAAAAAGAGGGCTGTATTTTGGATACATGTGCAAAATGGATATTCTAGCTAGTATATAATAATGAAGTAACATAGGGGCAAAATTCAAAAAAATTGTTGTGTTGTGGGGGAGGAAGTAAGCACTTTAACGCATTAGAAGCAAAACTACATGTGAGGGAGAGATAAACAGGAGTCCCTTTCCGGAAGAATTTGCATTGGAAGACTAGAATCAATGGTGCCAACAAGCTGTAGCCTTTAGTAAAGTCAACCTAAGTTTGTGTATTGAATGAATGTGGGACCTTGTACAAGTTACCAAATGATCTAATCTACAGCCCATTTATGTGGAAAATGAAGGAAATTATATATATGTAAATATATAAAAAAAAATATATATATATATATTTCATGAATATAATTTGAGTATTAAGCCAGATAATTTTTCTTAAGGGCTTAGTTTATTATCTGGCAAGTGTTAAGGCCACAGAAAATGTTAACATACTATTTTTATAATGTACTTTCTTCTGCAGTGTAGTTGTTGAAAGTTCAGGTTTTTTTCTTTGAGGCAGAGTGCAGTGGTATTTCTGATGGTAGACAGGAAAGCTGGTTGAGAGTGCGATCAATGGAGCTGTGTGTTAGGAATGAACTCTGGGTACTCTGTCTGCAATAAATTGAACCACTAGGCTGAGTGGCTGACAGGGCGGAGAGAGAACCTGGCTCACTTCTGTGTTCTCAATTCACTATGATGCTATCACATAATAAGTGATTGACTATGTTTTAGTATAAAGAAGCACATAGAAGTTGAAAGAGAGGGTAGTTTATAGATTTCAATAGTTGTCCTCAAAATGTTTTTAATATTAAACTGCAGCATTACGGTAGTTAATAAATAAAACTTATGAATGTTACTCTAAAGAGTTCACCTGTGGTATACACATAAGCACATTTACTTATGTATTGAAAACCCACAAATACTTTCTAAGATTGTTATGTAAAATGAAAAAACCCATACAATATAAATATATCACTATGCAGTCTCCCAGAACCTCATATTTAAGAGGCAGCAAAGATAAAGAAATATGTGCTGTTAGAGCAGTGGTCTTCAAACCGACCCAAACCTCTGATTTTCCAGGAAGTTCATGGGGATCCATAATTTAAAGAGAATAATTTTTTAGATCCTCAATTTTTATATGCACTTTTTTCTAAAATTATCCCACTGGTGGTCCACACTTTCCAAACTTTCACAATAACCCATTTTCCATTTATAATAACAAGAATACCTTTTATTCATTAATGAGGCATTGCCCTCAATAGAGGGAAAAAAAATCTCTAAAGAACTAAACATAGAGTAATTGCAAAATCCTGAGCAACTAAGGAAAGCCCTGTGATCATAAAACAAGATATATTAAAGTGAGTCATAGTGGCAATATATGGTCAAAATTTTGGCATTGTTATAAATCTGTGCATGTATATATGCATTTATATCTATCTATCTAATCTAATCTATATTATATTTTACCTATCTTGACATTCAGAAATAAGAGAGTATAACAAATAAGTATCTTAATATATTTACTTGAATCATTTGGGGAAGAGAGGTTTTTTAACAGAAAAAGCCTGCTGAAGCCTGACTTGCCTGATTGTTGTAGCAATGAAGGCTTGCTTCATCATTAAATCAAATTGTGCATGTTTTAATATATTGAAAGATCTAAACCTATAGCTCAAAATATTTTCATAAAAGTACTGTAAATTACTTTTGCAATAACAATATAAAATAAGCCAAACTGCATATTGAAAATATTAAATTTATATATTGTAAATGTAGCATTTAGAGTTTGATCAGGAAAACAGAAATCACTCCCATATTTTAAATAAGAATGAGTCCTGGCTGGTATATCTCAGTGGGTTGAGTGCCTGCCTGCGAACCAAAGGGTCTCCAGTTCGATTCCCTGCCAGGGCACATTCCTGGGTTGCAGGCAGGGTCCCCAGTTGGGGGAACATGAGAGAGGTACCACACATTCATGTTGCTCTCCCTCTCCTTCTCCCTCCCTTTTCTGATCTCTAAAAATAAATAAATAAAATATTTTACAAAAATAAAATAAACGGGAATGAAATGGAAGCCAGAATAGTTGGCATTTCATGCTGCCTGTCACCACCAAAACCAATAAGCAGAGGCAAGAGGCAAGGATTGAATCTTTATGGGCGCTTTATTCAAATGGCCGCACCCAAGCACGCATGGAAGGCCTGGCAGACCTTCTTAAATTCCATTTTAAACTGACCCTTTTTATTGAAGAAAAGAAAAGTATAGGTACGGGTTTGGAATTCAGGGAAAAGCTAATCAGATAAAAGCTGCAGCATTCTTTCGTCTTGCCCTGGGCGCTGGGTGTCTCACCCTGGAGTACAATGGCTCAGATACCATCTTGGCTGCTTGCAGTCCGCCTGAGGCGCGAAGGTGGAACTCCTTATGGTCTCCTGGAGTCAGGGTGGGTCATACCTTCAGTTCCTGAAACAATAGCTTTTTACATGCATTGATTACTAAGCTTTTTAGCTGTTACCCAAAACTAAAATGTTTCCAACATTTGAGTCCTCTGTCAAAATTAAATAGCATATTCCTTACAAAACCATTAAATGGTATGAATGATAAGGTCATGAAAACCTCCACCAGCTTTCAGATTCCCTCATAGTTTTCAGAGAATTAAGAAACGGCCAGAGTCACAAGAAACCACACCAGTGATTAGTCTGCAGCGCTAAGGAAGCTGATTTGCAGGAAAATGTCCTGAGCTCACTACACAACTTGTGACTACTACCGCCTCCGTCTGGGCTGGAGAAACGGCAGTGTAGTTTCTGCCCCTCTTACGCTCCCTAAGTCTCATGGACAAGTAGAATCCTTTTTAAAAAACTATTTTATTTATTTTATTTTTAGAGAGAGGGAAAGGGAAGGAGAAAGATGGAGAGAAACATCAATGTGTGTTAGCCTCTCGCATGCCCCCTGCGGGGGACCCTGCCCACAACCCAGGCATGTGCCTCAACTGGGAGTTGAACTGATGACCCTTAGGTTCTCAGGCTGGCACTCAATCTACTGAACCATACCAGCCAGGGCTGTTAAGTACTTTTAAAAAATTGTAGTTTTAAGCCTTCTAGACTCTGTGATGGAACAAAGAGAATAAAGAAGGCAAGACTGGTGTTTACTTGCCAATAAGCAACCATGAACAAATGGTAAATTTTAAAATGTGAGTCGTGTATTTATTTTCCCAAAAAAACCCTTTAAAATTTAAGCAAGCAAGAATTTTGAATGCAAGCGTTCTAGTGTCTTGTCTGGAGCTGTGATAAAATACCATTGAATACCGCTGAGCGGGTGGCTTAAACCACAGGCATTTCTCTCTCTCTCAGTTCTGGAGGCTGGGGAGTCCAGGGTCAAGGTGCAGGCAAGTTTGATTTTTGGTGAAACCCTCTTTGTCTTTCAGATGGTCACTTCCTCATTGTGTGCTCACATGGAGGAGACAGGGAGAGCGCTGGTCTCTCTTCCTCTTCTCATAATTATGGATACTAATCTCATATCCGGGAACCATCCTCAAGACCTCTTCTAAACCTAGTTACCTCCCAAAAGTCGCTTCTTCAAATACTATTATTTTAAGAGTTAGTGGTTTAACATGGGAATTTTAGAGGGACATAAACATTCAGCTCATAACATAATAGTGTTCTCTATTTTTATACTCTACCATACTTCTAGTTTCTGCTATGCCCTCTCAGAAGCTATTTCAAGTTGGTTGTTTTTCTTATGTTTTTATTTCTGGCCTAACATAACCTCCTGCTAAATCCTTTCATACCTGGGAAGTTGTCTCAAAATTTACATCTATCGAAGTTATGTGCTTTGGCCTGAGGTTGTTGAGTTGTTCCTGCTTGTCAAGGCGCAGTTTCTTGCTGTTTCTGTCCAGTGATTTCTGGCCAAAGAGTTAACAATACATGATATCACACTTTCTGATGTGTTTTAATATTAAATGTTATTTGTGAAAATAACAAGTTAGAACAGACTTTTGTGGTGTATAGTCTATGATCTTTTTATTGAGGTGAAATTTATATAGCAAAAAATTAATAATTTTAGTGTACAATTCAGTAGCATTTAATACATTCCAAATGATGTGCAGCCATCTACTTGTAAATAATTCCATCACCCAAAAGGAAACCCCCTACCCTTTAAGCAATCACGCCCCATTCCTCTCTACTACAGGCCCTGACGACCACTAATCTGCTTTTTGTCTCTATAAATTAACATTTTCTGGATATGTCATATAAATGGAATTATATAATATGTGACATTTTATGTCTGGTTTCTTTCACTTAGCATAATGTGTTCCACATGGTGGCATGTTTTAATACTTCATGCCTTTTTAAAGCTGAAATAGCATTGTATGGCTATACCACATTTTGTTAACTAATTTTGTTAATTAACATTTACATTGTTTCAACCTTTGGCTACAGGAGTAGCGCTGCTCTGCACATGTGTGTATCTGATATGATTTCATATTGGAGAACGGTCTGTTGTGTCTGAATTTCTTTTAATTCTACACTGGATATAGAAAACTGATGAGAGGGACACCCTTTATAGATTCATTTTTTACAGATGTGAATAAAGCTACAAACAAGGGTTGAATCCGACAGATAATATCAGCTCTTGCTTTATATCTGATTACCTTGAAATTATGAATAAAGTATCTTAGGAATAACATTTTGTACCAAAATGTCTGCTAAGTTAGTAAAGAAGTAATAATAACGGTGATAAAAATAACACTGATTGCTTAGTATATTCCCATGACAAAATTACATATTTCAAGTCACTTATTTTTCAAAATAAACTATTATACTAACTTTATAGATGAAGTCACGGAGGTAGAGGAAACTTAAATAAAATTGAAGTAACAGACTCAAATATCATAGCTAATGAATGGTAGATACAGAATACAAATCCAGGGAAGATGGTCCCAGAGACCAATTTCTTAAACATTGCACTTCCTTTTTCTCACTAAAGGTCTCAATATTTCTCCCCTCATTTATCCCTCTGTTACAAAGCAATGCTGATTTGATCTCATTTGGTCATTAACTGTTGGCTTGTACAGATTTTTATAGCCTTATCTCATTAGCATCAAACTGCACACGCCCTGCATAGGCCAAAGAGCACCTTTCTGATGTGGTCCTTAGCTGCACTGTTCTCTCTTCCCTTCGCACATCCTGCTCCTTGCATTTTCTGTTTTATTTGCCTGAAGCAAATTTACTTAGATCCTTTTCAACTGTCACTTCCTCACAAAGGCATCCCATGTCAACCTTACTCCAGTCACTTATCTATTCTCTCACTCTGTTGTATATTTCTTTTATAGAAAGTATCACTACCTAATGTAAACACATACACACATTTGTAATTTTATGTGTCCCCCATGATTCCCACCCATGTAAATTCCTTCAAGGTAGGGACTCTATTTGCTGATGTGTTTCCAGTGTCTGTCATCATGTCTGGCACTTGTAGGATATGCCGTAAATATTTGATGAATAAAGAACTTCACCAAGTGAATTTCATGTATATGTAAGCTTCCCTGGATATTATCTGATTTCACGGAATACTTAATGTACGTAAGGTATGCGATGTATCTTGTCCAGTATTAAACTCTTGTCTTAGATCAGTTTTCTAAGTCTTGACAATTTCTCTTTGGATGAGTTCTTTTCATGGAAAACATCACAAATGTAGTTTGGGACCTGACACACAGACCCTCACTGTACCTAGGCATGTCTGAATATATGACCAGCAAAGCTCCAGTTAATATTCTGCTAGGTCAAGCTGAAGTAGGCGTAAAGAAGTTGATTCTAATTTTTCACACCTTTTGAAAATTTTCTTTGGAAATTGCTTCAGGGGACTAGTAACTTGTTAACCTTGCTCACTTAGAACTGGCTTCAAGGGAAGTAACTTATTTGCTTTCTGGCTTTGAACAGAGACCAGCACTGCATTGGTCAGGTTCATATTAATACAGCTGTGGTCAGGTACATATAATTGTTCATCTTTGCCACTGGTTGACTTCCAGTGTTAATTATATGAATCTTTTAAGATTTGTTTTTGTTGTTTTCTTTTTTAGTATATCTCTCTATTCATAGATATTTTGATTTGTTTCTTTGTGGAAAGGAGACACAAATGGCTGTTTTCCTTTGTGTTGCTTTCCTGTATAACACTTCTTGTTGTCTGTTAAGGTGATCATAACCACTTGGTCTTTAGAGGAGGATGAGTATCCAACCGAGTTTAACCTGTCTTACTTGGAAGGACCTAACAAAGAACCTATTCTTGTTTCTCTTAAATGATAGAAGAAAAATCCAGGTTGAATATTAATATCTAATTTTATTTTTACTTACTCACATAAATATTTATGAAGAAATATTATCAGTGGCAGGTTTCTTTCAAAGGTGGATCTGTCTGTCCACTGTACAAAGATAACTAGGGAGCTCATGTCCCTGAGATGCATATGGGCTTAGTGAATCGCTAAGTCCGGGTAATAAATCTGGACATTTAACACACTTCTTAGGTGTTCCTCTATCACACAAAATTTGGGAAGTATTCGCCCATGGGCTCTAAACATATTGTTCTTTGATGCCTTAAAATTTACTACACAGTTTATAAACACTCCATTATTTATTTGAAATTATTTCAAAAATGTATTAGTTGGTATATGGAGTTATCTACATACCAAAATACAAGTTTAAAAATATTTATACATTTTTAGTTTTGAACCGAAAACACTATATTTTTAGTTGGTATATTTATTGGATTATAGATGCATAGATTCTATGATATTTGACATTTCTCATCAAATTGATGCGATGTTCATCTTCGCTATGTGAGAACATGGGATATATATATGGCACTGTGTTGTTGTTTTAGGTTACTAAATATACATCCTGTGGAACGATAAATAGGTAGGCATAAATCATTATTCATTGCAGAAAATTCAGTATATCAGTCAAGAATATAATGCTTTTTTTGGATAGTATAGACAGATTCCAAACATAATCTTCCCTCATTTATCATCATTTTGAGAAAAATATTGCAAATCTATATCTCTTATCCCATCTATAATGTTACAGCATGTAAAATATATCTTCAATTTATTTGAATGCCTATATATGTCACATACTTTGATGTATTAAACTAATATTCTCTTTTTTATTCATAAACCTATGGCTTGGGGGATTTTTGTAAATATATTTGATTGTTCTATTGAATGAATTTCATTCACTCTCTTTTAATATGAGGCTAGCTTTGCTGGAATTCTCACTCTTTTTAACATTCACTAATGTTAGTATTAAAATTAGCAAATGGTGGCTATAAAAACCATAACAGCAAAAGCCACTGAGATTGTATCGATACAAACATATCAGTGTTTTTAATCATATTAGTGGTTATTGGGTTATTATATACCATGTATATTAGAGATATGCACATTTATATGACTTCAGACAACCTATAACTTGTTAATTCAATTCACTTAGAACTAATGCAGTGTTATTTGAGTTCGGTAATTTAAGAAAATTTTGTGTATGTCATGGCCTGGAAATGGCAGATAGTTGAAAACTATAGAAATACATGTTTGTAATTATTTGTGAGCTAAAATACAAACTAGTTTTTCTACCTGAAAAAAAAGTAATTCTTTTTCTCCTAGAAATTACGAAAATTGAGTACAAGCTGCCAACATTATCCAGTTATTATTCTCCCTTCCTTTGACAGAGACATAAAGGTTCATCAGCTCCTGGGGCCAGTAAGCCCCCAGTGAACAGTTTAAGGTCTTCATGGTATTCTCTATTACCTCCCCAGCATTCCTGCTTTCTAACTGGAGAAAAGCTTTTATTTCCCAGGTGCAGAAATACTAGTCTTCAAACAGCTTGAATCATTACATGCTATAAATTTCATTATATTGAATTATGATATATTTGTTACATCATATCATTTATAAATTGCCATTGTATTATGCCAGATTTTAAGAGAAGTTCATTATATAAAAGAGAGCCCTACGTTAACAATAAGAAGACTCTGAGTTAATTATATTTTGGTGGGAAAGTATTTTAATATCTCTGGGCATCTTCCCTATCTATCTTTAAAGATTCTGGTGAGTTTCAAAGGAAGGTATGCATTCTATAGAACTTTAGAAAAATAAAAAATACATATATAATTTATAATAATAGTATGTTATATTTTACTAATTAAACATTCATGTTGTATGCTTTATGTTATTTATTTTGCAGTATTGAAACATTTTGATTTTTTTAAAACACCCAAATTGCATCTGGTTATTGTAGACAGACCAAGTTAGCACAGATACAGTTAGAGTCTGAATCCTTAGAGACTCAATAATCCAGTTATGTTTTATGAACTAAGTTTCCTCCTATATTTATGATTCAGTCAATCTCAAGAATCCTAAAAGTGCTTTTGTAGTTTTACGTGAATCATTTCATACTGACCCTTGAGTAAGACACAATTTAAGAGCTCCAACTCATGTGAATAAAATGTATCCCATAAAGGACCATCTTTGAGTTAAATTTCCTGCTATTTATGCTAATCAGCCCACAAAAATAATAAATAGATGCTTCCACATCATAGTAAAATCAACCATATATTTGACAACTGATGGAACCTGTTGATTTTGTTATTGTTGTTGTTGTTAAAAAAAAGCCCAGGTGCTTGGATATATATTATCATTATATTTTTATCCAAAGTAGCCTTATGATAACTAAAAATGAGTCTTCAATCTATGACAATATAGCAACATTTACTATATTAATTGTAACCATGTGTAAAATTATGTGAAAAAAAATACTCCTAAGGCTTGTTATCTATTGTCATACATGGAATAATATGGCTATTTCATAACTGTAGTTTTGAAATTCAAAGAAAGAAAGTTTTAATATGTAGGATATTAAAGTTAAGTAGTTTGGTGTCAACACAATGAGAAGCAGATTTAGAAAACCCTGGAGAAGGCAAAACAAATAAGCTAATTAGACAGAAATCTGTACCTTTGTCATCAGAGTAGAGAGAGTGAGATGAAAAAAGCCACATCAGGTGAAACACAGTTCCAGATATAAGCACATGCTCAGTTGTTCTCATCTACCTTGTCTCGGAACTTTTCTTTTGTCCTTTCCAAGAAAACTGTTGTAGGGGACTCAGGACAGCCAGGTCACTCTGGAGGAAAAACAAAAAGATCCAAAATGTATTCTAGGAAAATGAAATCCTTGACATTATATAGCCAGATGAGCAGTACGAATTCAGGATTCAAGTCACTAGAATATTTGTTATGCATAAAGCAAATAATTCTGCACATCAAAGTAAAGATAAATTTTAAATATTATAGTAAGTATAGGGAGTTGTTGGTTTGCAACCTCTAGTGTTTCCTGGGTGTCATTAAAAACTTTTTCCCATATAGAAAGGCTGAGACTGTTGTTATTAGGTTTTCCTAGTTTTCATTACAGATAGAGTTTTATCCTAATCTTATACCATGTTCACTTTCACAAAAATGTAGGAATTGGAAGAAACATTGTCACCTTCCTTGAAAGTTCTGCTAATGTCTACTTTTAATATCCCTGCATTCTGCAAGATTTCTCTGATGGTCAATGTTGGAAGAAACTTTTACTATATACCCTAAGGTTACTAGGACTCTGGGATTATTATATTACAGTGCTTCTCAAGCATTAACCTCAAAGTAGTTTTTATAGCAGGAGAGAAGGAATGCTTATCTCCAGTTGTCTGGAAACATACCCTACACAGTCTTGCTGAGCAAAATATATATATTTTTTAATTATAAGATTTTCAAATGAAGTGTGAGAATATTTCCTAACAGATGTCACATAAATGCAGTTTCAATATAAAAATATTTTAAAATTACACTGACTAAACTTGACACCACAAAATGGAACATTGTGTTTATGCTGAGAATAAATACATGCTCCCTTATAAACTACCAGTTAACTCTATTCTGGGAGGCACTATACATTAGCTTAAAAAGCCCAGCTCCATGACTATCATTAAATATAAAATATAAATAAGTATTTCTGAAATGACAATAACAGAAATAATCTTAATTTTATAGAAGTGCATGAAAATCTTTTCAGAATGTCCCTGGAATTGCAATTTCTGATATCAGGTCTGCATCAACTTAATATAATTTTTATTTATCTTGCATCACCACCTACAGTATCGGATAAAAATATAATGATAATATATATCCAAGCACCTGGGCTTTTTTTAACAACCACAACAATAACAAAATCAACAGGTTCCATCAGTTGTCTATCAGTTATTGCTTTTGAAATAGGTTTCTTAAACAAAGATATACAAACTATATACAAACAACACAAAACAATTAATACTTCACAAATCACTGCACAATAGTGTGAAGTGCACACAAAGCCATTGGCAAAGGTGCAAATACCAGTTTCCAAGGTAGGTAGGAAATCTTTTCCTGAATAGAACAACATACTTTTTTTATGTCTTCTATTCTTAAATTTTATTTAGTAACATCGTTTGGAAGTATATATTTGTGATTTATTCCCAAGGACTGTAAAAATAAATCTGTAAATGATGTGATGTTTTCTATTGTAATTAACTTATGGTGTGTTTTTTGTGAATATTTTACTCTTCAATCTGTCCTTTGGTTTGAAATCTGAGGTATTTCTGAAAAAAAAAACACAATGCAATCAGCTCAAAACTCTAACTCTGTTTTGGCAGTTTTTTTGGTCAGTGAGACATATACATGTTGAAGTTTTGAAAGAGAGTGGATGTCTCAAAGCTTAATTTATGTTATTGTTAGAATTTCAAGATTAAAAAATAATTTGAGAGAAAGTAGTATATAAAAATATATGAGAGGTCTAGAGTTCTTCTAAGCACTATCACTAGCTTTATAATTTTACAAACATTTTGATCTAAAATTTTAACACCTATAACATGATTCAAGATGAGCTTTGTTTCCTTTCTACAACTAAAGTTCTATTGATACACTCACACACTGTGGCACTGACAATTTTTCAGCAGCCCAATGACTTACATAGCACATCATTTCCAGGAATGTAGATCATCAAAAGAATTTCACAAAACCATTTTTGGGCACTCTTTACTGCTTATTGGAAATTTCTTGACAGGTGAGTTTATCAAAAGTGGCAACCAACAATTAATTGCATTTTCCCTCTTTGTAGCTTCAAAGAAAAGTACTGACTACAGCCTGTATTTAATACCCCAGGAAATGTCATTGTTTTTTCCTCAGAAAACAGAATTTGGCTTTACCAAAGCAGTATAACTTAATATCTTGATACAGAAACTTAAAGGATTTTTTCTCCCTTTACCATCCCTCCACCCAGCTAAATTGGTGGTCCTCCATGTGAAGAGTGTTATGGAAGAACTAAAGATTATGTATATTTGTTTTTGGCTGTACACTGAAGTATCTGCTGATAATGGAATATTAGTAATATCAGCTTTTCCTTTGATTTACAAGCTAGTTTTAAAGACCAAAGGAAATTTGGAAATGGTGCTACAAGCAAATTTCTACACTTCTTCATAACAAAATATGGGAGTAATTCATCTCTCTTAGCATGATAGTATTAGGGCAGTGTTGTTTTTCAGTCAAATTTCTTTAATCTAAACCATATGTCCCCCAGAAATATGGATTGCTGAAAGATGAGCTTGGTTTTAGTTGAATGTATCTCTGAAGTTTCACATTATATTTTACAGAACTGCCTAATTCCTGACATTCAGCAATACGATAGCTCTGTCTCAGTCTTGACAGTTCATTCATTATTCTCTTATTTACTGTTGTATCTATCTCTCTATCATCTATCTATCTATCTATCTATCTATCTATCTATCTATCTATCTATCATCTATCTATCTATCTATCTATCTACCATCTATCTATCATCTATCTAATCAGGGTTTATTTTATTCAGTCAGGGCTGGTTTTAGTGTGAAGAGTTTCCTCTCACTTTCCCATTCTTAAACATGCTTTAAAAATGACAAGATCAGAAACCATTCATTCTAGCAACTTCCCCCTTTGCCAATAATATGAAACACTGTCTCTGCTCAATGTCTTTGCCCATATTTTCCACAGCCATATACTTCTAACTCACTCATTTCATCCCAACCAACTTTGAGAGAAGGCACAGATAAGAATTGTGAAGATTATTTCACAATTCACCTTCTTTCCTCGGTATGATTTGACCAGATGAGCCCAAGTACAGTGGTCCCCCTTTATCTAAAGTTTTGCTTTCCATGGTTTCAGCTACTTGTAGTCAACTAAGGTCCAAAAATATTTAGTGGAAAATTCCAGATATAAACAATTTATTCCCTTTAAATTGACTTGCCTTTCTGAGTAGCGTGATGCAGTGATGAAATCTCCCCGTGTTCTGCTCTGTCAGGTCAGGGCATGTGTCATCTCTTTGTCCAGCGACCCAATGCATCGTAAACCCCCTTCCCCTTATTCCCTTTATAGCAGATGGTGATCTGATTGCCTGCAGGGATATCTGAGGGCTTGTATTTATGTAACCTATATGTTATTTAATAAAAACCCCAAAGTACAAGAGTAATGATGCTGGCAATTCAATATACCAATGAGAAGGTATAAAGTGTTTCCTTTAAGTGAAAAGGTGTGTGGAGTACAATGAGATATTTTGATAGAGAGACGGGGGTCACATTCACAACTTCATTTTATTGCAGTATATTGTTACAGTTGTTCTGTTATATTATTAGCTATTGTTGCTAATCTCTTCCTGTGCCTCATTTATGAATTAAACTTTGTATCATGGGCATGTATGTAAAAATAAAACATAGCGTATAGTATGCCCTATGGGTAAGAGGAATGTCGAAATACTGTAGTTATAACCCAGAACCTTTGGTTTCTTTCCTTAATAGCTACATGTTTTACCTTGACAGTTCATTCATTATTCTCTTATTTATTTGTTGTTGGTATATATGGGACATATTTATTTTAATATTTTTTGTTTCTTCCATTATGTATTGGGAAAGGCAGCACCTACAATTCAATTTTATTCTGTCCCACCCAGATCAGGTGCAAGTTTGAATATCATATAGCATTTGCCTACACACAAGTATGTGTGCATGTGCACACACATAGACACCAGTAGAAGATGTACGCAGGTTACAGTTGTAAAGTGTACTACTGCTTAATCCTATTTCAGACATTAATTAGATTAAATTTTCATTTTGTTCAAAAGGAAAAATGCCCACCAAATTATAATTTATGCTTCCTAACCATTCTGTGAACTTGTGTAATACATCATTTCAGCCAGATGTTGGCAAGGTAATCACACTCTCAGCATGCTCCACCGACTTCAGCATTATTTCTGAAGTGTTGTAAATTCTTCCCTTAATCCAGATCCTCTATCCCCGCTCCAAGAATAACATATAGCAAACCTTTGAGCATTCATTAACTAAATGTTATTCAATGAACTATCTTTTAAATAGACAGTTTTATTATTAAAAATAATTGCTGAGTTTGCTAAGTAAATAGAGAACAATAGTCTATAAAACATAATATTAAAATTAAATTAAAATTTCATAATGAGTGACAGCTGAAGGATATAGTGGATGAGATTACCCTAAGGTTGGCAGCAGTCAAGGAATTCATTTTTCAGCTTTAATATTCAAGCAACATAGCTAAAACTACCTGTGCCTTATACCTATAACTATTTTATATTAACATCATTAATCCATTTTGAACATGGTATTATCAAACTCTCTATCATAAAAATGTTACTGTCACTTGATTGAATTGATTTTTATTTTTCTCCTCCATCTTTTTTTCCCCCTAAAATATAATAGTGGAATACTTTACTGTCTATAGATTGATGTATCTGGTGCTGTGTACTCTATGCCGTTTATATTGAAATACTAGTTTCCTCTAACATTAAGCATGTAAAACATTAACACATGTTCTACAACTAGTTAAGTAAGTTGGGAAGACACTGTTTGCTAAAACCCATTCTTGAGTATCACAGCTGTCACTAGCAGATTAAAAAGTCAGAGCATACCTGCATTAAAAAAAAAAATGTTTAAAGTTTTTAAACCTGGCAGTTGCCAAAATTTTGGATTTGCCGATTTTGCATGTTGCAGAGCTAATCAAGAATGTTTACTTCGCTGTTTTACAGTCATGGTCATAGAGGAATTCTCTGAAGATACCTAAGGTGATGACAGAGTAGAGTCAGCTAATGGATGCAGGATGGGATAAAAATTTATTGGCAGTCAAAATGTTTAACCAGTTTTCTAACCAATGGCACTGGCACTGCCTATTCAGAGGAGACAAAATTTGTAAAGCTGGATCTGGATCTTAGAGATGGGTCCTAGAACCCCTCTGGCCTGGCATTATGAAAGTTCACTAAGAAATACCCGTGTTAAGGAAGGTGGAGAAGATATGAGCCATCACCGTATTTGGATTACGGTGCAACAAAGTCTTCTGATTCTGTCAAGGTGCTATTACCTAATACTTTTTTTTTTTCAAATTTGATAGCTGATGACTAAGAAGATTACATTTTTCTGGGATACAAAGTTCAAATTCTTGATTTGGGATCCTCCAGAAGCTCATGCTGTGACATAGATTTCAGCACGCAGTGGTTTGGGGGAGAAGGGTAGGGATTTCTGCAGGAGTGAGGATGTGATACGGGGAAGAGAAGGTAATTAAAGTGTGTGTCATTAAGTCAGTTACCACAATAAGAAACTGCACCCTAATTCCTCTTAACACCAGACTCAGAATTATCTCTCTCACAGAGTAAGGGCTCTGTGCTCTTCATTTATAAAGCAGCTTCTGGGGGTCATTGATAGGGGGCTAACTCAGGGGAGGTGAATGTTGTTAATTCACTGATTCTTCTTGTCTCCTGTGCATACAGGCAAACCCCCTTTCCCATTTCCCAGGGGAAAAATGTACACAAACTCAGCAATTCAGAAATCAGCACCCGGAAAGGCCAGAGGTGAACGGGTGGCCACTGCCAGCTGCTGTTTCTTAGGGTTACTAGTTACACTGACTTAGGGTGGCCTCAGCCAGGTCTCAATTAGAGGGACACACAATGAAACTTCTTGAATCAAATTACTTATGAGAAACATCATGTAACCTAGCATAGGGTAGTGACCTAGGCTCAAATCAAGAAACTCAAGAGGATGGCAAAGAAATGTTTTGGTGTACCTTATAATGAGTTCCAAAAGCCTTCCCACATCCATTACCCTAACTCAGGCTCTGCGCTCTGAGAATGCCTGTGAATGGAAATGGAAAGGGGAGTCCTCGGGGTCCTGTTCACGGAGTCAGAACAGTGAGGAGTCGTTGCCGTGGGGGCCTATCTTGTGAATATGCAAAATACCAATTTTCTACAGCAACGCCATGTATATCAGTAATGGGTCGGTGAGCTATGAAGTGTGTTCTCCTCCCCTGATTATGATGGTTGAAAGGATATCTGACACCACAGCCCTGAAATGTTTAATTCTGGATGAGTGATACGCTCAAGCTAGCTAAGAGATGTCCCACTTAGCTGGAATACATTTATTTGAATTGATGTATTTTAAGTTGAAAAATAAAGTCAAATAACTAAAAACCCAGAATCATTAAATAACACTTAAAAGCCGATGCCCACTCTAAAAATAGGTGAGACTTGCATATGCTGTCCTCAAAGACAATAATTCAGTGATCAAAACCTTAATATGTGACATTAGTATATAGGGCCTACAAGCTAAAATCACAATGAGGTGTTACTGCTATACTGACTTTAAGAGATAACATTAAAATTAATCACAAGATGAAATCTTGTGATTAATGATAACATTAAAATTAATCAAGTATTGCTGAGGATGTACAGAAATAGAAATTTTCACCAACTAGGTAACAAAAACATCTCGGGTTTTCCAATAAAATTTTGGCTAAAACTAATCGTCCCCACAGACTTTTTAAAAAGGCCACTTTTTATTTTAAAATTACCTTTGGGCAGTACATTATATGGATACATTATCTGAAATGTTGGCCAGAGTGGAAATTGGTATGGCTACTTTTTAAAAAGGTTGCATTTTCTATTATATTGAAAATTTTGCATTGCCTACACCTTTCCTTCTTTTTCTTTCCTTTGCTGTTCTTTCTCTTCCCTTTCTCTTTTCTTCTATTTTTTCATTGAAAATTTTTGTCCAAAGCCAGTTAGCGAGGACAAGGAAAAGAGGTCGCTGCAGATGAGGGGAGGCTGTGACCTGAAGTACTGCATAAGAGCTCATGTACGGAGAGGGGGCGCACATAGGGCAGAGAATGCTTTGCTATGGCGAGTTCAGGCCCAAAAAGTGTAAGAAGGTTTCCCCCTGTGGGTTGTACTAGTGTGAAGTGTTGGAACCCAAGTGACCGATGAGAGCATTTGCATACAGTAAAGACTGTCACTGATGAGAGATCAGTCATAACAAAGAGGTTTGATAATAAAGCTAGATTATTCATGTAATTGTAAGACGATTTCTAAGAGAACCCCTGTAATGACTTGTTCATGTTCTGTCTCTGTGCCAGACTACAAGTTCTAAGATATTGACATACTTTCTGGGTCACTGTTCTATTCTTAGTGCCAGGAACAATGACCACTATAAAGTAAGCACCTAACAGACATTTGTTAGAGTAAATGACACATGCATAAAAAGTCTTCCAAGTTAACTTATATTTGCTCCATTGTAGGCTTACCTATATTACTGTACAAGGTGTTTTATTATAGGTGAGTTAGCAATATGCAATCCTGTATTTTTGGAAGACCCAAACTTCATTAGTTTAAAACCTGAATAACCATTTCTGGAAGGTATGTGTGTATATGTGCATGCATATGTGCATGCATGAGAGAGAGAGGGAGAGGGAGAATGAGAGAGACATTTTTTTTCTTAACATATACCAGGAGGTAAATACACAAACCTATTGGTTCTTCTTTTCCCTTTCTAGAAACTGGTGACAGAGAAAGAAAAAGAAAGTCTAAGGAGTTAAAACTCTGCCAGTTTCTTCATGTCAGTAAAGGGTGTGAATTTTGTTTTATCAAAGGTATTAGATATGAGTGAGGTCTGGGGCTTAGCTGAGGAGAGCTAAACTAGTCTGCATAATAAATGAACCTTTTTTTTTTTTTTGTCTTTCGGTGAGAATAAAGGTTGCAAGAAACTCAAGGGTAAGGAAGTCCTGAGTAAAGAGGTGCAAGGAGATGGAAGCTAGAATGAAGTTAAGGAGTTAAGGGGCATGAAAAGAGGCAAATAAAGTGTTGTAGGTCTTCAGAGGAGATGGGAATTTTTTCTTTTTGTGAATAAAAGGAGCTATGGATAGAAAAAAAATAGAATTTGCCTTGGGCCTTGGATAAGAAAAGGAAGTTGATCACATAATAATGGTAACCATTCGATTCAGTGTAGGGGGATGTAAAAAATAATAGAAAAATAGATATAGGAAAATGCATGGGGATTATGGACAACATCAAATTCTTAAGTGTTGTAGTATATGAAGAAGATAAACAGGTGAATAAATTGTAAGGCTAGAATATAGGGTCAGGTTTCAGAAACCAAAATTGTCAATCCTAGGATCCCTGCCCTTGCCTGGCCAAGAGGGATTCTTTGCAGGTTTTGCCCATATCTATATCATATAAATTTCAAAAAAAAGAAAGAAAGAAAGAAAACCATGTGCATAGTATTTCCTCATTAAGCATTTTGAAATTGAGTGGATGAGTGATCATAAATAAGATATAATAAAACAAAGTTATTTAATGCTACTACCAAATATCCTGTCATAGTGACTAGGGAAATAGTGATTATCTGAGAGTATGTGAGAAGCAAATGCAAACTATCTAGCACTATTTGTCTTTAATTACCTGTCATTAATTCAATCATGTATTCCTGTAGTTACCAGTTATAGAGTACCTGCTATGTGCAAAGCATTATTCTAAACCTTTTACAATTGGGCAAGTTAGGAAGCTGAGGCACAGTCACAAAAATAGGTTAAGTTATGTCTTCCAGGTTGCACAAATGCCAGGTGTTGGATCTAGGACTTTAACATATCTTTCAAATTCTGAAATCAATCACCTTAGCAAAGGACATTATCTTCTGGTATTGAATACCAACCATCTCTTTCTCCCTATGGTTATTAATTTCCCAAATAATTTTAGCACTCTTATTCTCCTTTTCTTCTATCAAATGAAAAAATTAGATGATATGATTTTATGCCAATCTGGGGTTCTAATTATCTAATAGATGGGTTATACTTTTGTGTAATATTATAGTATAAAAATGAATAAAGGTTTAGAGGCAAAATACCAAGGGAACATAAAGCAGTAATAATTACTCCTCTATATAACCCAAGTCCTAAAGATATGTTCAGGAAATAAACACCAGAGGATAAATCAATGACACCTTTACCTCAGTTAAAGTGATTCCATTATCATGTGGGTAATGTGCTTTTTATGAGTTGAAACTTCTTTTTTATTGGGTGATTTATCACATAAACAATGAAGCTAATTAATTAATAATGAAATAAATATTACCAAGATTGAATTTCAGGGAAGCCTGCCCTTTCATTTTATTGGTTTTCTGACATTGGTGTCATGTGATACCAGAGGACCTATCTAAATGATTCATGGACCAAACAGGCTTCTGGACAAGGTGGAGGCATAGGTAGATGTACTTTGCTTCCTTGCACAACCAAAAGAAGGGTAATAACCAATTTAAAAATAAAAAACACTCAAAGCTGCCAGAAAATCAAGCTGTATGGAAGCCTGACAACCAAAGAGTTAAGAAAAATTCATCCAGGTTGGTAGGAGGGATGGCAGTGGGTGGGGGGACAGTGGAAGGGGGAAGACAAGTGGCAAGGCCACAGCTGGTGGAATGGAGGTCCCATATTCATGTGCAGATAAACTGGGAGAAACAACTTGGGAGTGAGATAGACCTCACAACCCAGGTTTCCAGTGCAGAAAAAGAAAGCCTCAAAACCTCAAGCTATAAAATCTTACGGGGGTGGCAGCTGCAGGAGAAATGCCCAGTCTCACAGAAAAGTCCATTGCAGGGGCCCATGGGTTGCTAGAACATACACAAACCCACCAAACCAGGAATCAGCACCAGAAAGGTACAAATTTGCTGTGGGTACCAGGGGAAGTGACTAAAAGAGCCAAGAAAGTGGCATTGTTCCCTCTCTGACCCTTCCCCCACATACAGCATCACAACTCAGCAAAATGGGTTGCCCTGCCCTGACGAATACCTAAGGCCCCTCCCCTTACAACATAGCAGGTGTGCTGAGACAAAGAAATGTGGCCCAAATGAAAGAATAGATCAAAACTCCAAAAAAATAACTAAGTGGTGAGAAGGTAGCCAAGCAATCAGATGCAGAGTTCAAAACACTGGTAATCAGGATGCTCACAGAAGTGACTGAGTACAGCTGTAAAATAAAAGCTAAAATGAAGGCTATGCAAAATGAAATAAAGAAAAATATACAGGGAACCCACAGTGAATGAAAGAAAACTGGGACTCAAAATCAACAATTTAGAACAGAAGGAAGAAATAAACATTCAACAGGAACAAAATGAAGAAACAAGAATTTAAAAAATAATGGGGAGAGGCTAGGAACCTTTGGGACAACTTTAAACTTACCCATGACCAAGTCGTAGGGGCGCCTGAAGGAGAAATAGAAGAAGAAGAAATTAAAAACTTATTAGAACAAATAATGATGGAAAACCTCCACAATCTGGCAAAGGAAATAGACATCCAAGACCAGGAAGCTCAGAATATCTCAAAGAAGTTGGACCCAAGGAGGAACACACCAAGACACATAATAATTAAATTGCCCAAGGTTAAAGATAAGGAAAGAATCTTAAAAGCAGCAAAATTATGTCTTCCAGGCAGCAGAAAAGGAAAGAATTACCTACAGAGGAGTTCCCAGAAGGCTATCGGCTAATTTCTCAAAAGAAACCTTACAGGAAAGAAGGGACTGGAAAGAAGTATTCAAAGTGATAAAAAGCAAGGACCTACATTCAAGATAACCCTATCCAGCAAAGCTATCATGTAGAACGGAAGGGCAGATGAAGTACTTCCCAGATAAGGGAAAGTTAAAGGAGTTCATCATCACCAAGCCCTTATTATATGAAATGTTAAAGGGGGTTACCTAAGAAAAAGATAAAAACTATGAACAGTAAAATGACCACAAACTCACAACTATCAACAACTGAATCTAAAAACAAACAAATAAACAAAAAAACTAAGCAAACAACCAAAACAGGAACAGAATCACAGAAATGGAGATCATGTAGAGAGTTATCAGTGGGGAAGGGGTTGGGGGAGAATGTGGGAAAAGGTACAGGGAAAAAGAAGCATAATTGGCAGGTACAAAAAAGAAAGGGTGAGATTAAGAATAGTGTAGGAAATGGAGAAGCGAAAGAACTTGGATGTATGACCCATGGACATGAACTGAGGGATGGATAGCTGGAGGCAGTGGGGGTGCAGGACATAGGGGGATAAAGGAGAGAAAAAAAATGGGACAACTGTAATAATATAATCAATAAAATATACTTAGGAAAATAAACAATGCATGAACTAAACAATAAAGTTCCTAAAAATAGGAATTACTGTATTTTCTCATGCAATTTAATGTGAGTAATTGAAGAACTCTAGATTTGGACCAAAAGTAACAGAGAACTATGTCTGGAAGTGAGCTCTGCAATTAACTTAAGCCTGTGAGCATATTTTAGTAGGTTTTGGTAAGGATAAGATTACATAGGTTAGGTAAAGTGCGTAGCATTATGCTTGATCTATAGAATATATTTATTAAGTGTTGACTGAGCCTATTATTAACATAGATTGGAAAATATCAGCCATTAGAATATATAAATTCTTTGTTATCATTTAGCAGAATTTCTTACAGTTAAAAACAGATGATATTTAAGCAACTAGGTAACTCTATTTATTTAAGGCTATAATTTGCTTGAATACAATTAAAACATTACTGTAGTGCCTTTTGATCTGTTTATCAGCATCCTCTTTTATCGGGTTAAAACAAGCAAACAAGCTAATCAAACTTTCTGTACAAGTTTTTAAAAAATCTCTAAGCAATTCTCTCTTAGTTCACTTTTCAAGATATCTAGTCTTAGAGGTTAAAATGAGATACTAATGCTCTGTATAGTATCAAAAGTTTGATATTTATCTCAAAAGAGAATAGGGTAAAACTAAGAGTAAAAAGGTAAATCTACCACACTCATACTTAAGGGGAGAAAGTATTAGATGCAGAATAGGGGACTGCTAAAGATCGCAAGGGACAATTTAACAAATATTGAACTATTATAAGCATGAAATATGATAATTTATTATATAAAACATATGCTTACTGAAATAGTCAAAGAATATTTAAATATAAAAAGCAAAAGGTGAAAGTGAGCACCAATTCCCCTGAATTTCATATATCTATATATAAATACATATGCATACATATATATACATAAAAATACATACATATGCATATATATGAATAAAATTCATATATATACAGGGTCCAGCAGAAGTAAGGCTTGCTTGAGTGTGGTTGGTAGGGTAAGTGAATGTGTCATACAAAATGAACAGCAAGTTGAACATTTCACCTAAAATGTTATATGGTATGCTTGAATGTGATATTGTTATGTTACAGAATTACATGCTTATGATTTTGTAATAAAAGATTTTGTAATAAAAAGGGGCATTATTTGTGCTGGACCCTTTGTGTGTATGTGTATAAAGTTCAGTCTTGATTTGGATTCTCCCTCCCAAATGTTTGCAGGAATCCCAGGGTTATTTTCAGGTCATCTAAATAGAACCTAGACCTCTCTGAATTACAACAGGAAAATTAAATTTCCCTTTTTGAGTCAGAGTGGTGACCGTAAAGGTATGTTTGTGTGGGGCTAGGAATGTTGTCTCTCTCATAATTAAAACACATACTTGCAGATCTTGTCCTCTTTACTCTTTGTTGGACATTATTGGTGTTACTTTTGTGGTGGACACATTGTAAGATGGATTCCAATGAGTCACACCCTGTATCTTTATCCCTTGAGTGCTATAGAACAGATGACTTACTTCTCACTGACAAATAATCGCAAATGTGCTAAGATAGTCACTCCCATTATGATTATGCCACTTTGTATATGACTCTGTTGTAGCAGACTTGAATGGGAGATTCCCCTGTTGGCTTCGAAAAAGTCCGCTGCCATGAGGTAAAACTGTCTTTAGAAGCTCAGAGTGGCCTCACCTGACAGCCATACAAACAAACAAATAAACAGAGCAAAATCACCTCAATCCTACAACTTAAAGGAAGTGAATCCTGCAGCATGAACTTGGAAGAAGAACCTGAACTCCTGAAAGGAAAGACCTCTGGCCAGTATCTTGAATAATGGAAGTCTTCCTCTGTGAGATAATAAATAAATTAAGCTGCTATACTGTGAATTCTGCTGATCACCTCACAGTGCTCATTACTAGCAGCCCCTGGATAACTATTGACATTTTCTTACTTTTTCAGCACTAAAGGTGATCTCAATGTTATAGTGGTGTTTTTCCTTCCTCCTCCATATAGGTGCTCAAACGTGGTGATGGTGGGAGTATCAGGAATTATTGAGAGAAAGCTCAGGTTGGTTACATATTGCACCTGGAGCCAATTCGAAAATCAAGTTTTGCAGTTTAGTCCCACCAAATTTTTTTATGGAGGGTAATTTTTCAATCATAGTTCAAAATGATGGCACTTCTGGTTTCCTTTGAAGTGCTCCTGTGAATCACATAGGCACCTTGGTGGAAATCTGATCCGAACTGGAAAATATGGATCAAGTTCTTTCTCAAAGAACTCCTGGGAATTTTACAAATCAGAACATTAGACTGTTCATGTTATTTTTAATTTATAATTATTGCTATAAAATAGTGTCATGAATTACATGTTAAGATGTGAAATTTGTCACTTACTCTTATAAGCCAAGCTTCAAGTTAAGTTTTTACTAGTTAATTATTTTTGGTGATATTTCCAAAAACTCCTGTTAAAACTTTAGCTATACATATACGGTCCAACCTTGGTTCTTGCAGGTCTCTCTTCTTGAACAATTCGGTCTCTACCAAGTTGTCAAGGACAAAAACTCCTCGTTTGTCAAACAAAACTTCTATTCTCAACTTGACAGCCCTCTTATGCTGATACTGTATGATCAGCCACATGCCTTTCAGGCATGATTTCGTCTTTGAACAAATCGCTTCTTGAACAGCCTTCTGGAACAAATTAAGTTCAAGACCCGAGGTTCCACAATCAAGTACATATTTCTTATGTAAAAATGGAGAAAGGTTGTAAACTTTTGCCAGGTATGAGTACAAAATAGCATCTTTCCTGGTTAGTAAAAATAAATATATACTGTATTTTTAACTGCATTCTAATGCATTATGAGTGCTCACACTCACATATGCACATACATGCACACACTTGTGTGTATGTACAGGGTCCAGCACAAATAAGGCTCTTTTTTATTACAAAATCTTGTATTATAAAATCATAATCATGCAATAATGCAACATAACAATATCACACTCAAATATACCATATGACATTTTAGGTGAAATATTCAAATTAAAACTATAAATTATTACACCAATATTATTATCCTACCAACCACTCTCAAGCAGGTATTACTTCTGCCAGACCCTGTATTTGTGCGTGTGTATATATTACATAATATTTAATTTGGTTTATTTTTGTTACTTCTTTTTCCTGCTAAAATACATTTTTCCTAAAACGGAATAAAGTATGTATCTTTTAATAATGCAAAAATAATGTATTCTTCCAATATTCAAATAAAATAAAAAAATATGGAGTATAGAGACACTTCCTTAAAAAAGAGTGAGATATTTTATACACTATTAGAAAAATAATATTGTTTAACCTGAAGTTGTTAGGTCTTCATTTAAAAGAAAACTTTGGCATAATAATTATTTATTTGTACAGACCTCCTTGGGCAAATTCTATTTACTGCTGTCCTTCATTATGTATTATTTTCTTAGCTCATTTTTGAAATATTATGTAAGAGACTTTTGGTAAAGAACTTTATGCCAATGCTAGCAATATCTGAATAACAATTTAAACCTACACTTGTCTATATATTGATTTTAAGGGAAGTATTTAATTCTAGCTTCAGTCACAAACCATCGTCTATTAGTGACAGCTCTTAGAATTGTCCAATGAATGAATTACAACAAGGGAGTATGACATATTAATTATCTTGCATTTCTAGAATATGCTTATGCATCATCCCAGTGTATTTCTGGGAAGATAATAAAAGACCCACGTTGCTTCTCGGTTTACCTTGGATGAGAAGCATAGCTTCTGGCAGCACTGGCTAAAAATTTATTTTGGGTAGTCATTTCTCTTCCTATGCATGGGGAGGTATTTACTAGTCTCATAAGGAAACCCAATCTCCAAGGCATCTCTAAAATTTCAATGCTGATCAATTAGTTAAATCAACAACCCTAGAAAAAGCTACTAAGAAGTCTTGGAAAATCAAATCAGAAATCAATCTCAGAGCAGTGCTAGCTAGTAGAGAAAAAGACTAATTTCTGTGCTGAATGTAGAATGTGGATGGGGAATGGGGGTGGCTTCTCATTGTGTCCAGTTGGCTTAGCTGAACTACATTTCCAAGAATTTCTTTTATTTTTTGTTTCCACTGGATAGAGCAACGAGGGTGATTCTTGGGAGACTTGAGACACAGAAGAGAAGCAGCAGCCACTTCATAGCTCACACACTGGCGGTGGATCTCCTGACCCGCCTCACTGGTGTGAAGCAGCAGTTGGGCCTACAGTTGTTCTACTTTATCTGAAATTCTTCGTTAGCTTCCCTAACCATGTCTGTATGTTTAACTTTGTGACAAAGGCTCTAGTTTCTGCACATTATCCTTGTCACCAGGGACAGTGGCATCAAGAAATCATGAGGATTCCAGTATGTCTTTGGGGGGCAGTGCTGATACTTGGGGTTCCAGCTTAATCATGACCTTCCTTCCCTAATTCTCTGCCTGCCCTGAGGATTTCGAGTTCCAGCACAGACAAGGAAGCAGAAGCCTCATAGAGACAACTTCATTAACTTACATAATTGAATAAGCAATTTCCCTGTAACACACACACACATACACACACACACACACACACACACACACACACACACACTCACACATCCATTACTTGTTCTGCTTCCCTGGTGAACCCTGACTGATATATGAAGCCAGGGCCATATCCATAAACAAATCTTTCATTAACTTTTCTTATGAAGGGGAGCAGAGATAATATCAGGAGATGATATGAAGTCAAAAGATAGTTTTAACATAGCTCTTGATTCTGTTTCTATATTTCTGTTTCCAGAAGAAGAGGAAAGTCTTGAGGCAGAAAAGAAAGAATACAGTCAATACCAACTTCTCTGTGGAAAAGGAGGAAAGGTGGAGTATAGGCAGATTCAGACGGGTGAGTAGCTTTCTTGTTTTTCCTCAGCTTCATTGAGTTGTAATCAACAAATGAAATTGCATATAAAGATTAAGACATGATGATTTGATATATGCATACATTGTGAAATGATTAATACATTACCTCACATAGTTACTTTTTTCCTCTCTATGCTGAGAATGCTTACTTCCAAATTTCAAGTATGCAATAAAGTATATTTTACTGTAGTCACTATATTGTATGTTACATCCCCAGAAGGTTTACATCTGATATTGAAAAGTTGTACCCTTTGACCAACATCTCCCTATTTCTCCAAACTCCTCCCCTGCCACACACTATCACCACTTTTCTCTGTTTCTATGAGCTTAACTTTTTATTTTAACTTAAATTCTCCAATTTCATCCATGTTATTGCAGGGTTTTTTATGGCAGAATAATATTTGATTACATATACACCGTATTTTCTTTATACATTAATATATTAATGGACACTTAGATTGTTTCCATATCTTGGCAATTATGAGTAATGGTGCAAGGAACATGGGCATGTACATATGTCTTCAATATAGTGATTTTGCTTCCTTCATATATATGCCCAGAAATGAGATTGCTGGATTACATGGTAGTTCTATCTTTAAGTGTTTGGGGGACCTCCACACACATCCCATGTGGCTGTACCAATTTATATTCCCACTGACAATGTGTAAGGGTTCCATTTTCTTCACCTATCTTTGACAGCATTTGTAGCTCTTGTCTTTATGATACCACCACGTTAGCAGAGGCGAGGTAATATCTCATTGTGGTCTGCATTTACATTTCTTTCATGCGAGTGAGGTTGAACATCTTTTCCTGTACCCGGTTGCCATTTGTATATATTCTTTGGAAAAGTGTCTGTTCAGGTCCTTTGTTCAATTTTTAATCAGATTTTCTTTGCTATTGAGTTCTAATAGATCCTTACATATTTTAGATACTAATCCCTTATCCTGTGTATGATTTGCAAATATTTTCTCTAATTCTGTAGGTTACCTTTTTATTTTGTTGATGGCTTTCTTTTCTATGTGGAAGCTTTTAAATTGGATGTAGTCCCATTTATTATTTTGTTTTTGTTGCTGGCATATTTGCCGTCACATCCAAATATCATTTCCACAACCAATAGCAAGGAGCTTTTATTTTATGTTCTTTTCCAAGAGTTTTAATGTTTCAGGTATAATGTTAAAGTCTTTAATCCATTCTGAGTGAATCATTGCTCAAGGTGTAAGATTAAGGGTCCAGTTTCATTCTTTTGCATGTAGATATTCAGTTTTCTCAATACCATTTATATAAGATACTATTTTTTCCATTGAGAGGAAATATATGTTATGATAAATACTTTATTAGATAATGTAATATATAGTAAATACTATATAATAATACGTATAAAATGCATATTTAATATATCATATATTTATATATTTGCTATATTTATTTATTTATTTATATTGGTAATGCTATAAGCAATTGAAAAAATAACTGATCTGGTGGCCTTCATGTCAAGGTTGCTATTAATGAGATATACTACTGTGCTTAGGGAATCCCTAAAAAAGAATTCTATAGAAAGATCTAAACTTTTTATTAAACTGTGTGTGTGTTTGTGCATATGTGTATATAGTATTAATATATATTTTATATACTATATAATCAAAGTAAAATATGTGTATGTAATTATAGACATAACCAATAGCTATATGTGCATATATACTGTATATGAGTGTTTGTGTGTGTGTTTATCATAAACACACACACAAATATTCATATACAGTACATAAGATACTTTATAGCCATTAATTTTGACCATTATCACTGGAGGTAGGTATGTTTTTGTACCTTCTGGAGAAGAAAATTTTGTCATCAAATTTAGATAAGCCCGGTAAGTGTCAAAGCTAGAACACAAACTCAGGCATTTTAACTGTTTATAGACTAATCATAATGATTATTACTTAGGAAATAGTAGAGTGTTCAGCTTTTTAAATGCATTGTCTAAAAAATAAAAAAATAGAAAACACCAAACAGAAAACTAGTCCCTATAATATTATTATGTGACAGACCAATTGGTCCTTTTTTTTTTTTAAAGAATTTATGAAAAAGGCTATGGCTTTTTCTTACCTACATCAAAGGGAACTTCTCACTTGGTATAATTGTCAATTATCTTAAGCAGTGTGCTGAAAGATGATTGTGTTAATCAATATCACTATTATTATCATCAAAAGATTCCACAACATATTTTTAAGTACTAGACTTAAACAAATTGAGGCTAAATGGAATCTTTATGTTAAAGAAACTTGGTTTTCTTCCATCTCCTCATATTGATTCCTGCAGATTACATAAACATGACCATTTCAAGAAATCATCTCTGCTAATGTGGATAGGTGGAGCAAAAACGGTTCTAGGAAGGACTCTAGAACAGAATCCCCACCATTTCTTTTGAATAAATGTCTCCTTTTTACGATAAATATAATGCCATAAAATGTTAACTAATAGTTTGTGCATATAAATGAAAGTCGATTGGCTAATTTAATTGTAGATAGTTGAAATAATTAAAACTAAAGAAATAACTGTCATATAATTTTAATTTCTATAAAAGGACTCATGAATAAACAGGTGATTTAATTACAACCCCCACCATTGATATTGATAAGAGAATTAAAATTATCCTTCTCTTAATGGAATTTAGTAAAAAAATAAAATAAAATGTAATTGCAGGCATATCCAATAGTTAATTTATTTTACAAATCTGAAAGAATGATAGACACTTAGGCATTGATCAATTATTTTTTTTTAATTTAATGATCCATATTGAATCACAAAGCAGCATCCTTAAAACTAATTTACTAATTTCCTTTCAAGCTATGACTCTTTTCAAGTTTCTGTCATTTTTCACCCAATCTGCAATAAACAAACCTGACATCTGAATTAAAAGAAAAATTGCAACAACATACTTTTCTACTTAATAATTGAGTTAATTAAATATGTAGAACTGTAAAGTCTAATTGTCTAAAAAAATTCAAGCATATACAATATCAAATAGAGAGTAATGATCTGAGAACAATTCACTGAATATGCTATTTCCTTATCAAGGAAAATGTAGGAACCTTAAGAATTATCTCTCTTTTTTTTCACCTATATGCTATCCTTTACATTTCACTGCCTCTGAATTGTTCTTTTCTTGGAATTTTATCAAGAAAGAAATGCAGAGCAGGTATGATGATGCAGTGCAGATATTCTGGTTGAACAAGCACAACACATTCTGTCCCATCTACTATTGTCCCATATTCACAGATCCTTTACTGAATTACAGTCCTTCTTAAAAAGACTCCCTTTGAAATGGTGTGCATGCCATAATCTTACCCCATAGAGCAATGTTAATTTCAAAATGAATTATGAAATATGTTTTATTATAATAATTTGTACTAGCTAACATTTCAGTTATCTAATGCAATGAGAATACTGAGTAGTAAACAACCACAAAGTTTCAATGGCATGCAATAATAAACAGTGCTTTGGCTTACACATCTATATGGTGCATCTGCTTGGGCTGTGTTCATTCATGAATTCGTAGTCACCTGCTGAGGGAGCTATAGGTGGCTCTGTGGATCTTGGCTCACACACAACCTGAGTGTTCAGCTGACTTTCCACCAATGTGGGTAGGTCTCAGCTGGGATGGCTTGACGTACTTGGATTAGCCATTCCTTTATCTCTAGCTTCAGAGTTCAAACCCAGACTTGTTCTTGTATTAATTACAGAGTGAGAAACACGCTCAATAACTTCAGTGTTTCAAACTCCTGCTTTTGTCAGATTTACTAAAATCTATTGACTGAAAATATATTACATGAGTGAACCAAGTCATATTATGTGGCAGCCCGTCAGAGCAGATGGGCACTGTGTGGCGAGTGCTGTTATGTGCTACCCGGGTTCCCCTTCAGGAGTGGAAGACAAAGTGAGCGCAACTGATGTGAGTACTTCTCGAAGGCATTCCTCAAGTGTCACGTTGCTTTAGGAATTGTCCTAGCTAAAGAGAGCCACCTCACCCTGGCTGGGTAGCTCAGTTTGTTAGACTGTGCTCCCATACACCAAAAAGGTTGTGGGTTCAATCCTTAGTGAGAGCACATACCAAGGTTGCAGGTTTGATTCCTGGTTGGAGTGTGTACGGGAGGCAACCGATCAATGTTTCTCTTCCACATCAATGTCTCTCTCTCTCTCTCTCAAATCAATAAACATATTCTCAGGTGAGGATTAAAAAAAAGAAGACAGCCACCTCACCAAAGACATTGCTTCCTTCCTGGAGCAGCTGGTATCAATGACTGGTTGACACAGGAGTGTTAAAACCTGGGCCTTATACCCCAGCAGTAAAAAGTTCAGAATAATAATTCCTTTTTCATTATTTTTTTAACTTTCTTTTTTAAAGGTTTTATTTGTTTATTTTTAGAGAGAGGGGAAGGGAGTGAGACAGAGAGAAAGGGAAATATCAATGTGTGGTTGCCCCTTGAGTGCCCCTAGTGGGGACCTGGCCTGCAACCCAGGCATGTGCCCTGACTGGGAATAGAACCAGCAACAGTTTGGTTCTCAGGCCAGCACTTAATCCACTGAGCCACACCAGCCAGGGCCGGAATAGTAATTCCTTTTTTAGATCTCCCTATTGGGTCAACTGAATCTTCAGAGAGGCTTCCTTGCTGTTCAACTTTTCTTTCTGTCCATTCCATTCTACCTGTATTTTTTGACTTACCATGTCATATTGATAATTTATGTTCATGTCTCACCTCCAGATAATATCCCAAAATGTACAGAGCAAGAACTGAGGGGATTTTTTAGAAACCTTTGACAATCCATTATGGAGTCACTGTCAGCCACAATGGTATTTCAAATGCTATGTCAAGACTGAGGCAATGGGGTATAAAAAGAATGCCCTTAGAAAATGCCCAGAATCCCCAAAATCATAAGTCTGGACACCTGGATGAGAAATCCATCTGGACACCCAACGAGAGTGGGATCTCCACCCCGGGTGGGCTGTAAGAACTCAGACCTCCAACGACCCAGTGCTGAAGCTTGCTTGGCTGTACCATGGGGTCACACTCAGAGCCCCGCTGGACTTCCACTCTGCCAAATGCTTCCTGCCATTGTGGCTGCCTGGCTTGAGACCCACACCCGCCTATCCAACGGCAGATGCCACCAGTGACTGGGACTTTGTGCCCCATACCCGCTCTGCTCTCTTCCATCCTGTAAGGTCCCCCTCTCTGTGTGTGGCTCTTTTGGCTTACCAGGGAGGTCTCCCCTAATAAATCTGGCATGCAGAAAGATAGAAATGTCTGTGATGACTCTCTTCAGGGGCGTTCCTTTGCTCATGACACCAAGGATAAGCATTCTGTCATAGACATCTTTTTCATTTATTAGATCATCTGGCAAGGTGACTCAGCATAGTTCCTTTTATAGTGTAAAAATCTGAATAATTCAAGAAAAGACATGGGTTACCCATTGACTTCCATTAAGCTTTCTCAATATTGAAATATATATTAAGAAACAAAAATTTAACAACTCTTTTTTAAGAAGAATATGCATGATTTTTCACAGGACAAGCATATTTGATATGCAAACAATAAAGAACAATCAGCAACATCAGGAATTGCAAAGTGAACAGATCATGTACTCCAAGGTAAACAGATCAGTTTTGATAGCTGTAGAGTTATGCTCATATACAAATCATGTATGAATATATAGGATCCAGGGTATCCAGGATTTGTTTTAATCAGATTTAGTAAGACATGAACATACAGAAATGACATTCATCAAATGAGTTTTACTCATAGTTCCCTAGAAAAGGAGAGACTGTATGTCATTCAGTACTGGGGTAGGTCTGACCAGAAGTCACTGGAGGTGGCAGAGACGTCAGCCTTGGGGGAACCCTGATCTGCCAGAGCCAGCCCCTCCCTGCAGAAGGGAGGGAGTTACAGAAAGCTCTGATTGTAGGAAACCCTGTTGGCCGCCTGAATTGAAAGTGCAACTGAAACCGAGTGACAGCCTTCTTAAACCCTGGGCCAAACTATAAACAAAGGCCATGTGGTTGTAGGAACATGCAGGCAGCCCAGCTGCTCCTGATGTAGCCAGGAGCTTGTTCAGCTTCTGCCAAAGCTATGCGTGGGGCTCAATGCCCCTCCCTGGGCAAACAGAAGCTCCATGTCTGTGTGCAGCAGAGAAACATCTGCCCCATTGGGCAAAATGACAGCCAGAAGAGGGTCGAAGACACTGGGGAGCTGACAAAAATGGTGGACACTGACACACTTTGGGCAAAGCTTGATGTTCTCTCATGCATGGGATTCTGAGAGAGAAAACTTTTAAACAGAAGGTGGACAGAAGCTTGCTCGCTTGGCTCAAGGTCCCTGGCTTTCCTGGCTTCTTGGTTTCTTGGGCTCTTGCTTTGCCCCACATGGATGGGAGCACTCATAGGACAGGTAGAAGCCAGACCACCGGGGTTTAGACTCTGCATGGCTAGAAGCCAGCTCCATCGAGGCAGAGTCCCACTCTGGGACACATGCCTTGCTGGTCTCCCACCTTTGGGACTCTGCAGCACCCTGCAGCATGGCAGTTGGTTCCTGGACTACTTCCTCTATCTGCCTGAAGGAAATGCACGGAGGCTGAGAGCAGCACATGGAATCATGAGCTAGGAAGTTCCTCCAGATGGAGCTTCCCTTGACTGCCTGGAATGATCTGGCAGTACACCCCAGACCCTGAGAGAGACAGAGAGAGAGAGCTGCTGCTAGATGATGACCATCCTAAAACCCACAAGTGCCTGCCCTGGAGAGGATGGAGACCTGTTTGCATGGCCGGCTTAAGCTCCAAAAGGACAGATAAGCAATAATGGGGACCTCCTGGACGTGGCTTTGGTTTGCAATCTTTTTGGGAGAAAGGACGGTTCTGTGTCCTGTGGTAATGAAAGGTTCAGGGCAAAAATGCTCCCAGCCCCCTCAAACTGGGAACCGTGTTTAAAAAAAAGACCCTATTTCCTTCCACACAAATCTTTGTGGTATATGTAGGCATGGTGACAAGCGGTTGGACTCCATGCTCCTGGTTACAATTCAAGGCCACATGGAGAAAAAGCAGTGTCAGGCATCAGAAGGAGTAAGGGGTACATGTGTGCAAGAGGATTTATTATGTTTTTTGTTTGTTTGTTTTTTAAAAGAATAGGTGCAGCAGGGAAAGCAGACTAAAATTGGCTACTCTGAATATTTTTAGTGGGCTCTGGGGCACAAGGTCTTTTCCCTAGCAGATCCTGGGGTGGTTAGGTTAGGTGAGTAGTGATTTAGAGTGTAGGAATGCAGTAAAGGAGGTGGTTAGGAGTATACATTTTGGATTAGTTAGTTTCCATATAGGCATCCTCCCATGAGAATTGTTTAACATTCTAGGAAATTGTTAGTCTTAGGAGATGCAGCCCCTTGGAGGTCAGCAAAGTCCAAAGATGTTACAGCATAGGGAAAAAAAAAAGGAACAGTTAATTCATACACAAACACATATATAACTTTTTGCATTCTTTTTTTCTGGACTTCATGGACCATATTTTTACAACCTTACCATTGTGTTAATGAATAGTCTGTTGTTCTTAAGAAATAATGTAATTATGTATTTTTTTTATTTGAACTGACACAAAAAATTCTTTGCAAGCTATTTATACAATCTATCTTCCCTCTAGAAATTATTCCAGTCTAATCAAGAAGCTGTTCTCATTATTAATGTTTAATATACATAAACTTGTTGCCCTTTGGCTTATCTTGTTGATTTATTTTTATAATCAACCATTGCAGCCTACAAAAATAATTTACTTTCCCAGTCAGTAGTTATATAACATTCTTTCCTTTAATACCCACGTTTCACAAACTCTTCATGCTCTTAACACAAGGGAAAATTTATTTTGCATCTTTGAAACTCCAAAGTATATTTTATTATTTCAGTTACTCGACTATTTTTAATTCTTCAAGAGTTCCATTGCATAAACAAGTTAATTTTTCACCAACTCTTTTTATTAAGAACCAGTATTGTCATTGAGCTCTTGCAATTGTACAACCTAATTCTTTGTTCTCTTATATGGAATGTTTTTGATTGAAAAGCATATGGTTTCTAGGTTGAGATGGTAGAATATATGTCAATCATCTTGATGAATTTGATATCATGGCTACCTAATATCATTAACATTAAAAGTAAAACTAAATCTCTAGATATAGAAAATATCAATGAAAATATTATAGTGAAAGCATCCAAAATTTTTCTCCTATATAAAAACAATGGGAGCACTTGAAAACAGTATCAGAATCAACATTCTCAGAGCTCTGAAAATTATTCTAAGTCTTCCAGCAATCTGGAAAGTGTTAACGCAAGAAAAACTGTTGAATCTTCGCAAAAACAGTGAATTTACGGCATTGTAACTTGCTCTATTCACATTCTTTATCAGCTCCTCAGTAGCCTTGAAAACCAATATTCTATCACCATGGTAAAATTTAGCAGCTTGGCAGTTACTGGAGGGGGCAGAATGAAGAAGGAGGTACTTAATAGCTCTGTTCCTAGAGAAGAGTCATAATTTGACCTATCTTGCTTTTTTCTTCCTTTTTTTGGAAGATCCCACTTGCAAGGATGTCTTTATTTGACCTGACTTGGAGCTCTTCCAGTAGTAACAGCCTTTGATGACCAGTTGTTTGCCAAAAACAAATATAGGCAATTATTTAACTTTACAACTGCCTGGAGCAGTGGGTCAATAAAATATATATAACTGAAAAATAGTTGGGACAAAAAAACAAAAAAAACATAAAAACAACAAGAAACCCTACTTAGGATACATACACACACACACACAAACACATATATGGGCACTAATAATGCCCATTTTTTAATTATAAAATCTTTTATTACAAAATCATAAGCATGTAATTTTATAACATAACAATATCACATTATGCACACCATATGACATTTTAGGTGAAATATTCAAATTAAAACTATAAAGTATTACACCAATATTATTATCCTACCAGTCACACTCAAGCAGGCCTTACTTCTGCCAGACCCTGTGTGTATTGTGTGTGTGTGTGTGTATGTGTGTGTGTATGTAAAAGTATGGTTGGGAGGAAAAACAAAAGAAGCAAAACAACAATAAGAAATTCTGCAGAAGGAGAATAATCTTATTTTAAAAGTTGATACATTATATTATTTCACATGTCCAGTTTAAAAAGAAAGTTATGAAAAGAAACAAGAAAGTACAGGAAAGTAAGGAAAAGGAATCAGTAAACAGCAACTGTCCCAAGAAGCCAACATTTTGACCTTACTAGACAAAGGCTTTCAGTCAGTTACTTGACGTATGTAGAGGAAACAATGCATGAAGAAACAATCAAAGCTATGAAAGGTATGAAAAGAATGTTTTATCCAAACCAAAATATTAATGAAAATAGAAATTATTTCAAAAAAACCAAATAGAAATTATAGAGCTGAAAAATATAACATATGAGTGAAAAATTCATTTTGGAGCTCACTAGCAGATCTGAACAAGCAGAATTAAAAATGTGCAATCTCAAAAATAGATGAATGAAGATAATTCAGTCTGAGAAACAGAACATACAAAAAATGAATATAAAACAACAGAGAAATGTAGGAAACCATTATTTGTTCCGACATTTACAAAATATCACAGAACAAGAGGGAGAGAGAGGGTAAGAAAAGTATTTGAGAAAATACTAAGCATAAAATTGCCAAATTTGATTTAAAAAATCATTGATATGCACACCCAAGGAACTCAACAAAATCCAAGCAAGATATCCTCCTAAGGATTCACACCTAATCACACCATTATCTGACTATTACATGGCAATTCCAAAGAGAGAGAATCTTGAAAACAACAAGAAGAAAGTAACTCTGTATGTACAAATGATTCTCAAAAGATAAAAAATACAAGTAAAAAATAATGTAAAATATTAAAAAATGAAATAAAAAACATATTTTTAAATAAATAAATCATGCAATAAAAATAAAAGATCAATAGCTGATTCCCAACACTAATGTATTGAGCAAGATCATTATGGAAAGATGATGTTCAATTAATAAATTTATAGTTTAAAAATAAATATTATCCAAGGTTTAATTAATATGTCCTCCATGCCATCTTATTTCTGAGATTTAAACACTTTTAAATTGCTTCCTTAGGTACCTACCATAAAATTTTTTATTCTATGTTTTGATACCAAAAGTTAGGATTATTGAAAGACTTTACACTATGAACAATAGAGATTTTGGTTTCATTTCTTTACTCCTATGCTCACACATACTTCTTCCCACATCATTAAATATGGTTATAATTCATATTTTTGTTTAAATCGCCCTGACCAATGTGGCTCGGCTGGTTGGGTTGTTCCACAAAGCATAAAGTCGCCTGTCCCGTTCCTGGTCAGAGCACAGTTCAGAGCACATGCCTGGGTTGCGGCCCAGTCCCCTGTTGGAGGGCATGTGACAAGCAGCCAACCAATGTTTTTCTCACACATGGATGTTTCTCTCCCTCTCTTTCTCCCTGCCTTCTCTCTAAAAATAAATAAATAAAATAGTTTAAAATTGTTTTGTTTAAATTTTTATTTTATGTTAATGTAATGTTACTACTTGTATTGATGAACTTTGTACGCTCTTAATTCTTTTCCATTCGTACATAATTGTTTGTGAACCTAATAATTGCCTTTTCCTTAGTCTAAGCTTCTTAGCACACAATTGTCACCAAAGAGGATAAATCACTTCTAATATGGTTAACCCCATCAAAGGACTTATTATTCCATTTTTTATCTTGGAGACGTGCCTCCAGGAGTCCTCTGTTCTTCATCTCCTATATAAAATGGTTGTTTTCTAGGTCTGCTAGAAACCTGCCAGCTATGCAACTGACATCCTCAGACACTCTTTCAGCATCATTCTGGAAAACGTCTTTAATTTTCCTCATGTATTTGATCCTTTTCTGTTCTGTTAATTCATATCTTTGTGTCTAAGAGTGAATGAGAGATGAATATCTTGAGATCTTGAGTCTCAGAAAGTGTTTATATTCTACCTTACTCTTATTTGTTAATGTCTCAGACTTTATTTTGTTAGGGCTGACTTTACAAAGTACCACAAACTGAGTGGATTAAAGAAGAGAAATGTATTACCTCCCAGTTTTGAAGGCCAAAAATGTAAGAACCAGGTGTTATCTGGGTTGGTTCCCTCTGAAGTCTGTGAGGAAGAATGCTTTCTGTGTGTCTCCTCCAGAGTCTAGTAGTTTTCTGGCAATCTTTTGTACACCTTGGCTTATGGAAGCATCATCCCGATCTCTGCCTTTATCTGCATGTAGCGTGTCAGTGTGTGTGCATGCAGATTTCCCTTTTTTATAGGGACATTAATCATATTAGAGTATGATACTAGCCATGACACTAGCCCACCTGACACTAGCCATGACCTCATCTCAATTCAATTAGTTACATCTTAAATAATACTTTTTTATAAATAAGGTCTATTCTGAGATACTGGGGCTAGGACTTCAACATCTAAATTTTAGGGTGACCCAATTCAACCCATAATACTGACCATGCAGTCTTCATTTGTAAATAATTTTATCTCAGATAACTAAGGACATCTTTTTATCATATCTTATATTTTAGTATTATGCATTGTTGTAAAATTTAATGCTATTTTCATCCTTGAGAACCTGTGTATATACAACATTTTCCCCTCTCCTTTTCTCTCTTTTCTGATTTTTTTCTTTCCCCTGTTGTTCTGAAATATTCTGATGACATTTATTGATGGGGGTGTTCATTATAGTATTAATAAAATCTCTAAGTCAGCCCAGTCACTGATCTGTGTTTTAGCCAAGGTACACACGTAAAAGCAGAACTCATAGGAGAGAGATTTATACATTTATACACAAACCCACATATATGCATGTACACATAAAAAGATTTATTCTACTGAAGGGCCTGGATAAGTTGGCCCAGCTTCAACAGGGGAAATAAGAAAGGTAAGTCACAAACCATTATCCACAGGAGGAATTTCTTCTTCATACTGATTAGGTTAAGTCCTACCCAGATTATCCAATATAATATCTTTTAGTTAAAGTCAACTGATTAGGTGCATTACTTATCTTTCCAAGTAGCTTCATAGCAATACTTTGATTAGTGCCTAAATAGCTTAGGCTGACTATAATAAAAAGCTCTTGCAATCTGTAAACAGAGCTCTCTGGGTTTTGAGAAATTTTCTAGAAATACACATTCTATAAAACTCACCTCAACATTGTTAGTACATTTTTTCTCTTCTGTAACTACTGTGAGAAAGCTGTAGGAAACACTTGGTTTGAACTCTTCTTTTTACAAATCCTATTTTCCATCTTTGTTATATTTTCTGTGCCAGTCTTAATTTTATCTTTTACTCTCTCAGTAATTTTTTAGGAATAGTCTTTTTAAATTTTAACTCACAATATTTTAATGACATTCTCTAACTTTTCCAGTGGTAGTTCCTCAGGTACAATGGTTTGTCTAATTACTTTAAGAACATTCTCTCTCTATATTATATATTAATGTAAAAATGCATATATAATATGTTTAGGAATATATGTGCATGTATAGATATACATAACATGTATATTCACACACATATATAATTATATCCTGCTACCTGTGTGGTCTTCTTTTTTTACCACTGATTTTTTTCCTAATATAAACTTTGGTTCTCTGATTTTTGCTTTGGAGGATTTTCTTAGTAATCTCAGGATGCTTGAATTTTTGCTGATATTTAAGATGGCACACAAAATAAGTTAAGAAACTTATGTTTGTAGGTATAAAAAATGTTTACAATCTTCCACTAGGGATCCTACCATTTATTGCCCCCCTTCCAACCTCTATACCATGTCTTTATTTCTAGAATTTTCCTCCTGGGCTATTTTTTATAGGAAAATAATTTTTAAATCTTCTTTCTAGAGGGACATTAGCCTGATTATCAATATGTTTGAAGCCTAGTAGGCAAGGAAACCAGGAGTTCATGTTGTTCAGCATGCAAACTTCCATTTTATCTGTTTACATCATAACACATTAATATACTTGACCAAGTTCTTAATTTCTCTGTTTCAAGCTTTCTAGAAATAAACTTCCTGCATTCTACTAGAGTGTGGATGGAGCAATTAACTCTTGAGGGAGAGAGGACAGTAGTGTTTAACTTCTTTTATAAAGATAAAACAATTTACCCTATTCAGGTGCATCCCTTCAGCCCATCTTTACAAGGTACTTAATGATGGCAATTGCTAAACATCTTCCTGGGATTCTGTGACTTCAATTCTTATAAGGCTCCCACCACTCCCAACCTTACCCACTTAGATTTCAACCTCTCTGCTTTAGGAAGTACTGATAACCTGTTGCTTTCTTTTTCTTTTTTTAAAGATTTTATATATTTATTTTTAAAGAGGGGAAGGGAGAAAGAGAGGGAGAGAAACATTAATGTGTGGCTGCCTCTTGAGCACCCCCTACTGGAGACCTGGCCTGCAACCCAGGCATGTGACCAGACTGGGAATCCAACCAGCCACCCTTTGGTTCACAAGCTGGCTCTCAATCCACTGAGCCACACCAGCTAGGGCTATTGCTTTCCTTTAAAAAAAAAAACTAGTATGGTTCATCTACTTCATCTCTTCTCATATCCTCCTTGACCCTGTGTGTTTATATTTTCTTAATTATAATTTTGTGGATCTTTAAGAACCATTAGAAATGCGCATTTGTGTTCAATTCTCCAAATTTACCCAGACAAGGCATTTACTTGAGTTTTATTTACTAATCCAATTTCATGACATTAGTATTTTAGCCAGATATTTATTTTCCTAATTGCGCTGTGTGTGTCATTAACACATGGCATGAAGTCATCTGCTGATAGAGAGTGTATGACCTGTTTGCCATCTTTGCTAACTGTGCTTCCAGCTGATTTGGATAAAGGCTAATTCTAGGGCTGTAGCAGAACAGTTCTGAGAGTGTGTATAGCAATGTTTAACTCTTTTGCAGGTATTGATGTAACATGGGTTGTTGCATGGTGTAATTTCTACCCTACAGCTGCTATTGACCTTTTCCAGTTAGTCAATACGTGTTTGGTGTATTCCAAAGTAATTTGAAGAGTTGAGGATGACCAGAGATTTCACAGTCGAATCTATCCTCTGGTCTATTAATAATGTACAAATGGACAATACTTAATATTCTATACCCTTTTTATGTAACTGTCAAGACTAGGTAATGGAGTTCTCTAATAAGAATAATAAATCAAAATTGAAAAGGAATGCTGCGTGGTCTTCCCTAACACTGTTAGTCAGGCAGCCATAGAGAGGCCGCTAGGAATGAGGCTCTGAAGCAAAATACGAGTGTTATGATTCTGTCACCTAGAGCACGTGGTAGTAGGCAGGTCTCCTATGATTTCTTCATGTAGAATGCAAGTATTAATATTAATAGTAATATCTCCTCTCTGTTAAAATAAAGGATCAAATGTTTGAATTATGTGTTTTGAACATGGTAAATCTCTGTATTATTATTAATATTATTATTAAATTAATTTTTTAAAAGAGCTTGAAGCTTTACAAAGCTTCAAGATTAGCTGTCATCTGAAGCAATCACTTTTCTGAACGAATAAGTATATTTCTGTCTTCTTTTCCATGGTTTTGTCAAGCCTTTGAAAATTCTAAACATTTATCCCAGTAATATAAAAAATTCTTCACATATATGGTGGAGATTGTTTTCAGATGTGTTCTTGAAAGACAGTATTTGTTTTTTGAGGGGGAGCGGTAGTGAAGGGAGAAAAATAGAGACAAGAGTAGCATCCCTTTAGACTTAATAGCAAATCCATTCTTTGTTACATTTATTTATTTACTTATTTATTTTATTATCAGTACTTATCCCTTTATTTATTTTTTAATTATTAAATTTATTGGAGTGACATTGGTTAATAAAATTTATATAGGTTACAGGGGTACAGTTCTATAATGCATCCTCTGTATATTGTATTATATGTTTACCACCTCAAGTCAAGCCTCCTTGCATCATCATTTATTCCCCCCATTTTACCCTATTAACTTCCCCACCCTTTTTTTCCCTCTAGTAATCATTATACTGTTGTCTGTATCTATAAGGGTTGTTTTTGTTTGTTTGTTTTGGGGTTTTTTGCTTGATCTCCTCACCTTTTTCACCCAGCCACCCAACTCCTCCCCTCTGACAGCTATCAATCTGTTCTCCGTATCTATGACTCTGTTTCTATTTTGTTTCTATATCACAGCCCATTAAAATTGCAGATGCAACATTGAACAATATGACACACAGTCTGAAATATCTGGTTTACACCTCAGGGGCCATGCAAGACTGTTGTTTGTGGTCTATAGATCATCTTACCTTCCACATTACCCATATTTTCTTTGGTTTGTGTTTTTAAAAGCTATAACCTAGATTTTGTTTTATTCTTGACAAAAGTAATGATTTGGTGCAGAGAAACCTAAGGCCAAGAAAAGTTAAAAAGAGCTTAGTGTTGGAAAATATTTTAGGGTTAGGTACATCTTCTTTGATCTCAGTTTATCTTCATTTTTTTTTGAAGGGGGTTGGCATTTACTCTTAATGTCCCTTGATGTTCCTATACCAGTTTTTTCAGAGACAGTATATATGTTAGAATAATGATCTCCCTCACCCCCAAAGATGTCCACAGTTTAATTTGTGGAACCTGTGAAAATGTTATTTTGCAAGGCAGAGGGGACTTTACAAGTCCTTAGATGGGGAGACTAGTCTGAATTATCTCAGAAGACCCAATATAAACAAAACCACCCTTAAAAATTAAAGAAAGAACAGAAGAGTCATTGTTTGAGTGATGAAGTGTGAGAAATACTTGACTGGTCACAGCTGGCTTTGAAGATGTGGGAAGGGGCTAGGAGCCGAGCAATTCAGGCTACCTGGGAAAGGGGAGCGAACATATTCTCCTTTCGAGCCTCCAGAAGGAGTGCAGCCCTGCCAACATCTTGATTTTAGCTCTGGAAAATCGCTTTTAGATTTTTTATTTCCAGAAAGCTCACACCATAAATTTGTACTGTTTTAGATCATTTTGTTTGTAGTAATGTGTTACAACAACAATAGGAAACAAGTACAGTAGATGATTAGCCTATAACTTGACAAAAGCAGGCAGGAACAACACTTCAAATCTATAGATTACCAATCTAGTACTCTCATACGATAACACAATGTCTCTAAATATGGTTTACATTGCATAATTTGTATTAATATATGAAAATGTATATTAAGATAAAAACGTTCTCCAAAGCTTTAACAAAGAAATGTATACTTAACTGGATTTATTCTGTCTATATGAAAACACTATTAATCAAAAATAGAATAATTAAATAATGTTATAGATTACACATAATATATAGAAACATATAGAAACACAACTCCCCAATTAATGTAAGCCATATTCATGATTTACATTTAACTGTTTGTAGAAGTTGATTGATTCACTGTGCCTAGAAATTCCTGTTTCCTCATTGTTATTGCCTTTGATTTTCTTCCCAATCATTCTCTTGGTTGCTTTACCAACCTCCTTTTTATAGTCTTCTAGCTTTTCAGGGAGGATTGGGTTGAGGTTTGTTTTATGTGGGAAAAAAGATGGTTGTATGGAGATTAAGTTAATCTCGTGTGAACTTAAAAAAAAATTTTTTTTAATACTCATGGAGGACATTCTTTCAATGCTTTTTAGAGAGAGAGGAAGAGAGAAAAGAAGGGAGAGAGGGAAGCATTGTTCTGAGAGAAAAGCATCAACTGGTTGCCTTTCATGCATGCCCATTCTGGAGAATGCATGTATGCATGCTGGGACCGGAGATCGTACGCATCCAGACCGGGGACTGAACCTGCAACCCAGACGTGTGCCCTGACCAGGATCAATCCGCTACCCTTAGGTTATGAGGTGATACTCCAACCAACTGAGCCACACAAACCAGGAGATGAAAACTTCATAATTCACCTTCACTTCTACTTTCACTCCCATCTACACCTTGCTTCATTTCAAGAAGCCTTCTTGAAACGAGTGACTTTCTTTGCCAAGTTAAGTGGCTCGATCTTTGCACTTGATCCAATTTCTCTTAGGAAACTGGTGTTAATGTCCTTGCTTCTCTCCTGGTATCTTAATTTTCTCCCTCTTGTTTCTTCTCTTTCTTCTCTCTCTTCTTCTTTCAAACATAATGCATTTTTTCCATATCTCCCACCATCAAAAATAATTTTGTTACATTTTATGATGCTACCATATAAATCTCTTTTCTTTTAATATAATTTTGAAAGGGTAATCTAAACTGTGATTTCTACTAATATGTGTGTAATACACACACACACAGCCCAGCCATTGTTAATATAACAAAGAACAGTTTGTGCAAAATTGATGTAACCTGGCAGCCAAGGAGGGTGGACTGGAATGTGCATGCATGGACAATGACAACTTCATCATACTAGTCACTGCAAGTGGTAAACACCATTGAGTGAGCATGTGCACTGCGTGGCCATGGCATTCAAAGTGACTGAGCTAGTAGAGAAATGAATCTGCATCAAATTTTACATTAAGCTTGAACATTCTTCCACAGAAACTGTTCGAATGATTCAGAAGGCTGCAGCTATGGACAACTGGTGATTGGTAGCTTCATCATGACAATGTGCTCGTTCATGCATCAGAGGTTTTTAGTTAAACCTCAGACCACCCAGGTGACTCAAGCCCCCTATAGCCCAGATTTGGTGACCTGTGACTTCTGGCTTTTCCCAAAACTAAAAGCACCTTTGAAAGAGGAGAGATTTCAGACCAATGATGAGATTCCAGAAAATATGATGGGGCAGCTGATGCAGACTGGGAGAACTGCGTGAAGTCCCAAGGTGCCTGCTTTGAAGAGGATTAAGGCGTCATTGTCCCATGTACTATGTTTCTTGTATCTCATTTCTTCTTCAATAAATGCCTTTGTTTTTCATAAGGTATGGCTGTATACCTTCTGGACAGACTATATACTTATATGTGTTGTGTTGTGTGCGTGTGTGTGTGTGTGTGTGTGTGTGTATGTTTTTCAGATTTTATACAGATTTTATACAGATTTGTTTTACAAATAAAAGAGAAGCTGCTTCAATGCCAAATTTACTCTTAAGATTAGGAGACCTGAAATATTGCGTGACTTCCATGAAATAAACTGAAAGTAAACAGCTAATTATAAATTCAGTGGTTTTCTTGGAGTCTTCATTGTCCTTGAAATATTGGCCACATTTGACAATACAGTCACGAGGCCCGTAACTGTTTCTGTCAACGAAGGACTGCATATATGGCAGTGGTCCCATCAAATTCTATAAGGGAGGTGAAAAATTCCTGTTGTTGGGCGACATTGTAGCCATCATAGTGCCCTTGCACAATGCGGTGTCCACCAGTTTATGGTGATGCTGGTGAAACAAACCTACCGTGCTACTAGTCATAAAAATATAGCACATACAGCTATGAAAGTACATAGTACTTTACAAGGATAATAAGTACCTTACTGTTTTACATATTTATTATACTACTTTTACCATTATTTTAGAATGTACTCTTTCTACTTAAAAAATACATTTACTGTAAAACAATATGCCATGTTACACCATGTTTACCATATCTCTGATTGCATCATTTTCTCTTGTGTTTAATTTAATGTCATGTTGTTTGGTTTACCGTGGCCTGTAAGCATACAAAATCTATTGCTAATGTTGTCAGTAAGAGACCATGTTGAGTGATTGACCTGGAAATTAAATTAACAGGACTCCAAAGGTTGAAACATCAGTGATGGTTATTGCTTACTAGTCAGATATGTCCTATTCCACCATTGCTACAATCCTGAAGAACAAGAACAAAATGATGAAAACTGTTAAAATGTCTGTGTCACTGAAGGCATGAGACAAACAAAAATTTCAGAGGGGGCTGTATCAGACATGGAGAAACTTCTAATGACCTGGATTAAAAACCAGCCACAGAAGCGTATTCCTCGGAGCACCATGACAATCATGGCCAAAGCAAAAAGTTTGTGATATTGAAAAAAATAACAGGCTAGATCAGACCACAATGTTGAATTTGCTGGTAGCTCTGCCTGTTTGAAATGCCTTCAGAAATTGTTATTCATTACATAATATGGAAGTGGCTGTGAGCCTGTGAGTGCTCATGTGAGGCAGCTGAAGAATTTCTTGAAACTCTAGACAAATTGATTGTACAGTAAACATCCAGAGCGAATGTCAAAAGTGGAAGAACACTCCCATCCCATTCTAAAGATGGATGACAAAAGGTTGTTTACTTAAAAGGAAGCCAAGCCAATGCCAGTTTCCAAGACCTTTAGGGACAGGATACTAGTCTTGCTTGGGGTAATGCTGTAGGCTATAAATTGAAACCTGTGATCTGTCATAGTGAGAACCCAGGGCCTTTCTCAATAAGCACACCCTGCCAGTGTACCAAAGGACGAGTAAGAACTCATGAATGACCCAGCTCCTCTTCCAATATGAGCTCTTCAATTGCTATGCTAGTAAAATGGAATGCTGTTTGGAAAATAACATACCGAAGATTTGCTTATTGCCTTGTGTGGGTAGCTCAGTTGGTTAGAGCATTGCCCCAATAGGACAAGGATACATATAAAAATCAACCAATGAATGCCTTAATAAGTGAAACAACAAAACTGTCTCTCTCTCTGCCCGTTACCTCTCTCTCTAAAATCAATTAATTAAAAAATGTTTTTTAAAAAACGAATCTGCTTATTGCTGTTAATGCTCCTGAGCATCCTTCTTTTATTGGCGATCCCCGTCCAAATACCAAAGTGGTATTTCTCTCTGCAAAAGCAAGCAGCTTTTAAAGCCTATTAACTAAGGGAGACCTTTGTCCAGGTTATAGCTGCAACCAAGGAAGACACTAAGAAGACACTGGTGCAATTATGGAAGGATTACAACGTCTATGACTGCATTAGGAGTGTTGTGTGGGCTTGGATGATGTCACCAAAGAATGCATGAAGTCACTGAAGAGGTTTGTCTGGGAATTCAAAGGATTTGCCAAAAAATGAGGCAGCTGTAAAACTCAACAAGACTGTGATTGAGACATCAAACAACTTTATCCTGGTTGTGGATGAGGATGACACTGCAGAGCTCCAAGTGGTGGTTCATGAGGACACGAGGAGTTGTTGGAACTGGAATAGGAACACAAATCTGTAGAAGATGCAAGAGAAAATGATCCAGAAGGAGAAGAAAAAGAAGCATGCCCCCCAAATTCACAGTGACGGGTGTAGAACATTTGCACACCTTAAAAAGCTCCTTAAAAAGTTTGAAAACATAAACCTCATCCTGCCCAATACCAAAGGGTTTTTTCATTAATAAAAAGGAGTATTTGTGGTGCATTATATGCTCACAAGCAAATCTGTGATAGAAACAAAATAACCAAGAAGACCACTGTGAACACGTTTCTGAAAAGACTGAAACCTTTCGAGGAAGGGCCTCAGGCAGGACTTTCAGGACGGGTTCAGTAAGAAGGCATACCTTGTATCCCTTCTAACAAGAAAGCTATTACAACAGGTGACAGGTCCCTGTGTGCTATTGTCAACTAAGACCCTCCAGTGGAGTGAAATGTGGAAATGGATCACACTGTGTAGGACTATGCTAATGGGTGTGTTTCTATCTTAGTTTTTAACAAAAAATGTTTAAAAAGTAAAAAGAAAAAAGCATAAAATAAGTAAAAATACAGAAAAACCCTTACAGATAAGGATATAAAGAAACTATTTTTGTAAAATTGTACAATACATTTGTACTTTAAATGTTATTGCAAGTCAAAAAATTTTAAAAATTACAAAAGTTATAAAGTAAGAAAAGTGCAATAAGCCACAGTTAATTTATTAAGGAAGACAATATTTTAAAATATTTTTTAAATATTTAAATATTTAAGTAACTGTACGGTGTTTATAAAGTCCTATAATTACCTGTGCCTTCACATTCACGCACCACTCACTCACTGACCCACCCAAGAGCAACATCCAGTCATACAAACTTCATTCATAAGTATCCTAAAAATGTTGTGCCATTTTAAAATCTTTTATACCATATTTTTACTGTACCTTTTCTGTGTTTAGTTACATAGATATATAATTGCTACATATGCAGTACCGTAACATACTGTACAGGTGTGTAACCTAGGAACAATAGGTTAAATTATATAGCCTAGCTGTGTAGGCCCTGTCATTTAGATGTGGATAAGGCCCTCTGATATTTGCACAATGATGAAAACACCTAATGATGCATTTCTCAGAACATATCCCCCCCATTAACTGACACATGACTGTATTGATTATACATCACTATCACTTATAAACCTATTCTTCACCATCTAGACTATTGCTAAGTTAGAAGATTGTTGTGATCATTAATTTCTTTCTGTTCCCAAAGCCCAATATTCAATCACCAGTACCATTTTATCAGGATTATAGAAGACACTGTAAATCTTTTAGTAGAAAAAAAAATAAAATAGAAATTGCTCAAAAGGTTAAGGAAGAAAAGGAAGGAAGGCAACATTAGTTGGGTTACTAATACAGGAGCACAAAGGAAAACGGATTTACAGAGTCCAGGAGCCCAGCGCAGCTGGATGGAACCTGCACTTCAAGTCAGTTCTGACCCTGACACCAGGAGCCGAACGCTGTTGATGGAAATTGAAAGTCTACACCACAGATTTCACAGTCTACTCCAGAACCCAGAAGAAAAATAAGAGTCACTTCTCCCCTACTTTTAACATCTCCCGGTCTCTTTCTAGTGCTTCTCATTGGAAGAACAGAGCCAAAAAACAGTTGGCAAAGAGTGGGAAAAAATGCAGTTTGTGATTTTTCATCCCCTTCAAGTTATAGAAAAGAGATCAAGTGGTTGGAAGAAGTTGGGGAAGCTGAGTCTAGATTGTTTGGAAATGTTGGGGAAGTTAAAAAATGGAAGATGCGGTCACTCAGATTGTTACAGAGAAAAATACTACCCTGCGGCCTCGTCCCAGGCAAAGAGTTTTATAGGATGACTAAGATTAGAGAGCAGAGAGCAAGGAGGTAAATTAGCCATACAGTTACCCAGTTACTCAGCCTTTATGTATGTTATTTCTTTCAGCCTCTTCCCTTTTTCTTCATATTTCAAATTGCATGCAATAACAAAAAGACATCATGTTTACATTTAGACAACTGTCACTTTATGTAAGACATTGTCTCCCTCTTTGAAAGAGGATAGATACAAAGTGCATCTTCCACCATCTTTAGCTCTCACTGATGTTGTTAATTCCCCTTTGAGTTCAGTCAAAATCCTATCTGAATGTTGTGTAACCCAAATTTGTAAAGATAACCAACATGAACATCACTCTATGAAAAGAAATGAAGGAATTGGAAGAAAAAAAATGGTTGATATATGTATATATCACTACAGTTCCCATATCTGAACTCACCATGAAGCCATATGTACTATTTGTTGCTTCATTCTTTCATGTTCTATGCATATCACCTCTGCCCTCAGCCAATGCTTCAGTTGGTAGAGTGACAAAACCTTCACTACTGAAGTCTCTGAGTCATTAGCAAAAATTTGCATAGCAGTACTGGTCTGTAAAAATGATTACAAGCTGAACTTTTTAAATATTTTAATTTAAAATTCTTAATTAAAATATATTCTAAAAATTTAAATGAAAAATGTCAAGGTCACAAAATAATTATAACTTTTCAAGTAGATGTGTCAGTTTGAAAAGTAATTATTCTATGACCTTTAAATTTTTGTCAGAACATCAAAAACTCTTACTGTTGGTTACAAATATACAGGCAACTGAAAAATATTAAAATATGGATCTGATATATTGCTATTAAAATGTTAGAAGCATTAAAAATTCAAGAGTTTTGTTTCCTCATAAAAATCTCACCCAAAATAGTTTGGACAGGGTTTGCCTTCTTCATGTCCTATAGCTTGGAGCACGGAGTTGAGCATCTTTTCCTTGCCTTGGTGAACTGCCATGCTCTTTTCTGAGTTTGTATCAGCTTCCAAAATTTTATCATTTGCACTTTTAATGCCATGAAATATCTATGAAAGTCCTTTTAATGTGGAATTCCCCAGGGATGTCATTATCATTTTTATCACTTTCCTCATTTATATCAATTGCTCTACCTTCACTGGACTAGGTTCCACAATTTTAGTTTCTCCAATGGTAGCAATGTCAACATTAACTATTATTCCATAATGCCATTTATGTTCCACTCACACTTTGGTTCCAGTAATGCCCTTTTCATTACTTGGCTGTACTTTCATTTTTGTGGGACAGTTTCCTCTTTTACTTCCCAGTTTCTGTCTGTGGTCACATTGGTTTATCACCGGGATACAGGGAGACAAATAACATAACTACTTTCTTTCTTGTCTGAGCATGAACAAAATAGCAAATTCACAGTGACCAATCATCAATGAACTTTGAAAAAAGTGACATGATTGGATGCTAATTGTAATTCACATGTTATTACACAGTAATTTGTGGATGACAGAGCTGGCAGTGAAGACTGTATTTCATCCAATTACTCAAAGTTAATACACCATGGTACTTGGAATTTCAGTTGTTATTGGAGATTAGTACTTAACTAAAATACAGCAATTAAATTTGTACATATTGGAAAAATGCAAAGGAGGACTGTTTATACATATTGCTTCTACTTGGTGATGAAATGCTGCTGCCCATCACATATTTAGGGAGTTTTGGATCAGATAATACCCAGTTCAGACAGAACAGTTCAATTTGCAGAATTTTAGATCCCAACCAATGCCAAATGGCAAGCCAATATCTGTTTCTATATCTAGAAGAGTTATTTGCAGAAGATTCACAATTTTGTTGAAAACCCTAGGGTTCTGAGATACTGAGACTTGCCAAAGGCTCTCTACAAATCCATTAAATTTTGCAATTTGTTTTCTCTTCTGCATTTCTGCAGGCTGACTTGTTTCCATATGCTGACAAGTTCTTAGTTTTGAATTTTCTGAGGACTTCCATGCCAGCTACATCATCTTATCTCTTAAGTTTTGGTCTTGCTCCCTTCTACTCTATCCTAATATTTATAGCAATAATTTAGGAAGAAAGCAGATTATGACAATTGCTTGCATGAAATAACCATTAGCTCCTTTTTTCTACAAGATTAATGTATCTTTATGTTAATACACATTTACCTTACATAGACCTTTATATCCACCATCATACCCCTTTCTTCTCTTATACCCCTCATCAAAAACATAATCAAAAGCAGGAATATGAAGTCTCAATGAGAAGTGTATGGTAAGAGGTAAGTGTATGGGCTTAATAAGGAACCTCTTAACAAAACCACTTAATGAGTAACCATTGTGACCTAGGAGATGCACACCTCCCTCTGTGCAGCCTCTCTCTCTCTCTTTCTCTCTCTTTCATTCTCTTTCTCTCTCTCCTTCATCTGTCTATCATCTTTCTATCATCTATCTATTATCTATCAGTCTATATGGCACCATAATAATCTATTTCTCTAATCTATTCATTCTATCGCCTTATAACTTTTTTCCTCTGGGATGTTACTAGTCTTTTTAATGGGAATTTTTACTAATCCTTTAAAATGTCATTGAATTCCTATGATCTATGTGAGTACAGTCACTCAACAAACCATGATTGATTTTTTCTTATTTCTTTGAGACAGTTAACTATACTCTCCTCTGAATAGTATTTTACAATCCTACCAGGGTAATGGCCATTACAACACTGTATTGTAATTGTTTTTTTTAAATAATTTCTTGAAAGAATAAATTGTTCTTTTGTAATTTATTGTACACTAGCTTAGCTTTTGGGGCAGAACACTTCTTTAACTTAAAATAATGCCTAGTTCATTGTTTCTGCTCTATTAATATTTTTAAACTAAAGAAATAAATCTTTGGTCTAAATTCCTTTTAGGAATCAACAATATATTTTCCATAAAAATTAGGTTTTTAAAACATCAGTTATCTGACTTACTAAAAGATACTTTGCAATATATTATAAGAAAATGTGCCTCAAGAAAATTGGCTAATGACAAAACTAATGAGTAGTATCTAAAACATTTGTTCTGAGGTGGGTCTCTTGTAGGCAGCATATGTGCAAGCCATGTTTTTATAATCCATACAGCTACTCTATGTCTTTTAATTGGAGCAGTTAATCCATTTACATTTAAAGTCATTATTGATAGGTACTTATTCACTTTTTCCCTTTGTACTGGTGTTCCTCTCTCTCTCACTCTTTTTCTTCATCTTCTTAAAGCAGTCCCTTTAGCACATCTTATAATGCTGGTTTGGTAGAATGTATTCTTTTAGCCTTCTTTTGTCTGAGAAACTCCTTATTTCACCTTCCATTTTAATTGAGAGCCTTTTTGGGAAGAGTAGTCTTGGTTGCAGGCCTTCGCTTTTCATTACTCATAATATTTCTTGCCATTCCCATCTAGCTTATAGTGTTTCTGTGGAGAAATCAGCTGCTAGCATTATCGGGGCTCCCTTGTATGCTACTTCTTGTTTCTCCCTTGCTGCTTTTAAGATTCTCTATTTGTCCTTGATACTGCCATTTTAATTATGATGTATCTTGGCATGGGTCTCTTTGGGTTCCTCTTGAATGAGACTACACAGACTGAAAGTAAATGGTTGAAAAAAAAATGTTCCAAGAAAATGGGCAGGAAAAAAAACCCCACCAGGGTAGCAATACTTACATCAGACAAATAGACTTCACAACAAAGACAATAGAAAGAGACCCAGAAGGACACTTCATAATACTCAAAATAAGAATCCATCAAGAAGGTATAAACATTGTAAATCTATATACACCCAACACAGGAGTACCCAAATATATAAGGGAAATCCTGGAGGACTTCAAGAAAGATATAGACAGCAATACACTTATACTAGGGGATTTTAACACCCCACTTTCAACAATGGATAGATCACCCAAACAAAATATCAACAAAGATACTGTGGAACCGAACAATGCATTAGGTCAAATGGACTTAACTGATATAACTAGAACCTTTCATCCCAAAGAAGCACACTACACATTCTTTTCAAATGCACATGGAACATTTTCAAAGCTATGCCACATAATAGGACACAAAACAAGCCTCAACAAATACAAAAAAATTGAAATAATATCAAGCATTTTCTCAGACCACAAGGATGAGTGGATCAAAAAAAAAACATGGTACATTTATGCAATGGAATACTATGCAGAAGAAAGGAAGAAAGAGCTACTACCCTTTGCAACAGCATGGATGGAACTGGAGAACATTATGCTAAGTGAAATAAGCCAGGCAGTGAAAGACAGATACCATATGATCTCACCTATAAGTGGAATCTAATCAACAAAATAAATGAGCAAGCAAAATATAACCAACAACATTGAAATAAAAAACAAACTGACAGTAATCAGAGGGAAGGAGGGAGGGTGATGACAGGTGAAAGGGAGGGGAAGGGTCATCAAGAACATGCATAAAAAGCCCATGGACAAAGCCAAATGGAGGAAGGATTGAGGTGGGAGGCAGGGGTGGGTGGGGCTAGGGAAAGTGTGGTGGGAAAATGTTGACAAAATAAATAAATAAATAAATAAAATAGACAAGGATAGTTTAAGAATAGTATAGGAAATTAAGAGGCCAAAGAACTGATATGTGTAGCCCATGGACATGAACTAAGAGGTATGGGGATGATGGGATGGGGCATGGAGCGGAGGGGATAAAGGGGGTGGGAGGATGGGGCAACTGTAATAGTATATGCAATAAAATATACCAAAAAGAAAAAAAAATATTTGACCACACCATACACATTTTTTCAACACTTATAATCAGTGTGATGGAAAGTGATATAAAAGGCACATTCAAACAAAATAAACAAAATGAAACTCTAGACCTGAATGTTTTCAAATATGCCCTGGGTTACAATGGATATCATAAGCTGGAAGGAGAAGTGATTCTTTCCACACTTCCATAGGGAGCTAAAGAGGTCAGGAAATTCCATAAATTCCATGTTGTCCCTTTGAATTGTTGGTGAAAAGTGGATGCCTGCTTATGGATAGAGTAAGTCCATTCCACAACTGTCTGCTCTTTATGCAGGAGAAGAACCATCATAATTTGTCTTGAAAGAACAATCAGAGGAGTACTCTGAAAGTTCTGGTAGTTACACACTCACTGCTACTGTCTATCACCCACTCGTAGCTTAGACTTTCCCTTCCACATGGTTGTACCAAAGAGAAATTATTTAGATGATCTGAATTCCTATCTGTAGCTTTTTTCCTGTCAGCAACCTTCACAGCTGCTTCAATTGAACAAGGACCTAAGTGTGAAAGGAATCATTTACAAGGACATTTTTCTTGACGACTTTTATTTTCTGATCTTTTCCTTGACATCTTAGGTCATTTTTCCGACGAACCGTCAATCTACGCAAGTGCAGATTTCTGTGCCTACAATACTGATTTAACCATGGCAGAGTAACCACCTATGTTAGATAGGTTATATTTTTTTAAATCTGAATTTAAAATTCTATGTATTACTTCAATCAAATTTCTTAGAATAATATATTTCAACAATTATATTGAATGAAAACAGGAACGTTGAATTAAGTGCGTGTGTGTGTGTGCGTGTGTGTGTGCGTGTGTAACAAAGAAACTACATCTTTTAACAGTCATCCTTCGTGTGAACATGGTCTTTCTCGCCTAGTGACTTTGAATGAATTCATAATGTAGTTAACACAGTATTGACAACCAGATCACTTCTTCCTTAAATTTCGTGTGTTACTTGATTTCTAAAACTTCTATGGCACTGAATATATTGTATAGTATTTTATAAATAAAGTTATTAGCTAAATGCTTGATAAAAACATATTTGAGTGATATACCTAGGCTTAGGCAACTAAGATTTTGCCAACCATCCTGTCTAAACATCTGACATATACTTCTAGCACTGAGATAAATTTGTTGATTGTTATTTCCTGGAGTTTTGGCCCCAAATTAACATGCAGTTTCATTCTTTGGTGAATTTGGAAGAGGTGTTATGAAGCCCTTAGAATAAGACTGATAGAAAACTGAACTTAATATTTTCTTTGAATTATTCTCTCTAGGACTCATAAAACATTCCAAAGTACCATTCCATTGCAAAATACTATCCAAGTCAGGTAAGACACATACTACTGTCATTAAAGACCCTATACCTAGAATTAGAGAACAATCCTCAGGCTTTCAGCAGGTGAGAATTCTTTCTCTTAGGGTACAGAAAAAGGAGAGTAAGACTTACGTTCTTCCTTGAGAATAGAATGCTTCACTTAAACTCTTCTATTACATATTTGCTGAAGCTGAAGTTGAAAATTTGCACTTAGGACAAAAGAATAGCTTTCCCTTGGAACAGATTACATCCTCAAAAACCTATGTCCACACCTTCCTAACACCACATTTCTAATCCTTGGCACTGTTTTTATGTTTAAAGATGGGATTAATAAGAAGGGAAGCTCAGCACCTTAAGAATGTATATGGTTATCTTTCAGATGTTGCCCAAAAAACATCTGAAATTTATCAGGACATTACTAAAATTAAGTAGTACTCAAAGACACATAATATTTGGCCAAGAATGTACACTATGGTCTAATTTTCTTCTCAAATTATGCATAGTTATAGCCATATTTGCCAGATGTTGCAATGTGCATCTTAAAATAAATTGGTCTAGGGTATGCAGTTTCAGTAATATAAAATGTACAAAATATTTTCCTCATTATCTAAAATTTTAACAATAGCAAGACAGCTTAGCCTTTTTAAGAAAATGAAGTCCCTGATTTGAAAAACTATATATTAATACATATTCCATTTTTAAATTTATTTTTTGCCACTTATCTTGGCTAGATTTCTTGTTGGGTGACTAATTCTGAACTCATTTTTTGAGATACATATATCTTCAGTTTCCAAAACTGTTAAATACATTACAAAAAAGAAAAATACAGGCCATTAACCTGGATAAACATTTATGCTATAATCCTAAATAAATATGACCATTCCAAATGAAGAATGTAAAATGTCCTCAACATTAGACAATGAACCAAGATAATTCACTCTACTAACAAAATAATAAAGAAAATTCATATGACTATCTTATTAGATGCAGTAAAAATTAATAGAAGTTAACATTTTTATAATAAAAATTTTTGGCAAAAGAGGAATAACAGAATTTCCTTACCTTAGCATAGGATAAATAATTAATAACAAGACCAAAACAAATACAACAAACATCATAAGTTGAAGGATTTTCCTGTGAAATCAGGTTTTTCTTTTGACAGGATTTCTACTATCATCACACATATTCAACATTTTGTCATTTCCAGCAAGTATCATAAGGTAACATGTATAAATATATGAATGAATATATATATATATTAGAAAGGAAGAAATAAATGCAATTGTTCATAATTGACATGCTTTTTGTATGCAGAAAACCAATACAGGAATACAGATTAACTAATGTAATTATTAAATGAATTAGAAAATTTCCTAGAAAAAATCAATTATATTTTTATTTACATATAGAATTTGTAATTCATAAAATATACACAACTTAAAATATCAAAAATTTAAAACTGAGGATAAAACTAACAAAAAGTTCTGTGTACTTATATACACAAATACTATTCAATATAAAGACAATTTCAAGGCAAATCCAAATAAGTGGAAGATTATATCATCCATTATATTTAATGGATTGAAAAACTGGATATTGTAATTATGACAGTTCTGCTCAAAGGTTCCAAATAGATGATGTAACTCCAATTAATATCCTATCAGATATTTGGTGAAAATTGAGAGGGTTAATCTTAAATGCATATGGCAATGTAGAGGTCAAAGATAAGCCAAGACAACCCTGGAGAACAAATTTGAAGAAATTATCTTACCAGATACCAAGACTCAAAATTAGCTATGTGAATTTTAACAAGTATATTATTTCATTTTATCTTCATTTTTGGATTATTATTTATACTCATGTTTCCTAGGGTTTAACAATAATCTTTAATTAATCATATTCTACCTTGAAATAATATTACACTATATTTTTTATGCCTACTGCAAAAAACTTACAACCTTGTACCTCTAGTTTCTCTCACATTTTGTTTCATTGTTGTCATACACTTTATTGTTATATATGCTATAAACACCACAATGTCTGGTTAATATTTTTGCTTTATACAGTAATGGTTAAAGTAATTAAAATAGGAAATAAGTGTCTTAAATATTTCTTCATTTTCACCATTTCTGGAGATTATTATTTCTTCTTAAAGATCTAAGTTTCTACCTGGCATATGTTCCTTCTGCATGAAGACACTTCTTTAAAATTTATTGCAGAACATGTCTACAGGAAATAGATTTTCTCAGGGATTTTTTGTCTCAAAAATGTTTTTATCACCCTAATTTTTAAAAGATATGTTTTGCTAATAGTTTCTATCTTTTTTGGGTACTTAGCCTATGCCATGCAGTTGTCTCCAACCTTCATCTGTGCACTAAGGACAATGTGTGTGCTGCCCCCCCCCCACAGCAGTGGCAGATTTCCTTCTGTGAGGGTGATGGTTTTGGTCAAGGGCTCATCCCTTATTTGAACCAGTGGCTCCATTATCCACCAGAATGGCATCGCCAAGGGAAGCCTATTCCAGTCTCCCACCTGGATCCAATCTTTTTTACGGCTTTGGTCAAGGTCTGCGGAGAAGATTTTATCATTGAAATACACTTCTCATATGTTTGTGGTTGCCATCGCTTCTAGATTTTCATTCTAGACCACAATTAGCCTCTAGCAATTTGTTAAAAAAGAAATAAAAAAGCTGGATTCTTTTCATCCTCTTACAAGGTTTCTGTCATGTTTTCCTCCAGTGCACTGCCACAGGTCAGCAAAGCTCAGGCCCTGTCTCTTATTAGACGGTTTTGGATTTCAGGCTACTCGGTTGCCCAGCGATCTCAGCCCTCTCAGCCTTTCTTATTAGGTTGATAGTGATGCTATTTCTGGCAATCTACATCCTAGGCAAATAAGGGGCTCTCTCAATCAATATTTTGTTTTTCATAAACAATATAATAATATTAAAGTCTTTTACTTCTAAACACTTTAACTTCTTAGTTTACTGCTATTATTTTCTAGTTTATTGTACCCATCTTTTCCTGAGTCCACCATCGGAGATTTTTATTATTGCTACATGTGGTTGATTTTTTTTTTTTGAAATTAGGTTCCCTTAAAAGAACGTTTATCATTTTGTTTGCTTACTATTTTTTTCTTGCATATCAGATCAGGTTTTAGCATCCATTAATGCACTGTTAGGAAATATACTCTTTCTTTTCATGAATTTGTCGACAATGAATATACACTATATTTGTTTGAACATTTTTTTATTTACCCATAGTTTTTGAAATACAGTTTCACTAACACACAATTCAAGGTTTATAGATAATTGTCTTCTAAGGGCTTTAAAGATATTCCACTGATTTTTGGCTTCCATTTGCATCAAGAAGTTGGATTTCAGTCTAAATATTTTCATTTGTAGACAATTTATCTTTTATTTCTTACTCTCTTTATGTATTTCTTTACCTTTTTCCTTCAGTTTCACTATTCTATATCTGAGTGTGAATTTCTCTGTATTTCTATGTGTTTTTATTCTGCTTGATATAAAATCTTGTATGTAAGAAATCATGTCTTTCAAGTTTTGCAATTGGTCTATTATCTCACTATTGCTTTAGTTGTGTTTTAATAACTATAATTTTTAATTTGCCAGTTAGTATGAGAAAGAGGAGTTTCTTTGTACAATTCTTATTTTTTGTCACAGTTTTTTATACACAGTACACAGGGAGGGAGAAAAATCATATATCACACAAAAAAGAGACACTCAGGGGAAGAAACAAAATATACAACTGTTTCATGATGGTAGGTCACTTTCAGGCTATATTTCCCATATCTAATGGGCTAGAGTTTCAGAAGTGGAGATAAATTGAGAGTTTTCTTCTCTCTGAGATAGTTAAAAAACACCTTAAGCTAAACTGCAAAGAAAACTCATTATTCATGGCAAAGTGTCATTCACCCTGTAGGATTTCAAGAATATTATTGATGAGGATGATGAAGATGTGACAGTCTTATGTGTACTTCTCTTTAGTCCCTGACATTAGAACTTTCATCATTCTGCCTACATGTAACAAAATAAGCTACAAAGTCAGTCAATGTAAACTGGAATTTCAGGAGGTAAAAATATGTCAGATTTCAAAATAATAATTCTTTCTTCTGGATTCCTCCTTCATTCAAAACCACTTGCAGTGACAGCTTTTCTCTTTATTATTCCTTTACAGAAATCATCCCTGATTACAATGAGCTACGTCTCCAATTTTTGTAACAAGCATCTGAGAATTATAGCAGTAGCATTTACCCTCTTGTGTACATCAAACTGTTCCTTCCGTTCTTGGGAAAATTCAGAAGATATGATATTTGAGCAATACAGGCTAAAAGGGCACAGGCGATTTTTACTGATGTCAATGACAGTGACCTATTTTTCTAGAAAGAATGGCCTGACTCTTTAGATCATCTCTAAGACCAAACAGACACTGCTGGACAAATGACAGAGAAATGACTCATAAAATTGAGAAAATTCAAAACTCACAGGGATCCTGAGATTTTTATTTCAGTCCTTTCAGTTTATGCATTAGGGAACTCAGACTACAAGAAAGTTTAATTTACTCAAAGGTACATGTTAATTTAGTTGTTAGAATTCTTATTCTCTGTATCATAATAAATTGACTAATACATCAATTTTACCAACATTCCTTTTCTTTAGCACAAATCAATTTTGCATGAAGTTGTACAAAACAGAAAATATCATCAAGGTTGATGTTAAAAATAGATAGAAATGTATGTTATCTAATTCATGGATGACAATAAACTTAATTTGTCCAGTGATAGGTACAAAGCATAGTCCGGCCCTTTTATTTTTTTTTTCCCCACACACAACTCCTCAAGCATTTTCTCTATGTTTTTAATGGTCCTTTCCCAGGGAACTACAACAATAGATCACAGACTTTGGAAAATTGTTTTTTGCTCTTGTCAATTTGCCTGCATGGCTTTTTGAAAGATAAAACAAATCCTTGATAAAAAAAATATATCTGGTTTTTGTTTCTTTTTTTGTAATTTTAAACCTTTCGTTTAGCACCATTATCTCTATTTTCTCTTTAATTCATGTCTTACACATGGTGTGTGCTTACATTTTATAGAAAAAAAATCAAATAAACTTCTTCACCTTAAGAACAAATGGGCTGCTTTGCTGTCTATTACAAAACTTGTTCATCATTGTCATTAAGATTGAACTACAAAAAAAAGTAGAAAATCATATAATAGGTTTAAACACATTAAACACATTAAAACACATTTTATAAATGTGTTTTATATGTTATGTGTTTATAAACACATTAAAAAGATTAAGTAGATATTAATACTTTTTCATAATTGCTTAAATTTACTCTTTCTTTTTCTGTGTATAGCAGGGATTTTTAAACATTTTTCATCTCATGGCACACCTAAACTAATGACTAAAGTTCTGCAGCTAGCCAAAAATATTATATATTTTTTGCCGATCCAACAAAAAACTAGATGCAATTTTGATTCATTCACATAGGATGACTATTGTTGTATTAGCTGTTTTCATTTTTCTGACAGTCTAAGGAATAAGAGGTACGTGTCCCCAATTAAATGGTCAGGTTTTAAAAATTCTTGCAGCACACCTGTTGAAAATTACTGGTATATATTTATATCATTAGATAAAATGTATCATATAAAAGTAAAGCCTGAGCTTCTGCCTCTTCTAAGACCCCCCATACCCAATGTAACCACCACTGAATTTGCATGTATCCTTCAGTTTTGTGTCTTTATATATCTAAAAATCTTATGTTCTATTGTTTTATGTGGATTTTAAAAAGGTTAAATATATAGTACTGTATTATATATATTTACAAGTTTTCTATATTTACTCAACATTATGATTTTGAGATTTATCCACATTCCTTTCTGGTCTTACTTATTCAATGTAATTCTGTGTACACAAATTTTCCTTTTATTATGAAATCATATTTTATAATTTCCTATTTTGAATAACATATGGACTTTTTTATTGAAAATATTATTGCACTTAACCTCTAGTTTTTACATATCTTCTTGGCAGGACTCTAGGTAGAAGGTGGAGGGTCATATTTGGGAGGAAAAGGAATAGGTTTTTGATAAAATCAAAAATAAAGAGTAATGAATTCTTCTAGAATATAAAGTAAAATTATATATAAAATAGTACCATAAATCTCCTTTGTCCCTTCTTCCATGCCTCCCTTCCTTCCTCCCTTTCTTTCTGTCTTCTTTCCTCCCTCTTTTCCACATGTATTTGGGAGCCTATTATGTGTCAGACACATAATACTGCAAAGATCCTCAAACACCTGAGATAAAACCTAGCATTAATCTAGAAGGAACATCTTGTCTTGGGACTTCTGAGATGTGCAAATCCTGATGTTTTTGCATTCTGGCTCTACTGACCACTATAACTGTACAGCATACTTATACTTTTAAGAGATATAGAAGCTTTATCTATTTTTTAAATAATGAAAGCATAAAATTTTAAAATGCCTGAAACTTAAAGCTTCCCAGTAGCGTCTACTGCATGGTACAGAGGGCAATGTGGGTAGAGGAAAGCAAGGTCAGAGTGGCAAACACGACTCAGTGCATGTTGTGTCCTGAAAATTGCAAGTACCCCAGGGTGGCTGAAGCAAATATGCATGTAAGGTTCTAACAGAGATAAATATGCAAAAATGAACTGTGTAATATTGTAGATACTTGTTTTGATGATCAGCCTCAAGTTAACATTTTTTTGAAATTAAATCATCTTTATTGCTAAACTAATTGTCAAGCGTTAGAGAGAAAAACTCACTATATTAAGAAGCAGAAAGCATGGTACATACAATTTAGGAATTGCTGCTACTCACATAACTGTTTAGATTTTACTTGGAATTTAAAAGAAATAAGAGGCTTGCATTTAAGCTAATAATTAACACAATGTAATATTTTAAACTAGAAGTTTAAACCACTCCACTTGAATGCCTCTTAGCTAATGTTATAATTGTATCATATTACCTACGTTCAAGTTCTTCCTTCAAAGAGTCATCAGAATAACATGGATTGAAAAGGCTCTCAAACACTTATCATCTCCTGCTGCTGAATGTCCATCGTAATTTGTTTTGCAACATAGGCATTTCTTTTCTAAGTTCATTTTGTGCATCAGTGAGTAGACTATCATGACTGTTCTCCAAGTTTGTCATACTTTTTGTGAACTGCTCATAAAACTGTTTGTTTTCAGTCTCTAGCTCTGAACAAGTCTAGAATATTGGAAAACCTTTTGTTGCTGTAGAAACAAATTAGCTAGTTTTTCTTCTTGTTCCTCAGCCTTCTGCATATCTATCTTCCAGTGCTAAAACAAAGTCAGAAACTGCTCAGAATATTTGATCTTCTTAGGTTTACCAAATATGTTCAATTTTCTGGTTACTGGTTTTGAGAGAAGTGTTGGTACACGTTGCTAGCCTTTTTCTCATTGCAAGAAGAACATTGTTATGCCAGCCCCAAATATTTTCAGAATTTGTACTTCAGTCCCCATATCTTTAACTATACCTGAAGTCTTTTTCTTCCCATGCTTATCAATTAATGGGGTCTTCATGTTACTAACATCCTTCTCTGAACTACTCAGGTCTTTTTAATCTTTCTCAAAGTCATAGGCTCTTAAAACCTGATACTCCTTTGATGTATTCCCAGATTTCCCAGGATATTTTCTTCCAGGGAGCACTGTATTTAGATGTTTTCTGACTGAGGTATCTGCATCAGTGCTGTGACACTCCATTCTTCTTTTGTGTTAAATGTTTCTATTAATTAGTGCTAGTTAAACTTCATTTACTTAACAATCTTTTCACTGCCTACTCTGAAAAGGTAAATGTCTGCTGTACACTGTGGGGATTGCTGAAATTATGAATAAAATTTACATTAAAAAATAATCCATGAATTCAGTTTACTCTAAAATGCATTAAACACGAAAATTTGTTACACTTATTTTCACACTAATTAATATCAACTTTTCCTACCTTTCTATATATAATTGGATGAAGATAATACCACCAGCTTTATGTAAAAAAATAAAAGTTTGATAACAGATTTTTCTTTTTTAATGTAATTCATTAAAAAAATTTTAATATATTTTATTGATTATATGATTACAGTTGTCCAATTTTTCTCCACTTTGCCCCCTCCACCCAGTACCCCTCATTCCATCAGGTAATTCCCCCCACACACACAGTTCATGTCCATGGGTGAGGCATAGAAGTTTTTTGGTTACTCCATTTCCTATACTGTTCTTAACATCCCCCTGTCTATTCTGTACCTACCAATTTGTACTTCTTAATCCCTGCACCTTTTCCTTCATTCTCCTTCTTCCTCCTCCCAATGATAACTCTTCAAATGACCTTCATATGTTTGATTCTGTTTCTCTTCTGCTTGTTTGCTTAGCTTGTTTTTTAGATTCAATTGTTGATAGTTGTGAATTTATTGACATTTTATTGTTCATAATTTTGATGTTCTTCTTTTTCTTAAATATGTCCCTTTAGCATTTCAAATAATGCTGACTTGGTGATGATGAACTCCTTTAGCTTTACCTTGTCTGGAAAGCACTTTATCTGCCCTTCAATTCTAAATGGTAGCTTTGCTGGATAGAGTAATCTAGGTTGTAGGTCCTTGCTTTTCATCACTTTCAATATTTCTTGCCAGTCCCTTCTAACCTGCAAAGTTTCTTTTGAGAAATCAACTGACAGTCTTATGGGAACTCTTTTGTAGGTAACTATCTGTTTTTCTCTTGCTGCTTTTAAGATTCTCTCTATCTTTAACCTTTGGCATTTTTATTTTCATGAGTCTTGGTGTGGTCCTCTTTGTGTCCATCTTGTTTGGGACTCTCTGTGCTTCCTGGACTTGAATATCTATTTCCTTTACAAAATTAGGGAAGTTTTCTTTCATTATTTTTTCAAATAACTTTTCAATTTCTTGCTCTTTCTCTTCTCCTTTCAGAACCCCTATGATTTGAGTGATTATATGTTTGAAGTTGTCTCAGAGGTTTCTTAGGCTTTCCTTGTTTTTTTTTTTTTGTTGTTGTTGTTTGTTTGTGTTTTTTTTGGACTCTTTTTTTCTTGCTATTCTCATTGAATTTTTTTTTCTTCCTTATGTTTCAAATCATTGATTTGATTCTCAGCTTCACCCACTCCCCTGTTTGTTCTCTGTAAACTTTTATTTCACTTTGTGTGATCTTCATTTTCTCCTGAGTCTTTGTTATGCTGTTGAAGGACCCAGTGAGTTCCTTGAGTATCCTAATAACCAGTGTTTTGAACTCTTCATCTTATAGATTGCTTATCTCCATTTTGTTTAGTTATTTTTCTGGAGTTTTTTTTCTGTTCTTTCATTTGGGCCATATTTCTCTGTCTCCATATTTTGTCAACTTCCTTGTGTTTGTTTCTATGTATTAGGTAGAGCTGCTTTGACTCCCTGTCTTAGTAGCATGGCCTATTGTAGAAAAGTGCACTGGTAAGTTGGATGGGGTGGAGCCTTAGGTAATCACCAGGGTGGGGCAGACCATGTGAACCAGGTTGATGGAGTCTCCAATATAGTATCATTGTTCTGAAACTCTGTGTGGGGGAGGACTCAGAAAGGGGACAATGCCACTACCTGGCCCCTTGAGTTTTGCCTGGGAAGAAGCTATCCCCTGGTATTTGCCCTAATGCCAGATACTTCAGATTCACCCCATGTGCCACTGATGTCCTTCCAGCTTCTTCTCTAGGCCTGGAACCCAGAGGGAGAGAGTCTGCATAAGTGTAAAGCCCATTGTGGGCCTTTTACTCCTGAGAATCCCACAGTTTCTTCTACTGCCCCAAACCCCACTGGTTTTTACAGTCAGAAGTGAAGGGCACTTATCTTCCTGACACTGGAACCCTTGGTTGGGTGGTCTGGTGTGTGGCTAGGATCCCTTGACACCAAGGTATGCCTCCTAATTTTTACCTACCACATATTAATGTAGGACCACCCATTCCATGTTTCTGCTTCTCCATGCATCTCCATGTTTCCAGGCAGTCTCTACACCTCTACATCTCTACACGTCTCTGACTTTCCATCCCTCCTACCTATCTGGATGAATGTGACCTCTGTAATTCTTTAGTTGACAGGTTTCCATACAGTTCAATTTTCTGACAATTCTGGGTGATAGTTGTTGTGTATTTTAGGTGTCATTTTGGCTGCAGTTGTGTGAAGAGCTGAGTCATGTTTACCTACACCCCCTATCTTGACCAGAAGTCTAGAATTAATAGTGGTTGAACTAGGGGTTCATCATACTAGAAATAAAATTATATTTGAAGTTCATTTAGCTGAGCAATTTAGGGAAAAACCAATAGAAATATTTCTGGGGAGAACTTGTAAAGGATTATAGCTTTGCTAAGAATCCATCACAGCTCTTCCTCTCTTATATTCAGGCAGTAAGCAATGACCACCATGCTTAAGATTGTGCTTCCACTTCCACTTACTGTTGAACCATTAAAGTATCTAGAGAGGTTTGTAGCAAAGAGGATTACAGGCAGTAGCAAAGCCAGGGGTCACTAAAGGATAATGATGTAGACATAGAAAGATACACATGATAAACAAGATGAATTGGTAAGGCAGGAAGAGTTCAAACTACTAATGCCTAGTAAAGCAAGAGTCAAAAATTTGAAACAATATGTGTGGACTAGTGAAACTATCTCAACTCATAATTAAATAATTCCACATAAATTGTAAATAATTTTGACCCTATAAACTTCCTATGTTTTATGTGTGTCTTTTGTTTTTATATCTCACTTGTTTTGTTTCTGTTTTGAATTTTTCATGAGTTTTCCCTTTACATAAAAGATCCTGATTCATCTTTCTCTGCAATTCAAAAGTAGTTTTATACAGAAGCATTTCAGGGAAATCTAGTCTCTCTCAAACAGGTAATTTTAATAACCCAATTAGATTGTCTGAGTGCTTCACTATTAAAATGATAGACAATATATAAACACCCAGACTGCCACATGAACACAGTATAGCTGAATTTGCATTTGAATAGTTGCCAGAATGTATCTTTTGCTTTTGGGCCCACTGCATCATGCATTCTTTCGGTCTTTTGTAAAAGAAAAATCTGCAGCAAAATTGCAGAAAGCCCTGTTAATTCATTTTTTAATGAATAATGCCCTTTGGCATTCTCTTTGATACTCATGGTTTGCTGGAATGAATAGCATACACTTCTCTTTTTGGATTACTATAGCCCTTTTCAAGCTTGAATATGCCTTGGGGGTAAAACAGAGGGTTATCCATTTGTACACATGAGGAAAATAACTTAGATGAATAAAAAAATAGAAGTATTGGGGTGCATAACAAATTGGTTTAGTGGAGATTGAGAACTAAGTGAGTTTGCCCACAGAATAATATTTTAATAGGGTGTATAGACCAAGGTTATGCTTTCACACTCCATGTGAATTGAATAATTCAGGTGGTTTCCTAGACAATAAAGCAAATAGTAATTTTCAAACTGTGTTACCCTGTGTTACTTGTGTACTTTTATGAGTCAGAGTTTGTCAAAAAATGTTCATTGATTGGCTACAAAGGTCCTATTGCTGTGCAAAAATTCTGAGGCTATAGGCAAGCATGAAATGTAATTTCTGACTTTAGGATTTATACCATATTAGAGGAGACAGACAAGTATCTCGCTAACTATGATGAAATGTGATAGGTGGCATAATAGAGACATAACAAATACAACCATAACTAAATGGAAAGAGCAATTCATCTTGCAGAGAAGAATATCTGGACAGATTTTTACAAAACATGTGACATTTGAATTGAGAATCGAAGAACTAGTTGATTTGTGGCAAGTTCAAAGGGATGTCAGACCATTTCAACAGGTGCAGCACTGCAGGCAAAAATCACTGGGTCTAGAGAAACCAGTGGTAACGGTGAGGATAAAGATAAGGAAGGTAATCTGGAGTGGTATTGGGAAATACTAAGAGAGGAGGCTGAGAAAATAAAATGTCAGAATCAGCTTCTACTTAAATTTGCCTTTGTAGAAATAGCCAACACCAGGATCTGGCAATCTGGGGCCCATAATAATTCCTGGAAAATTTATGTGTTCATCAATTGTTTTGAAACTGCTGGTACTTAGCACCAGTGATATTTTTTTTTTTTTGAGAATTTGCAATCTGAACTTAGTTTTAAATTAGTTCCTGACCCTGATATTTCTTTTTGGTAATATTAACTGTGGTATATCACAAGAGTAACATAAATACAAGCAAAGAAGGTGAAAATTATGTAAACTGAGTAGGGTTTATAAGAGTATAGATAAAGATTCTAGACCTATCAAAATGTTCAATCAAAGACAAAGGATTCCCAGGTCAATTAAGTTTGGGAGATTAAATGGTAAATCACCTCCTAGAAGAGCCACATGCAAAATGCAGTTCTGAAATAGACAACCTCATTTAAGTTTGTTAAATTCACTTGTTGGAGTAAAAATACATATTATTTTCTTAAGATAAAAATCTATTAACTTCTATGGAACTAATTTACCAAAGGCACACTTCTTTGATCATACAAAACTCTATAAATATTTCAAAAGGGAACGGCATTGGTTAAATAATGGCAAATATCAGCGGTGCACCATCTACCAAGCACATACATGAACTGTGAACTGGTCCTTTGTGTGCTGTTTCTCAATCCTTGCTTTTCTGGTGCTGGGCTCTGCATAACAGGGGCTGACCCTATAGGCTACATTTTCCATATTGCTGGGCAGCAAGCTCACTGTGGCTGCGTTAAACCAATAAAAAATAGTGGTGAGAAACTAGAGAGTAGATCTAAGGGAAAAACCAAGGTAGGTCTCTTCGTTTCTCCAGCAGGTCCTACCCCCTGCGTTGGCCCCAGCGCTGACTGGGCAAGATTTAAGTGATTCCAGCAGCCTTTGGCTCAGCCAGTCCCCAGTGCCAGTGTCAGGACTCCTCACTTTATCATATACTTAGAGTTTGTAATTTCTCCTACCATTGTTAATACTTCATCATTTTTAGATTGATTTTGTAGCTTTTTCATTAGCAGTCTGACAAACCATTCAAATATCTTTAGAGAAGTTTCTGCTTCCCCAGGTAGACCCTGGTTGATTAAACACTGTAAAAATTACTTCTCAGCCATTAGATTTGCACAATAGCAGGTTATCATTTCTTCTTGTTGCAAATAAAAAAATGAGAATACAGAATCTGTAATTCTACAGTTTTGCTGAATCCCAACCCAGTGCTACTCCATACTACAAAAAAATACCATTTGCAAAAGCCCTGTCTACAAAAGCAAAGAGAAAAAGAGCAATTACAATCATCTCCATCATTACTAAGATGTCTAAAAAATTTCATTTACCACTCAGGTTTGAGTATCATGCCCTTAAGATCTTCTTGAGCAGCACCTACAACTTCGAGCCTCCATCCTAAAAGTCAGAATGTTGAGACATATTCTCCTGTGAGTCCAGGTTTTGAAGATGTGAATCCTACCTATACCTTTGTTGAGATCTATTTGAAGTTATACAGAAATATATAAAAGTGACTCAATTGACAGATTGACACATAGTCCACAATTTATCCTTACGTATTTAAGTCTACCATAAGAAACGAAGGAGGTTTGAGAGCCATAGGTATGTCTTCTAGTCTCTCATTTGGTGCTAATTCTATTGAGGCAACATTAAGTGGTCCCTGCATTCTTTTGGAGACAAAATACATTTTTTTCCTCCTCTACTTTAGATGAATGTTACATGATATCAGGAGATACTGAAAGGGGACTACTGTAATTAGTTTTATCTAGGTATTTTATACAGCATTCTTTTCACTGCATTTTATCACTTGCATAATTAGAACACCAAAATCACTTCTTTTCAATATTACTGCCTAGTTGTATTTAATAGTAATAATATCTTCAGTACTTAATGTCAAGGCTTTAATTCTTTATCACTCTTGATTAATGTCTAATAATAGTGATCTTATAAAATAACAATGATAATATATATACATATATACATATATATAAAAATTAGTTTGGTTAATCAGCAGAAAGTTGCTTTTCAATGACATCAGTTCTCCAAACAGTACTTCAAAGGTATGTTTTGAACAAGAGACATTCATTGGAATTATAGCTATGTTTTAGATTGCCAACTTTTCACAAATTTGGATAAATTTTTAAGCTTTCTTTTCCAGAGACAATAAACTTTGAAACCATGTCAGAAACCACTCGTTTTTATTTGTGGGATTTTAGTCATTGAACAATGTGATATTTTATTATATAAAATATTTTATTATAAGTTTGAAAATCCTATAAATTTAGGGGCAAACAAATTAATTCTCTTTATGTTTACTGTATCACAAACTCCCTTGTGAGAAGTAATAGATGCACACATAAGATTAATCAACTATAAAACAAAAGTTGTTAAGCAAGCAGAAGAATCATTCAGGTTACAGTTAAGGCAATTCCAAACATCAGCAAGGATAGAGTATTATTAGAAATGGAGGACAGAAAAAGAGCATTTAGTTGAAGTTTGAAAAAGGGAAATGCGTTTAAATTTAATATAATGTTGACACTTTTATTGAACTACCCTTCAAATACTCATGTCAATATAAAGTCACATGCAAATAAGAAAATACAAAATGAGAAGCAAACAAGCCACATGATTATACAGAACCAGTCAAGTAACATTGTTCTTAGTGTTATAATAACTTCATCCTCAGATCAATAAAGTCACATTTTAAGCCCAAAATTATTTTCAAAAATATCTGTACACTCCTAGCCAGGTAGCCCAGTTGTCAGGGCATCATTCTGATACACCAAGGTGTGGGTTCAGTCCCAGACAAGGCACATACAAGAATCAACCAATGAATGAATAAATGGAACAATAAATTCTCCCTCTCTCTCTCTCCCTCTCTCTCTCTCCCTCTCTCTCCCCTATCGCTCTCTCTTCTCCTCCCCCTTCTTCTCTCTCTAAAATCAATAAATAAAAATGTTTAAAATATTTAAAAATATGTATACACATGTGTTTATGTTTTACAAGGTAATAGAGATGAACTGAATTCCATTAGACTAATTTGGTCTTTAGAGAGATATTAGAAAAAATATTTTTTTTAGTGGAGCTAATTAATTATAACTCCCAACTACACATATATTTTTGTGCTTATAGTTTATATAGACAGCATGTTCTCTAAGATTATGCCTACCTAGTACATTTTAGGCAATAATTTATTCAAAGTAATAAATAGATACCATAAAGGAATCTATCTTAAGATCAGGTTAATAAAAAGACCTTAAGTAACCTAAGCTGAATTAATGTCTGAACTCTAGAACTTGCTGTAATATATGTTACTTTGTTTTTATTCTTTTTTATTTAAATATAGTCAGTATACAATACTGTATTAGTTTCAAGTATACAGTATACTGACTCAACATTTATATGAGGTCTGTCCAGAAGGTCTCTAGCCATGGAATATGAAAAAATAAACATTTATTTAAAAGATACAAGATACAAGAAACATCATATATAGGACAATGGCACCTCAGTCCCCTTCAAAGCAGGCACCTTGGAACCTCACACAGTTCTCCTAGTCACTATCAGCTGCCCTGTCATATTTTCCTGAATCTCATCAACCATCTGACATTTCTTCCCTTCCAAAGGTGATTTTAGTTTTGGAAAAGTCAGAAGCCACAGGGCACCAAATCTAAGTTGTAGGGAGGCTAAGTCACCTGGATGATTTGATATTTCCCCAAAAACTGCATAAGACCTGATGCATGAGTGGGTACACTGTCATGATGAAGCTTTCAATCATCAGTTGCCCACAGCTGTGGCCTTCTGAATTATCCGAATAGTTTCTGTACAGGAATATTCAAGCTTAATGCAAAATTAGATGCAGACTCATTGCTCTACTTGCTCAGTCATTTTGAATTCCATGGATACGCAGTACACATGGTCACTCAACAATGTCTATTGTCCCATGGACTAGCACCTCATTGTTCATGCATGTACATTCCAGTCCACTTTCCTTGGCTGCCAGGTTACATCAATGTCACACAAACCATTCCTCTTATATTAACAATGGTTGGGCTTCTTCTGGACAGACCTCATATGTCTTACAATGTGAGCACCTCACTAAGTCCAGTCATCATCTTTACCAAGTAAACTTGTCACAATATTATTGGCTATACTCTCCTTCATCCTTTTTCACCCCCCCTCTTCACCTCCCCTTAGGAAGACATCAGCTTGATCTCTGTATGAGTCTATTTTTGTGTTTTGTTTTGTTATTTGTTTCATTTTCTTAGATACTATATACAAGCGAAACCATAAAGTCTTTGTCTTTCTCTGTTTGACTTATTTCACTTACAATAATACCATCTAGGTCCATCCATGTTGTTCCAAATGTAAGATTTCTTATTTTTAAGTATATTTTGTTGATTATTCTATTACAGTTGTCCCATTTTTTTTCTCTCTCCTTTATTCCCCTCTGCCCTGCATGCCACCTCCGACCAGCATCCCTCCTCCCACCCTTAGTTCATACCCATGGGTTGTACATATAAGTTCTTTGGCTTCTCCATTTCCTATACTATTCTTAACCTCCCCCTGTCTATTTTGTACCTACCATTTAGGCTTCTTGCTCCCAGTACCTTTTCTCCCATTCTCCCTTGTCCCCTGCCCCACTGATAACTCTCTATGTGATCTCCATTTCTGTAATTCTTTTCTTATTCTAGCTGTTTGCGTAGTTTGTTTTTGTTTTTGTTTTTTTTAGATTCACTTGTTGATAGAGTGAGTTTGTTTTCTTTTTACTGTTCATATCTTTGATCTTTTTCTTACATTAGTCCCTTTAACATTTCATGTAATAAGGGCTTGGTGATGATGAACTCCTTTAACTTTACTTTATCCGGGAAGTACTTTATCTGCCCTTCGATTCTAAATGATAGCTTTGCCAGATAAAGTATTCTTGGATGTAGGTCATTGTCTTTCATGGCTTTTAATACTTCTTTCCAGCCCCTTCTTGAATGCAAGGTTTCTTTTGAGAAATCAGCTGATAGTCTTATGGGAACTCCTCTGTAGGTAACTGTCTCCTTTTCTCTTGCTGCTTTTAAGATTCTCTCCTTTAATTTTGGATGATTTATTTATGATGTGCCTTGGTGCGTACTTCCTTGGGTCCAACTTCTTTGGGACCCTCTGAGCTTCCTGGACTTCCTAGAAACCTATTTCCTTGGACAGATTAGGGAAGTTCCCCATTACTTTTTCAAATAAGTTTTCAATTTCCTGCTCTTCCTCTTTTCCTTCTGGCAAAACCTATGATTCAGATGTTGGAATGTTTAAAGTTGTCCCTGAGGTTCCTAAGTCTCTCCTCATATTTTTGAATTCTCATTTCTTCATTCTGTTCTGGTTGAATATTTATTTCTTCCTTCTGCTCCAAGTTGTTGATTTGAGTCCCAGTTTCCTTCCCTTTACTGTTGGTTCCCATATACTTTTTCTTTTTTTCACTTTGCATAGCTTTCACTTTTTCCCCTATTTTGCTACTATACTCAACCATTTCTGTGAACATCCTGATTACCAGTGTTTTGAACTTTGCATCTGATAGGTTGGCTATGACTTTGTCATTTAGGCCTATTTTTGGAGTTTTGATCTGTTCTTTCATTTGGGCTGTATTTCTTTTGTCTTGACACACCTGTTATGTTGTAAGGGGTGGAGCCTTAGGTATTTGCCATGGTGGGGCAACTCATGTCACTGCATTGTGGTGCTGTATTTGGAGGATGCACCAGAGAGGAAACAGTGCTGCTTGCTCAGCTCTCCACCAGCTTTCAGTCACTTCCCCTGCTACCCACAAGCAAATCAGACCCTTCTGGTGCTGCTTCCCAGGTGTCTGGTTTTGTGTATGTCTTAGGACCCTGTGGGTCTCTCCAACACATACTCCTGTGAAGCTGGGAGTTTCTCCCACTGCTGCAACCCCCATAGGTTTTTATATCCAGAAGTTTTGAGGCTTTCTTTTCCTGCACTGGAACTCTGGGTTGTGTGATCTGTCTTCCTCCCTTGTTGTTCCTCCTGGTTTATCTGCCCACAAATGTGGGACTACCTGACCCTTCAGCCACCTTGCAACATCCTCTCTACTCCAGCTGCCAGTCTCCACACCTCCTACCAGTCTGGATAAATGCTTCTTCTTTAACTTCTTGGTTGCCGTGCTTCCATACAGTTCAATTTTCTGGAAGTTCTCATTATTTTTGTTTTTAAATTTTTTGTTGTCTTTATTTTGGTTGTGTGAGGAGGCAAAGTGCATCTACCTATGCCTCCATCTTGGTTGGAAGTCCTTATATTTCATTCTTTGTCTTGTTGAGTAATACCTCTTTGTGTATATACCACAACTTCTTTATCCATTAATGTAGTGATAGACAGTTAAGTGGCTTCCATATTTGACTTTTGTAAATAAAGCTGCAATGACATAAGTGTGCATCTATCTTTCAAACTAGTTTTTTGTTTTCTTCAGAAAAATACCCAGAAGTGGGATTGCTGAGTCTATGGTAGATTTATTTTTAGTTTCTTTAAGAATCTCCATACTCTTTTCCATAATGCCTGTACCAATTCACAATAACACTAACAGTGCATAACGGTTCCCTTTCTCCATATCCTTAACAACCCTCATTGTTGACTTTTTGAAAATAGTCATTCTGACTTTGGTGAGGCAGTATCTCGTGATTTTCATTTTCATTTTGCTGATGAGTAGAATGTTGAATATCTTTTCATATGTTTGCTGCCCATCTACATACTTTACTTGGAATATATGGTTTCTACTTCTTGAACATGTTTCACGTTTGGACATCGCTAAACTGTCTTCCTCATAATGCCATTAGAATATTAAAAAAATAATATGCATTTTAGGAGTCAAAAGACCATAACAAATAATTGTTAATTTTTAATCATTTTTTATTCAAATTCTAACCTACCCAATGAAGATGTTCTTCAGTACACTGACACAAATGGTCTTTGTGACTTTACCAGTTCAAAATTCTTACACATCGTGAAATCCAACAAGTAAATATTATATAGTCCATTGTATAAATGTCCCATAGTTGTTTTATCCACTCATCTACTGATGGACACTTGGGCTACTTCCAAATCTTCGTGATTATAAATAACACTGCAATAAAACATAGGGTTGCTTATGTTCCTTTGAACTAATGTTTTGGGTTTCTTTGGATATATTTCCAGACATGAGATCATTGGGTCCAAAAGCAGATCCATTCTTAATTTTTTGAGTTATCTCCACATTGCTTTCTACAGTGGTTGCATCAATTTGCATTCCCATTAACAGTGCAAAATGGTTCCTTTTCTCCACATCCTCACCAGCACTTGTTGTTTGTTGATTTACTGGTGATAGACATTCTAACAGGTATGAGGTGATATCTCATTGTGGTTTTACTTTGCATTTTTCTGATGACTAGTGACATTGAGCATTTTTTCATGTGATTATTGGCCATATGTATGTCCTCTTTGTAGAAGTGTCTATTTGGGTCCTTGGCCCATTTTTAAAATGGGATTGTTTGGTTTTTTGGTGTTGAGTTTTATAAGTTCTTTACAAATTTTTGGATATCAACTCCCTATCAGATGTATTGGTGAATATGTTCTCCTATTCCATGGGTCATCTTTTCATTTTAATTGTTTCCTTTGATGTGCAAAAACCTTTTAGTTTGATGCAGTCCCATTTGTATATTTTTTCTTTTGCTTCCCTTGCCTGGATAGATATATCAAATAAAATATTGCTATGAGCAATGTTTGAGATATTTACACAATGGAACACTACTCAGCTATAAAAAAGAAAAAATTTATCATTTGAACAGCATGAATGGAACTGGAGAACATTATGTAAATGAAATAAGCCAGTCAGAGAAAGAAAAGTACCATATGATTTCACTTATATGTGAAATCTAATGAACAAACTAAAAGTCTCTACTAAAACTAAAAGTTTTGCCTTTGGACTAAAAGGCAAAATAGAGACAGATTCCTAGATAAAGAGGGGAGGTTAGGAAGTGGAGGAAAAAGGACTCATAGACATGGACAACAGTCTGGTGAGTGCAGGAAGGAGGGAGTATAGGGGGTTAAATGGTAATAGAAAAAATACAATAAAAATTTAAAAAAATAAAAAAATTATACAGTGTTTACTTAGGAGCCACATGTCACCTAAAAAACAAAAAATATATATAGCAATTTATTTCCAGAACTTTAATTGTCAAAGTAGTGTCATTTTTATATAGTTTATCAAATAAATATTTAATAAAAATGTGTTCTTAATGTTGATATGGATATGAGTTTTTATTTTATAAAATAAATTTCAGTCTTTTCAGATGGCTCTCATGCTTACATTTTTAGAGGTATAGACTTTATACATTTGTGTGAAGACAAGGCCTAGAAAGATAGTGGAAATGTAATCTGTCAGAGAGATTTTATTAAAGTACAACAGCTATGCTCTATTTGGTTTGCAAGATCTCCTCCAAAATTAAACCAAGCCATCTATAATATTGAATATACTCCAAAACTAATAAACAGAAATGGAAAGTGCAGGGAGATTATGGGGAATCAAACAATATCTTTCAAATATGGTAATAACTAAAATGAAAACATGCCATGTAGTAATAATGGAAGTTTTCTTTCAGAAGTCTCAGCCTCCTGGATTTAAAAAACAATCAGAATAGCTATTCCTGTTGTATAAAATGTTCTTTTGTACAAGTGTTGGCTTAGAGGAGATTTTTACCAATGAAAGGAACAAAATTGGATTCAGTCAAACCAGTCTACATTAAGGCCTTAAAAGCATATTCAACATGTTAGATTATTGCATCCACAGAACACTGTGGTAGTTATTAAGTCTGAACCCATGCGTGGTTTCAGCTGAAGGGAAAGGAGACCTGAAATCATAAAAGTCATGATCTAGATCTAGAAAACCTAGCACCGTATCAAAATATTTAACCTATTGGCAATAGGGGCTGCTTTTTTTTAAATCAGAGAGTGGGCATAAGGAGTAGCATTTTAGAAAGGTAGAACTTGTGAATATTTAGGTGAAGGACTCATTTGAAATTTTGAGCCTTTCTTTTAAACTATGGAACATTTCTCGAAATAACTGTGTGTGTTTATACAACAAGTTTTCTGTTATACTCCAAGAGTTCATGGATACTTAGACCACAAGTCCTGATAGATTATTACAAGGTAAAGTATTTTGTTGTAGACTGATGTAGAGATGAGATATGAGACCATATCAATTCAGGCATAAATTGATAAATTATCTATTAGGATGGTGAAAGTAAGAATAAAGAGGAATAAATGGATGTCAGATTCAAAAAGGAAGAATCCACAGGAATGGGTTTTTTCAGTATTTTTAAATTAAATTTATATTTTAAAGGCAATTTATGTCATGGTTTACCAGTGTGTTTTTACTTCATCTGTTGAGAAATATCATGTTCAGTCGCAGATGTTTTAGGTATTTAAAAAACAAAACAAAACATATTTTTTAGCATTTTTTAACACAATAAAACTTGAGCTCATATAAATTTAATTATTGCAATTTTAATATTCCCAACAAGAAAACTCATAACTTCTCCACTTAAACCTCACTGCCTAAAATGCTGACTCATCTATTTCTTGATCAATTAGGTCACACTTTTTCTATTATAAAACAATTAGAAAATTCATGATAGAGGTATGTGATAGGAAGACAAGTAATTGAGTCTACTTTATGACTTTAAAGTAATTCAAATTAACAATTTCTGTAAGTTACAAATCAAGGCACAGTATGGCCGGATTCTCTGTAAAGGTACCAGTTGGTTTGAATCCTTTAGAGGTTTCCAGTTATATTTGAAACTGGCCCCCATACATGGAGGAAAAGGAGAAATTGAAGAGGCAGATGACTCCACATTGGTAGGTGGCAGGTTTAATAAGCAAGGGAACTTACATCCAAGGCTTGTCTCTGGCAGCTGAAAGACAAGTGCACGTAGACCCCTGACCCTGCCTGCCAGGATCTCACAAGTTTATAGGGAGACTATCACTGGCTTCAGTCACATATTCATTCCAGGCGGTCTCAGCAACACATTGTTCTCTCAAGGCTACGTCTTCGAAAACTGTGCCCACTGGAGGAACTATGGACAAAACCTATATTCCAAAAAAAAAAAACAAAAACAAACAGGAGCGGAGGTGAGGAGCCCAGGATTAGCTTGCAGGTCAACTAGCCTGAAGTCAGGTCCTCTTAATAACCTCCTACACCAGTGTTATTAGGCTGAAATCAATGCTGAGGCTGTAGCATCATCTGGGTCTCATGGTCCTCTTCTAACATCACTGGTTATTGGCAGAATTAATTTCCTTGTGGTTTTAGGACTGGAGTTTCTATTTGCCTGTTAGCTGTAAGCCAGGGATCTCTCAGCATCTAGAAATCACCTTCAATTCCTAGTCATGGGGTCCCATAGATAGTTCACACCATGAATATTTGTTTTCTTCTGTGCAAGGTAGCATCCAGCTGTTTGACATCCTTTTCCATGACCAGCTAGGAAGACACTATCTGCCTTCAAATGGCTCATGTCATAAGGTTAGGTCCACTCAGAAAATTTCCCTATCTTAAGGTCAACTGTTTTGGGTCATTAATTATATCTACAAATTTCTTCAAACAGTACCTATATTCACATTTGATTGAATAACTGGGAGAAAGAGTATACTTAGCTGTGGCTAGAAATCTTTGCAGGGGGCTCATCTTATACTACTGCCTTTTATACTCACTAAAACAATAACAGCTCAGTAAAGTAAATACAGAAGTACAATAGTTCTCCAAATTTTCATCTTCCTCTAAGAAATAATAATGCTCATCTCATTTTAATAAATTTATTTTAATTCTTGTCTCTCTCCATTAGTAATCAGCTTTTTGAGGAGAGCAATTTTATGTTATGTATTAAGTATCCCCAAGCAGCACAATGCCTGCAGATAAAATGTACTCAAAGTAAATTAATGGGAATTGTACTTAATACTAATAATTTCAAAATAGTTAAAACACATCTATGCATCTCGCTGTAGACCACCATTGTTTCTAAGAAAATGGCTTTATGGAAAGTATAAAAGTTAAGAAAGCAGTAATTTATATGTAACAGTCAGCAATATTTTACATGTAAAAAAACCCTTATATTCTTTTTATAGTCACTTAGAAAATGGTGTTTTATGCTTTAATTTTAGAATAGATCTTTCTAAGGAAGCATTTCGACATGTTTTTTTAAAATGTCAACAGTAAAAGAGAAAATGTCATGTATGTTTTTAATCTTTCCCCCCATTTCATTTCTGACATCTGGAAGAGACCCACAAAAACAGGTGAGAGATAAAAGAGACAGCTTTGAGTCATCTCCATTCTTTGCTCTAACATGGGTCTGTCACTGCCACAGCTTCACTGAACATGTGGCAAGGTGTTGATATATCAAGAGTTTATCACAATTTGCCCCTAATATTTACCTTTCCTTCACTAAGAAAAGTGGGTGGGAGCAGCAGGTGGGAAATGTAGAGGCTTATAAACAATAATTAATTTATTTAAATAATTCATTACTCTTTCCAAATACAATCACAATGAAAGCTAAATCATAATTTCTAAAAAGTTATTGACTAAGTAGGGCTGAAAGACAGAAAAATCAAGATTTTTTTTTACATTAACAGTCTTTTGATTTATTATTTTTTAAAAATTTGAATAAAAAACTGTATTGTACAGGTATTTTTTCTTCCTATTCAAAGGTTTATTATAGCTTGTATTTTCAGCTCCGAAAATAAAAATTTGATTACATTGGTTCTGCTCCAGCAACTGATAAGAAATTTCACCTCCAACTCTTGTACAGTATTCAGTCTTAACCCAGTAATAGCCTAACCATCAGACACAACTTTTTTTTTTTTGCAAAGGAATTTGTTGTTGTTTTTTCCCCCTTAATATTGTTAGGTATTAAAGAAATTATGCCTAGATAAGTGAAAATAAATAAATCTATGTCTTTAATTTGATTGTGAGATAAGTTCTATAGCTTTTTAAGAAAACACTCTAAATTTCTGAGGAGGATACAACATGCAGTTTCCATGGACTAGCAAATAACCTTTACAGAGTTTTTATTCAATTGCTTGATGATAAAAGTAAAAATGCTGTTTAATGTATATACTTTATTTTTAATAGCACCTTTACTGTGCAGGATGCAATAGTCAATCTTCTGTATTCTGTGGGTAAAATAAACCTAGAATACATTAATTTTAGGATGTGATCAAAACATTTATAAAAAATAAATAGGATTGAGTGTCCCCACAGATTAATATGACTTTTATTTTGAAGTGGAGAAACACCTCAGCTTCATTTGACTGGGCATAATTATTAGGTTATATTAACAAGCCCATTTAAAAAATAGATTAGTTAAAACATAGGCACCTCTCTATGCATCATATCTGGAAATAAACACCTTATGGCACATAGAAACGAATTACTAAAATCCTGCAGCACACCATAAAAATATGTTTTTGTATGATCTGACAAAACAATAGGTGTAATTTTGATTCATTCACTGGATGGCTATTGCTGTGTTGGATTGTTGTTATTTTTGTGTTTGCCAATCTAAAGGGAAAAAGGTCAGTGCCTCTGACTAAGTAGTCAGGTGTTGCATGTTTTAAAAATTCTGGTGGCACAAGTGTTGAAAATCTCTGCTCTAGATGACCAAATACAACCCAGCCCCCGGCTAACTCCTTAATCCCATTATAGATTTTCTCCGTTGTTCCCATGGCTGAAGTCAGCTTAATGTAGTTCAAGTACACCAATCTCTTTCTCCACGTTTTTTCTCTTTCACTCCCTAGAAGATTTTAACTTGGCTATTTGCATTATCCTTTCTCTAACACTATTTATCTCTGCTTTAAAACTATCTTTTTCATAACCACCCTATCAAAATAGTCCTTTCCACATCTTATCTCTTCATTCTGAAACAATGTTATGTATTTAAGTGTTCAGTTACTAATTGTCTGAACGATTCGACCAGCATGTATGTTTTATTTGGGCAGAGATTTTGTTTTTACTAATTTATCCCCAGAGACTAAAGCAGGCAAATAGTAGGCTCCCAATACATATTTGTTAAAAATAAGCATTAATGAGCAATTGAAAGAATAAATGACACATGAGCTAAAAACTACCTAGCTACCCTGCTTCCCCTATTTTACATAGTTTTCATTTTTTTCCTTTTGACATGTAATTTGTAAGGATAGATTGTATATCATTTTAATAATCCATAATAAATCACTCTAAAATTGGTGGTTATTGATTCAGGCTTTGATTAAATTAGCAAAATGCAAAGCTACATTTGCCATGTGAGGTGCTGTTAGGACAGTTTGACATTTATTTTCCTTTTCTGTAAAGTTTTTCTAATATTGAGATGGTCAGGTTGGAATCACTGTATATTTCCCACAGACCATTTTTATTGCAACAGCACACTGAAGTGTGACAATGATAATATGTGTAAGCTTCCACATTGACACAGGCATAGAGACACACACTTACACTAGCTAATGCTTCCATCTGTCTCATGGTGTTAAGTTAGCTCACTGAGGGCACAGCAGTCCACCAGGCTACTCAAGGGTTTCTCTCACTTTCACTTAACAGCTTTACATATGAGTCTCAATGTTGGCATCTGGAGAATATATCTCCAAATGATCTCAGCGTTTCTTTGTGAGCCTGATAAAAATACATTTGAACTTTGTGGTTTCTTATTTGTCTACTTGGTTTTAGTTTTTTTCCCCCCAATTTTATACACATATGCATAAATACCACTCTTTATCATATATGCAAAGTAATAGCTTCTTATTACTAATTATTTACATAAGAAGTATAAAGCTGCATGATATAATTATAAAATATTGGTAAATTAATAAATATTTAATTCAGGTAAATAAAATAATTCAGTCACATAGCTATTTGCTTTCTCTTTGTTTTTATTAATGTGCTGTGCACTCTAGGTTAAGTGCATACAAGTCTTACTTATTTTAATCTTAAGGACAAGTCTATGGAATGGGTATGGTTGTCCTTATTTTAGAAATGAGGTGAATGAACCTGAGAGAATTAAAAGAGAGGTTTTTAGAGAGAGAGTGCAGGCTGATAGCTCTGGGGGCAGGGGCTTGGGGGTCTGGAGGGATCGAGCAAAAAGGGAAAAGAACTCATGGACACAGACAACAATGTGGTGATTGTGGCCAGGGGACGGGGTAGGTGGAGGTGGGAGAGGGTATGGAGGGGTAAATGGTAATGGAAAAAAAAACAATAAAAATGAAAAAACAATAACTGCTAAGTGCACACAGCTGAAAAATGATAGAACCGGGCTACAAACTCATGGCTGACCAAAACATCATAGCCTACTGATTACTACCACTGTGTAATCTTGGGAAAAAATCACTTAGTTTCTCCTAGTCCAGGGCCACACACTTCCTATGAAATGCAGCATTTATGCCACTCTTATCCTTTCCTATATAAGGCTGAGGTATTAGAAGGCTTAGTCCACCGTGGGCTTCTTTGTTTAGCTCCTGACAACCTCATGAAGAATTAGTTCCTAATCTTATGCAGAGTTCTACTGTCTTTTCATTTTTTCAGTTTTCAGGGACATAAAAAAAAATAACAATACAATAGTGGTAATCAGCTAAGAGAGAACGCTTTAGGTGGTCTCAGCAGACCACAGGCTCTCCTTTCACACCGTCTTCAACCATTTTGCACAGTTCTTGATGATTTGACTTTCTGCATCTAGAGAGAGAGAGCCCAGGGACAAGAGCTCTGAAAATGAGGTAAGAGTAGTCACAAAGTCCCTAATCTGAGTGATTTCCTGAGTTTTTGTTTGTTTTCATCAGTTTCTGAAGAATTGGAAAGCTGCCAGTCAAAATGACCAATCGCTCATTTGTCAGGTTAAATGCATTACATGATGGATATCCCAATTGCTACTAAGCTTGAAGGGGCCGAAAGTCAGCTATTGGCTTTAGTTCAGGTATCAGTGCATGGTTTCCATCGTTATATTGAATGACAGCTTAAATAGGCAAGGTGTTTAGGTTAAAACCAATGCAAAGGGCTGAAATGTTAAGGCAAAGACTCTTATTTAACTGGGATAGAAAAGTAAACCAGTACGTCCAGGAAAGCTTGAACGTTAATGAAGGGAATGATAAGGATTGTGGAGGACTAGGGTGCATATGCCCTGCCTGCAGATGTTTTCTCATTATTTGTTTGGATCAATAATTGTGGCCATTTATCAGATTCAAAGGCTAATGTATTGGTATAAAGTTAGACAGTACCCCTTGGTGGGATGTGAAACTTTGCAACACATCTTGAGAATAGACATACATTAATATACAAGGATTTTGTAACAATTAAATAAGATAATGCTTATGATTCAGTTATTCCATTGTCTGATTATAGGAAATGCTTAATAAATAGAAACTATGACAATATTTTATAGTCATTGTGTAAAATGCTATAATTATTAGCTAACACATTTATCATATTTGGTACTTAAAAAATGTAATACTGTGAGGTTGAGTGAATAGTTGTTATTTTGATTTCCACTTTACCAGATGAAGAAAATGAAACTTGGAGTGTGTAGAACACAGAGGGAACACAGAGAGACAGAGAGAGAGACAGAAAGAGACAGAGACACAGAGAGGGAGACAGAGAGAGTGTTAGTTTAGACTCGAGTCCAGATTATGCGACTCCATAATCCAGACATTGTAGAAAAACTCTGGTATCAGTTTTGACTCCTAGAGTTTGGAAATTGTCACTCCCATCCTTACAAAAACAAAAAGCCGAACAAAATGAAAATTAACAACATTATTGGGATCTGTCAGAGAGCTAAAGTTACAGGGAAAACCATCAGGTTCAGTCTGAAGAGTCACAGCTAAAATCTGCTTAATTGTAGGAGAAGTCACTGAAGACAAAAACAAGTAGGAACACTTAAATGTCAATTTTGATTAATTTCTGGAGTCTGAGTGTACTAGCATGAGTGTAAAACTTCTGGAGTCCTCAAATTTAGGGAGATCACCAGTAAAGATTTAAGTGCTTACAGGTCTTATTTAATTTCACCATGAGAACAACCCTATGGAGTGGAAATGGTTGTCTTTATTTTATAGATGAGATGAGTGAACCAGAAAGTTAAAATAACTTTTACTAGTGCACACAGCTGAAAGTGGTAGAGCCAGCGGTAGAGCCAAAGGATTATCATGACAAAGATCCAAGAGAGCTCTCCTCGCTCTTTCCAGGGAAGAAGAAAATAATTGTAAAACATGTTTAGCGCATTCTACATTAAAAAAAAAAAAGCCTTTTCTGGGAGAGGGGGAAGAACTTTAATAGAGAAAAAAGCACTTCTCTGCCTTCCAGGCTCCTTTAGTCTTCCTGTCTCATGTAAAATATATTAAAACAAACAAACAAACAAACAATTACTAGCATCTCATATCATGTTGAGAAACTGAATGGTTTTCTCTAAGATAAAAAAACAAAGCGAGGTTTCCTCTCTTACCACTCATATCCAACATTGTCCTGAAAGCCCTAGCTAGGATAATGAGACCAGAAAGGTAAGTAAAATGACATTGATTAGAAGAGAATAAATATAGCTGTACTTAAAAAAAAACAAACTCCTTGTCCATGTTGAAAATCTTAAATAATTGATAAAATACAAAGCCCTGCATATAATCAGTCATATAACAAGATTATAGAATTCCATGGTAACATAAAAAAAAAAAATCTATTGCTCTTCTAAATGCTAATAATGAACAATTGAACATTTAAAAACAATGTTATTCATAAAGCACCAAATATGAAACACATATAAATCTAACAAAATATGTAGAAGATTCATACATGGAAAACTTCAAAGTCCAAATGAAATAAAGGAAGATTTTAAAAATGGAGAGAGATTTTATGTGCATGGATTATAAGACTTAATATGCTGATGTTGTCAATTCTTCCTAATTTATTTTTACATTCACTGCAATTTCAATCAATATCCAAGCAAACTCTTTGTAGATATTTTCAAACTGATTCTAAAATGTATATGGATATTATGTCTTAAAATAACCAACATAATACTGAAAAAAGAGACCTCCCTCAAATAGTCCTCCAGGGCTGGGGGCCTTGGGGTTTCAGCCTCGTGGGGGTCAAGGACTTCGATCAGCAACTCGCCATTTCCTAGGAGTCACTCCGGAAACAAGCCTGCTCTAGCTAATTTATATATTATAGATGTAATCACAGTCATCGATGGGAAAAATACCAGCAATATGATGCACTTGGAAGCTCAGAACAAACTCAAGGGCTGCATAGACAACAAGACTCACACGCTAGCCAAATCTGAAAATAGTCTGGTCTTCTCTAGTGACAGAGGAAGAGAATCGCTACCGGTTCAAGATGAATGTAGCCCCAGAAAAGCAAGAAGTCGAGTACATAGGAAGCGCCCACAACAGGAGACCCATGTCCTTCACTGCCTCTCCTGCCTCAGGCTCTGTTGCCAGGATCGTCACAAACTAGCACAACAAACCCCTCCAGGGTCTACTCCTTTGAAGACATTTCTAATTTCAACAGAGCCTTGGAGTCAAAGACTGTGGCCAGTAGGCCAGAGACAAATGACAGAGCCTTAGGGCATTTTCAGTTTCCAAGTGGACTCATCATTGACAAAGAATCTGAAATTTACAAGATGCTTCGGGAGAAACAGAAGTTATATCAGCCCTCAAAACAGTCCACTTCATTCCTGGTTTTGCAAGAAATCCTGGAATCTGAGAAGAAAAGGTATCCCAAAAAGCCTTCGGGGTTCAAGAGTTTTAAGGTTTCTGTCACCCAAAGTGGCTGAATCTATTGGAAATGCCCAGAAGTTGCCCATGTGTGACAAATGTGGCACCTGCATTGTCGGCGTGTTTGTGCAGCTGAGGAACCGTCACCGCCACCCTGAGTGTTATGTGTGCGCTGACTGTGGTACAAACCTGAAACAGAATGGCCATTTCTTTGTGGAAGATCAAAGTTACTATGAAAAGCACACCTGAGAGCCGGTAACCCCACCCGAAGGCTACAACGGGGTCACTGTGTTACCCGAGTGAACCAGAAGATCTGCGCTGATGACCACTGTTCTCCAAGTAGCCTCTGTTACCATTAGCCCTCTCAATTCTCTAGGCCTCATCTCTCTTGGGAGTTCTAGCTTGCTCTGGTTTTAGCCCTACACGTTAAACTTCGGTCCTCCACCTTTGCTAACCGACTTGCACTGCTGTGTGGGGTCTGCTTTTATAATAAAGGGAAGGTCATTTTGTTCAGTGCCCCCTTGCCAGCATCACTGTGTCTTCTCTTCACCTCAGTTTATCTTCGCTGCAAATGGATAGCAGCCAAACCTGCTATTACCAAACCGAATTAATATGTCTGTCATCGATTTTCTTTTTACTCCATAAACATAATGACGCTAAGAAAACAAAACAAAAAAAAAAAAACACCAAAAAACAAAACAAAAAAAAACTGAGAAAAGAAGAGCAAAGCTGAAGTGCTCACATTGTCCAACCTCAAGACTTACTATTAACCTTCAATAATTAAGACAGCATAGTATTCATGAAAAAATGGACAAATAGATTGTGGGAAAAAAATGAGAGAGTTCAACAACGGAATGAAAGAAATACAGTAATTTTTCATAAAGGAACAAAGACAATTCAAAGGAGAAAATGTAGTCTTTTCAACAAATAGCGATAGGATTCTTTGGACATTCTAATGCAAACAATCGAACAAACAAAACTAGGCCAAAAATGTGTATCTTTTATAGAAATTAATTCAAAATGAACCACAGACCTAAATACTATAAAATATTAATTATAAAATTTTGGAAAAATACTTAGGAAAAAAGATGTGATGTTGAATATGGTTATATGTTTTTAGATATACCAACAATAGCACAATTCATTTCAAAAAATGATAAATATTAAAAACTTCTGCTCTGTAAATGCCTCTATTAAAATAGTGAAAATACAGTCCATAGACTAGGAGAAAATATTTGCAAAACTTATACCTGATAAAGAACTTATCTAAAGTGTACAAAAATCTCTTAAAATTCAATAATAAGAAGATAATCAACTCAACTTAAAAACAGACAACTGATCTGAACAAACTCCTCACTAAAAAAAGACACTCAGCATAAATGATGTGCTACATCATTTATCACCAGAGATTTTCTAATTAATACAGATACCACCACACACCTACTGGAATATCTCAAATATAAAAATTGACAATGCCAATTGCTAGAGAGAATGCATAGCAACATGAATTCACTCTCACTGCTGGAGTAAATGAAAAATGATACAGTCTTGGGAAGACAGTCTGACAGTTTCTAACAAAGCTAAACAAAACGACCTAGCAATCAGAGTTAGAGAAATAAATATGAACTTACGTTTAGTTCAACATAGATGTAGACGGTTACCTGAAGAAATATTTGAAAGTATACATACATGCACAGGTTAGTATACACACATATAATTCCTTGTTCTGTCAACCTGGAAGGCCTAGAAGGAATGAAATCCCAGTGGCAACAAGTACATTAATCACCCAGATCTTGGTTTCTAACACCCCTCTTCAATAAAATGAGAGTTCCTTGGGGAAAGGGCTGATTCCAGGATTGGGGTGAGAAATATACAAAGTGAACCTATAGCATCTTATAGTGACAAAAATTAAAGAAATGCTGAAACAAACAAATACAAAACACTACAGTGATAGGAACATATCAAAGGGACATAGAAGTCAATAGCCAAAGCGGCAGCAATTTGATCAGCAAAATAAATAGTTTTGGATTATAACCCACAGTTTAAAATAAATGTCTAGGAGTCCATTCTAAATAAGTAAATGATTGAATATAAGTATGAGATAATAGAAAAGCATATTGTACTGAAGAATTCCAGTAATTTTTGTAGATTATTAAGTGAAACAAAACTCTTTAGTTTTTAAATGTGAACTGTGCAGGGTCACTTTCCTCTACACTGAACAGTGTGCAAGGGGGAGTGGTAGTGGTTAAAATACTTTTCCAGTGGAGAAACCTGATACCCACTACCCCAACCAGGTGATCAAGTTAACATCAACAGTGTTAATTCGTGTTGGTACAATGTACCCTTGACATGATGTGATGAAAATGGCAGTGTACCTTTTTGAACTTTCTCACAAAACACATATCCTCAGCCTAATCATTAGAAAAATATTGGACTTATCCCAACTGTGGGATATTCAACAATATACTCTGACTAGTACTCCTCAAAACTTTCAAGTTCCCCAAAAAAGATGCCCCTGAGAAAATACCACAGTCAACAGGAGCCTAAGGGGGCATGATGATTAAATGAAATGGGATATCCTGGACAGAACCTCAGATGATATAAGGGATATTATGTGAAAGCTTAAAAAGTCTGAATAAACTGTAGACTTTAATTCATAATAAAACGTCAACATGTATTCATTAACTGTGACAACTGCACCATATTAAAGCAAGACATTCATGAAAGAGGAAACTGTGTGTGGGATACAGAACTCAGTGTACCATCTTAACAAGTTTTTATAGTTCTAATAGTGTTTCAAAATAAAACATTTATTTAAAAATTATAAGAAGTCAAATTGATAAAACTGTACTCTCTTCAACACATCATTATCATCATCAGTAACAGCCACAGCAGAATCACTGTGTCAAAAGTTATTTCAAAATACAGTATTCAACAAAAAGAAACCTCATCTGCAAAGATAAAGCCCTTAGTCTCACTAGTAAATATTTAAATGAGCAGATATAAATTTAAAATACAGGTTAGCTTATTAATTAAAATTATAAATCTCCAAATTAGCAGCAGTGTATTAAAACTGGTACTTGCATGAGGGAAAGTTTATTGTAAAGAGATTCAATTTATTTACAGAGTAATAGAGTGTTGTTATATTGAATAACCCCATTAACACTAATTCTAAAAATATTTCAGCAAAATAATGCATATTTGAATAAAAAATCACACACATGATGTTTGTGCCATAATACCTTTAAATATATGGGATTATCCTAAATGCACAATGTTAACAGACTGACTAAATATTGTTCACTCAGTGAAATATAGCATAGGTATAACATAGTCTGACCTGTGCTGTGAAAAGACCACTTCAACTGCTTAACTGAAAGCAGACTGTAGATGGGGGGTGATGGTAATGTAAGTAACATTCAGTTAGGATTTATTACAAAATTCCAGGGAGAAAATGGTAGGAATTTGGAATGGGATAGTGAAAGTGAAGACACTGTGAAGTCATTATTTTTTGGATCTACTTTGCAGATTGATTTGAAAGGATTTTGTGATGGCTCTGTTTTGGGATGTGAGAAAGAATAGGTCAAGCATTACTTCAAGCCTTCCGCCAAGAGCAACCGAAAGAAAGGACTTAGCATTCAGAGAGAGGAGAGACTGCAGAACAGCAGGCTTGGGAAAAAAAAAATCAACAATTTGATTTTGGTAGTTTTCAGGTTGAGATAATTACAGTTTGTATTGAAGAAAAGATATCTCACAGTAGGTATGAATTCCAATGAGAATGATCCAGAATTGAGAAAACAAACGAACTGAAGATTCTAGAGAAATTAGAAATACTTGCTGGCATTATTTCCTTGAGAAGACCTTTGGACACAATTTATAAGTAGGGTAATTGATTTTAAATAAGAACAAATATTGTTATCCAGACTAACAGGAAGGTAAACAAAGCAGGGAGACACAGGTGCAGGTATGCCAATGAAGATGGTATTTGTAGCATAGGGAAGTCCTTTCGTTATTGCCCTACTGTCAAGAGGAAGTAATGTGAAAAAAAAAGACAGGTACATATGTGATGGAGGCTTGAAGAGGGAAGAAATGTTTAAAATAATTACTAGGAAACTGGTAGAGTATATGAGGTAAGGCTAGAGTACTGTCAACTCACTATAGATGATTATATGTCTTAAAATTGAAAAAAATATATATATGGTAAGGATTCAGTTTAAGAAATGTATGAGGAGTTGGCCAATCTCTACAGAAATACTGGCAATACAAATCATCCAATACAAACACACACGCACACACACACACACACACAATGATACAGCAATGTTATCGAGATTTGAAGAAATCTGAATTCACATACACTGTGGATCAATAATTACACAACCACTTTGGAGACAAATTTGATTTTACCTATTGAATGTGATAATGAACATCTTGTCAGACAGTCTCCACTCTGGAGGAAATCAGCAAGGCAACATGACCACCGGTTGACTTCAAGCTGGACTAAGGCAATCAGAGGCCTCTCTCTCTCTCCCTCCTTTGTCCTTGGAATGTATGTTCTGCCTACCTTTCTCACAGTGGGAGCCACTTTTAAGGATGCAGCCTTGAGAAAGCAATGTGTTGTTGAAACCATCTGGATGGTACACATTGCTGAACCCAATTACGGCCTCTACATAAGCTTTCGAGGTGTGGGTCAGCAGGTGTAGAGATCTATTTATGCTTCAGTTGCTGAGACAAATTTGCACATAACTTATGTTAGTTATTAAATTCACCACCTACCAATCTGCAGTCATTTGCCTCTTTAGTTGCTCCTTGCCCTTCATGTATGGGGGCCAGTTTGCAAGCCAACACCCTGTAATTCAATGTGTAAGGATAGTTCCATGAGCTGCATTTCCCACACCTCTTTGGACATAACAGCCATCTGGGTGGCTCTGTTTCAAAGATTGTCCCAGACTTCTCTGAAGAGGATCATGGAAAAGTTTATTAACAGTATCCCCAAATTTAGTAACAATAAAGTGATTCTTGCCATTCAGAACCCACCACCATACATAAGCACTAGCATACAAGAACCATGGGAATGTAGAGAACATTTATTGAAACTCAGTTTATCATAAGCAAAAAGATTCAACTAAAATATTTATCAATTAGGAATGAATAGATAAATAATGGTGCATTCATATAATGAATTATATTATGTTCCTAAAATGAATAGGCAGACATAACTTAAATGATTAAATCTCAGAAGTATAAAGCCATAATAAGAGAGACATTATATTTTCATAAAACATGTTAACAGAAAATATAACAAACTATATTTGTACTATATTTTCCCTAAAGATACATATGGGTAAAAATAGAGAAAGCTGTGAAAATAATAAATACCATATTCCAAACAGTGGATATCAGCTCTGGAGTACACTTAAAAAGATAAATGGGATAAACAGAACACATATACTTTCAAATCTACCCATGATCTTTTTTTCTTAAAAATATATCTGAAGTAAATATGGTAAATCATTAGCATTTTATGATGATATGCAATGGTTTTAGAGTTTCAAGATTATGTATTATATATAACAGGATAAATTTATACCTACATACTTATATTCAGCCTATTTTAAATTTTAAAATTCTTTAAATGAAAGAACTTAAAATTACTTGTATGAACAATAGTCACAAACTAAGCATATGCCTCATGATACTAATGAGTTTTATCTGTCACCAGGAACACTTTTTCGATTGCTTTAATACTTTGTTGCTCAAGTATCACAACCGTTAAATCAATAGGTAAGTAATCATAGTTATTCTATAAAATAGTCATTAGTCTTATGCTACAAAACACGTGTCATAAAAGAGGGCCTTCTATAAACCAATAAGTAATCAAAATCTTGATGTATAAGTTTTCAGATTACAGTAAATGGGTTCAGTGTTCAGAGGCAAACTGGCTACACAACAAGTAATATACTATTAAAAAAAAGAGAATGCAAAAGAAAATTCCTTCCTCCACCCCCAACCAAGTGTTACCAGAGGGATTTTTTTTCATGATTCTTGTATTTTGGACAAAACATTATGCATCTACCTTTCCTGCTTAACTTTGAGGCACCTGAAGCCAAGTTTGGTGTCTTCATTTCTGTGACCCCCCTTCCCCAAAGATAGAACCCAGCCTGACACATACCAGTGGCTCAGTATTTGTGTGAATTGAATTTATGTCAGGTACAGTAACAGAAAAAAAGAGACAAAAATGTATAACAATTCACAGAGGATTCTATATTCTAATTCTTACATATGCTAAAAGATAACCAAATGCTGGAAGCTTGAATTAGCAACAAAACAAAGCATAAAACCAAAATTATTATTCTACTGGCTTCCAAAGAACTGTCTTTACATAACATTAACATGTATCACAAAAGAGCATAAGTGTTCTGCTATTTTAAAAATCAGGTTATCATTGTGCTTAAAAATATATATTCAGACTATTTTTACTGTATTTCAATGTATACTGTGCATGGCATGTGACAGTGTTACTATTTTTAAAGAACACAAATCTATCACTGGCACTTCAGATGAAAATGTTAAGAAAATTGTTAAAAGAAGAAAAATGGAGGCAAAAATCTTCCATCCCATGAATGGAAAAATAAGTGACGTTCTTGGAATAAAATAATTATTCTTTCTAATTAAAAAATAACATCTCTATCAAAATAAATTTTCTCAGTGCACAGAATTGCACATTGAGGTATCTGAAAATTTGCACATAGAAAACTAAGTCACACACACTTTATTCAAGGTTATACATGGGACTATAGGATAAGGCACCTGAATAACTACAGAGCTTGCCATTAAAACTAAAATTGGGTGTTCTCTTACTGCAGGTATTGCAACACTGAAAACCACTTACTCTTGAATATTCCTTTGCTTTCTCTTCTCCACTAGGTAATGGACTCTATTAAGAGATAGTCTTTTGATTAACACTATCTGCAGTGCAGGTGTTTAACATTCTAAACCATTTCTAGCCAATGTGTAAAAAAAATAATGAATGCTCTTTGACAGCTTAAAACTTATCTTTCAGAATAATTCCCTGAAGGTATATCTTTGTGTAATATAAAAGCAAAAATCTAAAAATATTTTTGATTACTTGGAACATTTTATCCAAAAGCGGGTTCATATTAGAACAAATCCTTATTTTTTTCTCTTAAAGGGCCTCAGCAATATCTGTATACATACTGGCTGATTTCAATATGTAAATTGTGAAATACATCTCACGGCAGGTCATGAGAAATCATAGCTGTAGCTAATCAGATAAAGGATTATTTATGCATCGTCATCATTATTTTGACAATATGGAAAATAAATGCTATTTTTCCTAAAGTATCTTAGATTGATTAGAATTGGTTTATGTATGAAGAGTGTCTTGCTGATCTAAGATATTTTGCTGACTCCCTTTTCTTTCCATCTATGTGTATATGATATCATTAGTACAACTTTTATATCAGGTCAAGTTAGATTCCATTTGAATAACTTCTTACTAGTCCCAAATATTTTCATTTTCTGTACAGATACCAAGAGCAGGGGTGTGTGTGCATGTGTATGTACTGCATAGTCAGCTGCTGGTCTTTATAAGTTCATTTCTTCCTGGGAGAGAAGGATAGAGGGGACCCTGATTATAGCTACTTTTTCAGCATTTTATAATACTGTTTGTCAAGTTGACTTACTACATAGTAAAATGCAGATTTGCTAGAATTTCTCATTTGTGTTTAATCTAAATTACATAATTGGGGAGCAACATGGAGTCAGTGTTTTGTTTTGTTTATTTAACGCAGTAAGTGTCCTGTTAAACTACGTGGTATTATAAATATCATGACTCATCATGGCACTCCTCTGGGAATAGAACATTAAGACAAGTTAAGTGCAAGTCATCCCCAAATGAAATTGTTTGGGAACCTTAATAGCCAGCCTTCTTTGGTTAGATTTCACATCAGACCTGTTTTCTGACAAATGTTATTCTATACAGTATATAAATAGAATCTGCTTTACAGGTACACACATGTAAACATGGCCCAATTACAAGCAATTCTTCAAAGACAGTATTTAAGGAATTAACTATGCTGTATGTTTCCAAATCAAAGAAGTGCTTAAGCGTATGTTCCTGCTAGAGAGATTAATCAAATCTAAAAATAATTATATAAGAAATAATTATATTTAATTTATTTGTAAATTTTCCTTTGTTGACTTTGTTATTAATGTATGTATAGGAACAGAGCTTCATCAAATATCTATTTGATTAGAAGGATTGGAACATTAATAATCAAAGAGTTTATCTTATTGTATAACATCTTGAAGATCTTTATGTGCAAAGAGTATTCAAATATATGTGCATACTTCTTATGTAAAAACATTATAATAATTTAAAGTTGCTTGCTTCTGTTTTGACTCTGCCAATATCCAGTAAATTACTGGCAGGTCGGTAGCTGTTTATAAATAGAGTTTTCAAGGTATCTTCTGCTTATGGATACAAAAAAGGTCACGTCAGCAACAGAAACAAATTTAGCCTGGTTTTTACTTCTCCTTGTCAATTGGCAGGACTGCCTCTATAGCTGAAAGAGTATCTGAATGAATCTTAAGTATGCAGAAATCCCACAATGCCTGTGTTTATCCACCCAGCAAGCCTAGTGTTCTGCTATGGCACACCTGTGCCCTCAGGTGCTGCCTCTTCTCTGTGCTGCGCCACCAGCTATGTCCCACCAGTATGTCCACCATTATCAAGGTGAATGATAACAGTGTTAACATTATTCTGTTCCTCTGTGCAGGATGCTTGTCTGCTAGTGAATACCAAGTACACAAAATGGGAAATCTGAGCACTGATCTGAAGAAAGAAGCCAGAAAATGGTCCTGCTCATGTTATGTGAGTAACTTACCTTTTCAGGCCATGTGGTTTTATATATTTCAGTGACACATGTCTTTTGATTTAGCCCACACACAGCATGTCCAGGGTGAGATCCAGGGCAAGATGCAGGGCGACTGAAATTTGCTTTGAAATGCTTTGGTAGACATATGCGTGCCACATATCTTACATTTACATTGTTTTAATAGTAGGTTATCATTTGAACTGCCTCACACTAACTAAGAAGCTCATATCCCAGAAGGAACGACGAAAGGACCTCAGCAATCTTTATCTCAGAACAAGCAGAGGTTTTACTAATTAGCACAATGATGTTATGAAATATCATTAAAGGTTTAAAGATTGATTTTTAAAATGTAGAACTTGGCTATAACTATTGTGCTTTGCACAGAAAGAGATGAGCAGTGCTCTTTAGAATGAGTCTTCTAAATTAGGATTCAATTCAATTTTGTGTACAGATGCTTATCAGAGAACCCTGTTGCCTGACTCTGGCTATACGGTTAGGTGATCATGCCTGTAGAATATTGATGTATCTGCCTCTAGTGAAACTTTCATCCTAGACACTCTCAGAACACCTCAAAGAACACAAAGAGTTGATATTACAGGACAGGTTGTTTGGCTATTTGTGTACCTGCTTACTAATAGATATTTGTATTCGTAGCAGAATTTAGACTGTGACTGGACTCCATTACACATAGTTGGAAAAGGGGAGAGGATGGGAAAACAGAGAGAGTGCTTGTGGTCCATGTGCGCATCTTACTTTTCAAGGTTAACAGTTTTTGTTCCCAAAAAGAATTCTAATAATCCTTACTGCTGGCAATGGTTCAGGTGAATTTGTACAACATAACAACAAACATAACACAAAATCTCTTGAGAGCTGTGTTGCTCGATCTCACTATTAGCACCTATTTTTAAAAATTCCCCTGGGATGAATTTTCTATTGTACATGAGAAAATTAAACAGAGTTGGTCCAATTCAGAAATATGTGCTTCAATATATACTCAGTTATATGTGTATTTCCCATGGAACAAAGCTTTCTCTCATTTCCTTAGCACTTCCATACACATTTAAATGTTTCTTAAAGGGCTCCCCAGTTTTCCACACAGACCCAGGCATGACCAAACCCCTGCCAGCAGACTCAGCATAAGTATAAGTTAATGTCTCCATCATATAAGAAAAAATATAAGCACTATACTATGTTATGTGTGATTTCTGGTTTAGTATTTATTTAATGTGATATTGAGCTACACACAATTTGGTGGATCATAAGTTTTCAAACAGAATGTATGTTCAATCGGAATCTGAGAAATGTTCCTAGTTAGTTATCAGATTCCAAACCCGAGGATCTGAGCTAACTTCTGTTAACAATTTAGTTGAAAATAAGGTCTTTTTGGAGACTGTGCTTCTTCTTCTTTTTTAAAATTTTTCACTCTGCTTTCACTTTTGTGCTAGCTCTTAAGCGTCCCATACAGCCTAGACCTCGGCAATTACCCTTTGCGGAAAATCAGCGGTATTTCTGAAATACTCCAGTTTTCAACTCGTCTTCTGTCACTCTATCGCATACCTCTCAGGACTTTGTTGATTGCACCTTACCCTATCAGGTACCCTCTGCTCGGCAGAGCTCAATCCCCAGCCCATGCCCACAGTCAGCAATTCGCTACAGGTATACGATGGCTCGTGATCTTAGTTTATCTAGAACAATTTTCACCTTCTCTCATTTAGTTCTGGTTGCTGCCACCATTCTGTTATATCTAAAAAGAAGATGTGACCCTCAGAATCTATTCTGACCCCAGACTGACTCTTGATCTGGTAGACCCCTGGATTGTCAAATTCCGTTACTCCTTCCTGAGATAACCTATCTCTAAGTCACTCTCCCAGACAACCTGTAAGAACCAGCCCTGCTAATTGGGAAGAAAAAGAAATAGCATATTCATGTTAGCACATGTTCTCTTTAATGGATACATCAGAAGACCCCAATTATTCAAAATATCCTGAGACTGTCCCTTGACCCCCAGAAATATTTTTCTGAGATTCTGTGGAATGTAACACCCATCCCCCAATCCAATCCCAACACCTAAATTGTAATTGTGACAATAGTAGTTGATAGTAAATATCCCTGAAAACAAGAACTAAAGTAGGGCCCTAGTTCACCATTTTGAACATAGGTTGGCCTGGATCCACCTCCCAAGATCCAGGTCTGCAGTCATCTTCATGGCTTTCAGAGGTTCAGGATTCTTTTTTTGTTTTTAATTTAATATGGGTATTGTATTTTTTCATTACCATTTAGTCCCCTTATCCTCCCCTCTCCCCCACAATCACCACACTGTTGTCGATGTCTACGAGTCCTTTTCCCTTTTTGCTCAATCCCCCTGCCTCCAGGGCCCCCCCCCCCCCCGCCCATAGAAGTCTTCCTGCTCTCTATGAATGTGTTGTCTCTCTGGCATCCCTGCTTCTTAAGCAGTATTTATATTAATTACAAAGAAATAAACATCATTTTTTCCTAAAATTTCATTTCTTTATTTTTACCTAATCACTAGAAAATACTGCTAACATCTGTGCCAAGGCTCTATCTTAGGGTGTCAGGCAATACAGTTTGTGAGTTAAATTTGGGTTTCAGATAAACAACAAATAATGTATGACTGTAAGAATTCCCCAGGTTATATTTGAAACATGCTTATATTTAAAAAATTATAATTTATCAAAAATTCAAATTTAAGTTAATGTGCTATATTCTTATTTGTTAAACCTGGCAACCCTAGTCCATATACAACTGACAAAATTTATGTGAGGAATAGAGTAGTATTAAGAAGCTGTTTTATTTCAGTAGCAAACTACTATATATGTATGTATAATATACATACATATATGTGGGTGTGGGTGTATCATATATATACATATATATAGTCTGGCAGAAGTAACACCTACATGAGTGTTGTTGGTAGGGTAATAATATGGGTATAATAATTTATAGTTTTAATTTGAACATTTTACCTAAAATGTCATATGGTATGCTTCAGTGTGATATTATTATGTTACAGAATTGCATGCTTATGATTTTGTAAAATTTTATAATAAAAAGGGCATTATTTGTGCCAGAACCCTGTATATAATTATATTTTATATAAATACATATATATAATATATATTTATACATACATGTATATAGGGGTTGGAAAAAGTGGGTTTACAGTTGTGAGTATGCAAAACACAGAGTTTATTCTTGTATTATTACTAATTAATTATTTTATTTTCCTTATAAACAACTGCAAACATACTTTTTCCACCCCTGCATATTAATAGTTTTAGGCAATTTAGGCATGAAATAAAGTGCATCCAGGTCTTTTATATATGTGTCCAATCTATGCTATTTGGAAACCTGGTTCTCTGCCTAGCAATGTTGACTACTTCCCCAGTGCTGAAGATAAGCCGCACACGCACCCCCTAACCCAATCCCACTTTCCTGGGATTTTTTAGTTTAAGAATACTTTCACTTCAAAAGCCAGTATAAAGCACAAACTAAATCCTTCCCCTGGCCACAACTGTGAACTAAATTCTAAGCTCCCTGATTTGGAAGTCTCAGCTTCCCATCAGCTAAAGTCTTTGCTTTCCATTTCTTTCTTTCTTCACGTCCTGTATACTGTATTTTAGGTCACCTGCTCTTAAGTTTGCTAGCTGAGTGAGTTCCCAAGAACTGATTTTCCATTTTTCTTTTCTGGGTTTTATCAGTGAGATTTCTGCGTCTAACTCCAAATATAGACTGTTCCTAAAAGAAAATGTTCTCTGTATTAGGTTCCATTTTTTCTAGTGTTTCTTTACTCTCTTTTGCTTATGTGAGATATTCTATAATCCCATCAACCATGTTAGGGACCAAAAGAGCCTCAGTGTACTTGTTTTTAGTATGTTGCATTCTGAGACCTTTCTCTAAGGAGCTCAGTGTACATAACCAAGATTATCTAATTAGTTCTCACAGCATCTGTATGAGACTCTTCTGCTCTTGTTGCTTCCCAACGATGACATGGCCATAATGTCACACAGCAAGTTTTGAAAACTTCTCAAATTATTTAAAGGAGCTCATACAACTTTCTATCATTCGTCTTTCCTTCCTTTCACTTCCAGACGAGCCTCTTTTCCCTCGGCGTCTCCCCCAGGTTTCCCGTCTCATTGCTCTAGTTCACATTACCACATTATTCCTCTCTTAAACGTACCTATCTCTGGTACAAATGGTAAGTACTGTGCTTAATTTGTAGATTCAAATGTCTGCTCATCAGTTAGCTGTGCTATGATGGGCAAGTTACTCATGCTTTTTGAGCCTGGCTTTTTCAAATGTGGAAAATACTTTTTTTCCAGTAATTATAAGAATTTAGAGTAGTGAACATTAAAATACCTGACACGTCGCTCAGTATTCAGCAGACATTCAGCAGTAGCCTTTTCATTATTGTTGGAATAATAAGATTGAGGCTGGGTAAACACCTTATGGAATTTTTTATAGAGATTCAATGTTGAACTTTCCCCATTACCTCCTTAAAAATAACTGAGATGATAATCCATACTCTGTACTCATAAGAATTAAGTGAAAGAAAAATTGAGATGTGCCCAGCATGTTGTTGGTCATAGGAGGCAATAAACTGTAAGTGAAAATATTAAAAGGGAAAATATTTTTACTGAATTTATTGGGGTGACATTGGTTCACAAAACCATACAGGTTTCAAGTGTACGACTCAACAAAATATCTTCTACACACTGCATTGTGTGTCCATTGTCCCAAGAAGGAGAATATCTTTAGGACATTTTAATGGCAGGCTCTCATTTAAAGCTCTTACTGATCTCCATGCCTACTTGTAGATATCCTTAAGGGTACTAATCAGTAGACACAAATAATGTTTTTTGTTATTAAGACCTCTTAATTTTACAATTACTGTAATTTTAAGTTATAATGATTGATGACACAAAATTCAGTTATCTGGAAAATCTTAAGCTCCTACAGAGGTATGCCCTAATCCAACGTCAAAAAGTGCCAAAGTGAAATGCGTTCATGCTTTTATTAAAGTTTTTGTCAGTCTGTTTGGTCATTTGGAAACAAACCCGGGTGACCACCTAACATAATGAACCTGGTGCTAAGTATATGTTCAATAATATTAGTTCCCTCTGCTGACTGCAGGGGTCATTTTTAATATGGCATTTCTCCTGCTTGTTTTAGTATTTGCTACAACATTTAGAGAACTTTAGCATGCATATTTCATATAAGGCAATGGATACTACTTTCATTTTGACCTGTTACCTAAGAATTGCCATTTTAGTCCATGATTGCCTTTTAAACTGACACAAATAAACTGAATATTGAAATTAAAATGAATGGATTTATAGGGCACTTTAATCCTTTATATGTTCCACCTGTCATTTCTAAACACTCTAACCTCCTGGGCTATTTTAGTAGAACGTTTATGCCTAAGGATACTTTATTAAAGTTTTATTTTTGAATAGTACCTGTCATAAATTACATTGACCCAATGAAATGATTTTTGCATCATAAGCATGAAAGATAAAACATTTGCTCAACATAAATATACACAAAATGCTTTTAATCACACCCTTCATTGAAGTTATTGGGAAACCTTAAACTCAGCCATAAAAAAAGATGAGAAAATGGGCTGAATTCTGCCCACAGTAGCTCATAAAAAAGTCCTATAAAATTGATTATTAGAGTTTTGTGTGATTTTCTGAGGGTAGAAATTGGCTTAACCCTTTTTAAATCACTCCAATATTAGCATGGAATTTGATAGGAAAATTTATATCTTTACTGGGGAATACAAAATGAAAAACTAGTCCAAAATGGAAAAATCTATCTTTACTCTCTACCATCTTCTCACTGAACATATAATTTTTCTGCACTAACTTAAATTTGTGACAAATATCTTAATTATAAATTTCTACTTCTGGTTTTGAAGTTCTCTAAATAGAGTACATTCTTCTCTGTGCCATAGACCATCTGTAAACCAGATGACACAGTAAAAAATAGGAATTGTGTAACCCTGGGTGGGCCTTTTCTCACATGGTATAAAAGCTAGAAAACTAATGTTTTTATCTCCTTTAACTTGGTAACTCCCCTTTATAATCATCACAGAATTCAAACTCCAAGGGATTCAAAAGATAGAGATGATCCATGTCTCTTTATTGGTTCTATGTTGTTTTTCAGATAGTATTCATTTTTAATATCTTTGTACCAAAATTGTTTCCTGTTTCTTTTCCTCCTTGTTCTTCAAACTCAGTTAAATACATTGTTTCTTAGTCTCATTTGTTCCCTTTTCCAATTCCCCAGCTGAGTCAGGGTAGAAAGAAGTTAGGGAAAACTCTCGCGGAGTACAATGAGGAAGTACTGTAGCAGCAGGCATCGCAGGTGGATAAGTCAGTACGTCCTCTGTTATGAGTCCCTCTACTCCGTGCATTATCAAAGGGAAAGTTTAAGGCAGGAAACTCCTTGGGGGTAGACCGCAGAAGTCAAAAACTGGGACAAGTTAAGACTAGATCAACCCAAGATGGAAGAAAAACTGACCAGGTACTGACCCCAAAACTCAGCATACCATCATACAATGAAAACTAACACTATAAGTAGAAGAGGTCGCCTAGGGAGACAAATGCTATGACACCTCCAGAATGGACCATAAAAAAATGCCTCCAAACTACTAAAAAAAAAAAAATCAGAAATTGGTTCTGATGCCGGTAGCCTAGGGATGACGGGAGTGCAAATGGAAGTACAGGGACGGGGCCAAGAGAGGAAACCGCCCAAAGCGGGGGACACTTTCCCTTTGCCCCAATAATCAATCTAGTGTGGTGCAACGAGGACAGATTCCCTGAACACCAACAAGATGCAGGGTAGGGATGGAGAGGTCTTGCACAGAGCATGTGCGAGGCGCATGCGAAATACCGTCCTTCAGGAATTGTAGGTAGCTGCTGAGTAGTCCTCCAAGCAGCTCTTCTGGTGCCTGGGTGAGGGTGGGAATGGAGGATGCGGCTTGGAGGTAAGCATGGCGGAAGGGAGAAGTGCTTTTTCAGAAAATACCCTGTTAGACTAGACTGGGAAAAGGACAGGATTGGTTGGGGACACTGGACCCCCCGCTCCCGCCAGAACACTGGGAAGTTTGGTCAGGAAATGTTAATCTAGGGAAGGGCAAAATGCGCTTCTTCTTGACCTACTTCATGGAAGTATAGGCCAGATCTTGCAAGACGGCTGGCCCTGGAAGCCGCATGGCCAATGGTGGCTGTGCAGAGGAGGGAACCTGAGGCCGGACAGGGGTGGGCAGAGAAGCTGAGCTGCTTGGAGGACTACTCAGCAGCTACCTACAATTCCTGAAGGACGGTATTTTGAATGGGAGAAGGAACTCTGGGTGTAGTCTTGGACGGGTCTGGCAGAGGGTGGTGGGATTTCCTCTATTTTCTGGAGGGGATGGCCTTTGAAACAGCAGCCTGTCATCCTCTCAGGTTGTTCAGCTTTTGAATAAAGACCTCATTCTTTTACTCACCAATCCTCTGCCTCCAGAATTTGCCTATGGATGACAGCTGAACCCCACTTTTGTTCACTAACAGTGCCACAAAGTTCAGAAATAACGAACTTTTGGACGCACATAAAATCCCAAGAATTGACTGACCACCTGGCAACTCACTTTGCAAGTTCATCCCTGTCCACTTGGAGTGTAGTTATACTTCTTTTAGAGCAACCCTTGATCCTGTCTCCAGGAACCCATGTCCTAGCCTCTTTGTCTCTCTACCTGATTAAACCTTCCTTTCTTTTCACTTGGACTCACTCTCGTATCCTTTCCTGTGTGAGTCAAAAGCCTGGAGGTCTCAGAACATGCTGGGGCCCTGGCATGAAACTTATTTAGTGACATGACCACAGATTTTTCCAGTGTCCTAAAGTAAACTCTTGATTCAATTTCCTCATTAAGACTCATTTACGTATTCTTCAGAGAAAAAAATAATGAAATACTATAACGGAGAATTCTCCACAACTAAGAAATTTTAGGTGGTTACATTATACCATTAAACTCAGCATTTACTAAACACATATTATAAGGGAAACAGTACATGATCAAAATAAATTCTGTCAAAAATTGGGGAATTGTGTAGTATTTTTTAATTCTATTTATTTATTTATTCAATTACAGTTGTCCCACATTTTTCCCCATTCCTAGTATTCTTTTTAAAGATTTTATTTATTTTTAGAGAGGGGAAGGGAGGGAGAAAGAGAGAAGCATCAATGTGTGATTGCCTCTTGAGTGCCCTCTCCTGGGGACCTGGCCTGCAACCCAGGCACTTGACTGGGATTCGAATCCGCTACCCTTTGGTTCACAGGTGCCGCTCAATCCACTTAGCCACTCCAGCCAGGGCATTCCTAGTATTTTTTAAAATTTTAATTTCAGTTTTAAAGCAAAAAAAAGTTAGATTTGAGGCTAGTGTACTTCATTTTGAAAAATACTAGAAGACAGTGATTATCAATAAGCAGTCTTACATTTTGAGATTTTCATTTACTTCTATTTTTACTTATTTATTTACTTGTTTTGGCCTTTGTGAACACATGCCAAAGGCATGAGTTTGGGAGACATTCAACTATGTGGAGTAAACCTCTTTTTCATATATACAGGTTAATAGGCAAGGAGAAACTGGTCTCATCGGCACAAGTATTCAATGTTATCAACTTTACATTAACGTAAAATTTAGTAATTTCAGGCTGAGTTGAAATATTTTAAAGTATATTTTAGATCATTTTTATTCAGCAAGGGTATTTATATATGTAACGATAAGGCTAATAATGTATTATGATAGTATTGGCTTCACTCTTTACTAATTTCAAACTCATAGATTTTTCTTGTTCATTTAAAATACTATATGCTGTCCGGGTGGCTCTGTTGGTTGGAGCCTTGTCTCATGTGCCAAAGGTTGTGGATTAGACCCCCCCATCAGGGCACATACCTACGTTGTGGATTTGGTCCCCACAACCTAGTGCAGGTGGAGGCAACTGATCAATGCTGCTCTCTCATATCAATGTTTTCTGTCTCTCCCCTTCTGCTCTCTAAAATCAATAAACATATCCTCAGGTGAGGGTTTTAAATTAATTAACTAATTAAGTAAAATACTGTAAATGTCTAAACGTTAGATGCTATTTGACACTCAGAATCTAACCTAATAAAAGCAATATTTTCCTTTGGCTTTTCTTAAATTGAAGACAAATTAGATAGTTTATTGAAAATTTTATACTAAGACCATCTTTTTGGAATGCTTTCATTAAGCTCAGGAAATTTCAGTTATGAACAACAAAATCCAAGCCACTAAAGATTTTCCAGTGTGAAAACTCAAATGTAATTTTTTCTATCCACCTTAAATTGTCTTCACTGTGATGTTTCTAACTAGTTAATAACTATTATACATATATATTTCCATATTCAATTATTTTATTTATTTTGGTGTCTGACAAAACCATAGGTGACAATTAAAAATATTAAATGTGCTCTTTTAAAGATATGACATATGCATTTAAAATTAAACATCTTCCCAGAGTTATTCAAATTAACAGAGCCCAGAATACATTGATTTGAGTCAGCTGGTTAATGATGGTTTAAGCTTATGTGTATTTTCTACCTTCGAAGAAGTTTTATAAGTTCCTTTTATATAAATTAATCTATTCCATCTATACAATAATGAAATGAGTTAAGAGCTATAATTATCTTCACTTTATAGCTAAGAAAATTGAGACACTGAAAAGTAATGTGTCCAAAGTCAGAGAGTAATACCAAGAGAGACATAATTTGGCCAGATAGAGATTTATAGATCTAATATATATTGTCCTGTATATTATTTTTTATTTTGAATATTACCCATTTTACACTTATCAGTCTGTTTCTTGCATGTAATTATATTGTATATGGAAAGGAGTTAGACTTCATTTTAGGAGACATTATCTATTGTGGTCTGAATCATGAATATTATACTACATACCATTGCGAGTAGAGAGCTTACCATATACACAGGTCATGGAAGCAAAGTAACCAGCTTAAGGTATTGTAATGGAAACTGTGTAAATAAAAGATGTTCAAACCTGAATCTCTCTCTCTCTCTCTATTTATATATATATATCTATAGATATATATATATAGAGAGAGAGAGAGAGAAAGAGAGAGAGAGAACATGCAAAGAAAAGGAAAACCATGTCGTATAATTTATGATTCTCAGTTAAGCATAAGAGGCCTGTCTGGGAAAAGTCCAGTCATTGTTAATAAATGAGAATGGTTTGCATGACATTGATGTAACCTGGCAGCCAAGGAGAGCGGTTGTGTGCACACACACAATGTGCATGTGTGAACACAATGCACATGTGTGAACAGTGATGACTTCACTGTACTAGTCAGTGGGGGTGGTAGATGCCATTGAGTGAGCATGTGTACTGTGTGGCTGTCACATTTAAAATGACTAAGTAGAGCAACAGATCTGCATCAAGCTTTGCATTAAGCTTAAACATTCTTCCACAGAAACTGTTCATATGACTCAGAAGGTCCCAGCTATGGGCAGCTGGTGGTTGGCAGCTTCATCATGACAATGTGTACAATTAATTCATTGTATATCTCATGCAGTGTTTTTTGGTAAAACATCAAATCACCAAGGTGATTCAGCTCCCTACAACCCAGATTTGGTGCTTTGTGACTTCTGGCTTTTCTCAAAACTAAAATTACCCTTGAAAGGGAAGAGATTTCAGACCATCAATGAAATTTAAGAAAATATGACAGAGAAGCTGATGATGACTGGGAGAACTGTGTGAGGTCCCAACGTGCCTACTTTGAAGGGGCCTGAGGCATCATTGTTCTATGTACAGTGTTTTTTGTATCTTGTATCTTTTTCAATAAATGTGTCTATTTTTCATACTACATGGCTGGATACCTTCTGGACAGACCTCATATGTCAGAATAATTCTCTTTATAATTGGCCTTGCTTTAATAATCAGCGAACTTAAGAAATTAATAATCAATGAATGTAACTGGCTAAGCACTGTTTCAAGTACTGTGTAAAATAAATAATAGTTATTCAAGGAAGAAACTCACTCTCTAGCAGTGGATATACACACTTAAACAATAAAACTATATAACCTCATTAACAGTTTTGAAACAGGAAAATCTACTAGTGTTATGAAAACACACACATGGCCTGTATGATCATTCTGGGTTACTCTGGAGAGTTGTATTCTCTCCTCCAAAAATAATACTGATTATCTGCTTACATGTCATGTACTGTCCTTGGCTGCTGGAGTACAAAGATAAACAAAGCAGGATTCCTGTACTTTAATTCTTCAGTGTCTAAAATTCAAAGGGAATAAATACATAAAAAAAGAAGTGAGTGCTGTAATAGGAGGTCTCATAACCATTTGGACCATACATGAGTATTAAAACAGAAATTTAACAAAATAATATGTGGTGTAATAGAAAAAGGACATACATGGAAAAACAAACGTATAAAAGAATGCAATAAACAGGAATTGTTCCAGTAGAGCACACTTGTATGGGTTGACAAGGGGAAACTAGAGGCATAGGCAACGTTAAATGAGTCAGGTCCAGTAAATAAGAAATTAGGACTTTTTCCTTGGGTCATTGACTTTTTTGTGCCATTTGTTCTGAAACTTTCATTTGCATAAGAAGAAACATTCTGTTTTTTGGCTTAAGTTCTAACTTTGAGAAATACTGTCTGAATGATGGGAAGAACTGAAGTGACATTATTCAAACCAAGATACTAAGTAATGGAGGCCTGAACCACAGCAGTAGGTGGGGCAGTCAGATGCATACACTCATTTGAAATAATAAATATTATTAAAATTTTGGTTTTGAATAAACTGGTGAAGGAGAAACAAAATAAAAATTTGAGAAATATTTTTAATCAGCTCTCCACTACACTTATGAGCAGCATACAGTCTTGTTGATTTTCCTGCTGGTTCCCATGCACAGATAGCCTAGGGGTAGGTCACAGCTCTGACCTACTGTGTGACCTATATTTTGGATTATTTTGTAGGAAAAAAAGTGTTTTATGATAATAGATAAGTAGCCTCAGGGTAAATCACACTTTCTCACTTAATTTATGGCCCATGTTAGAGATTATGCAAGATGTGCTTTGAGGAACCTGATAAATTTTATTAAATTTTTGTATTGTGTAGGAGAGGCAAAAATTACATTTTTTTCTTGTATTCTTGGCTTTGAGTTTGGATAAAGAGCTTGGAAACATATTTGTAATATTTTTCCAGCAATTAACAATATTTAAGTCTATAGCTTACTGCTGAATTTAGAGTGTATCTTCAAATGTCATTATGGTGCACTAGGTTAGGATCACAATAGTATAATGTTATTAACAATAGCATTAATGTAGATTAGACATATAACTGAATTTATAGTTTTCATTAAGAATATCCTGATATTTTGCTTGCTTCTTCCATTTCTCCTTATTTCATTTTATACTCCTTCCCAATTATTTTTAGGTAAAACTGAAAATTGATCTAGTAGTTAAAGATGTCAAAGATCAAGAGTAAGTGAAGGATGTGAAAGAAAATAGAAGACATTAATTGCTTCATTCAATTCATTTAGTGTACGTGTCAAGTTACTTGTTATTTAATAAAATTCAGAATTTAAATTTTCTCCAAAAGGGTTATTCTGGCTCTAGAACTTGGATATGATTTATACATTTCATATTTTCTCCTGTTGCTTATTCCTGAGCATATTACAGTCATCCATTGATTAAATAAAGAGAAATATCTCAACACTTCATGATTTAAGAAGTTAAACTTGTGTCTTGGGAAAAAAGTTTGAAGTTGTTGGTCTAGGACTAAACTTTTCAATTAAATTGGCTCCTGTTTTCTTTCTTTTCTTCCATATGTTTGATTTATATGAAAATTGACATTTTAATCATGAGTGAACTCCAAATGAGATCTGTACCCCCATGTACCTAAGTGATAAAAGATATGAAAAATGACATTTTTTCTTCTCAAATTTCAAAAATTCATTATTTTCTACTTCCTGAATTTCTTAACTACTTGAATACATTAGATTGGAATCATATATAATGTAAAATTATTTCAGCACTTCTGCGTGATATGGTTTTTAAACAGTACACTGTTTTTTATTTAATTTTTTAAAAATACAGTACATTCTAGTTGTGAGATAATTTCACTTATTACATTACAAAAATTGAATGACACACACACAAAATTTCCATCAGTCAACACGTGATCTCCTCAGCCAGCAATTTAAGCATTCTTTATTATAGATCTAGTAAATGCCTCATATGTTTTTTCTCTGCTCTATTATTTGTAGCTTATATTGTAGCTATATTTGACTTATATTATTTCCTGCATGTGCCTGGGATTTGCTTTAATATCTTCAGTCATACTATTTCATTGACCACTATATCTTCCTCTCCCTCAATTGCTTCTTTCTACCATGTTTCAGCAACGAACCCAGATTTTAAAATTGTCCTCTCCCTCTTGAACCACCATAGTATTATATATATTTACATTATATAGTATTTTATTTTATTTTATTATAAGACTTTATTTCTTTATTTTTAGAGAGGGGCAGAGAAGGCGAAAGTGAGGGAGAGAAACATCAATGTGTGGATACCTCTTGTGCGCCCCCTACTGGGCACCTGGCTTGCAACCCAGGCATGTGTCCTGGACTAGGAATCGGTGCTCAATCCACTGAGCCATACCAGCCAGGGCTAAATTATATAGTATTTAATAACAAAGTTTTTAATATACCTACCTGTTTTTAAGTTGTCTTATTGTCAGTTTTTTATATATGCCTACCTTTTTTTAAGTTGTGTTATTGTCATTTTTGTCACTGTAAGTTATACAATAACAATGAAAATGTGTTACTCTTCTTTTAATCTACTTTAACAATTAGCACACTGGGTAAAAATATTCCATAAATAAATTTTGGAATTGAAATATTCTTCCCTGGTAATTTTAACTTTTGTTCTTTAGTTTTTGTTTTTGTTTTTGTTTGAGTCTCTTCTCTCCTTTAATATGTTATTTACCACTCATTTAATTATTTTTATACATTGTTAATAATGAGCCATTAAGAAATCTCAGAATATATCTTACATATTTGTGTATTCACACCAGTGCATGGCACATTATTGAGCGTATAATAGATACTATATAAAATACTGTGACACACTGGATTTAATTCCTTTGATCATTATAATTTCATTTAGCACATAAGAAAGCCCATCTGATGCAGAATCAAAGATCCCTTTGGTATTTTAAGGGAATGCAAGATTATTCAACTCATAGAACATCAAAGAGCTGAAGAGTAGAATAGCTAAAGAAAATAAATCAGTTTAAATTATGCAATTGTTATAACCAAATTATTATTAATACAATATATTTATTCTACTAGGGATTAAATGCTAAGGCTTGTGACATTTTTATTAAAGTTATGTACAATGAAATGTTGTGTAGGAAAGAAAGTAAGTCCCAACAAGCCTGGTAAAGTGCTAAATTGCTAACATTCCCCTGATGGATTTTGAGTTCAGGGTGGCAAAATATAACTCATTTGGTTGACCATTGACCATTTTCTTTTTTACTTTGGTAAAAGAGAATGAAGAGGTAATAACAATTTAATTTTCCTGTGAGCTCCAGAAAGCAAGCACACTATGAATACAAATAGTTTCAGGAAGCATCGTTTACTTTTTTTTTCTTTCTGTGTGGTGAGCTGTTGATTTCTTTGTTTTTAAGCAATGCATTTATGACCTATGGCTTGCCAGCTTCAAAGTAACAGCCTTTTTATTCTTTTTTATCCCGCATCGGTTTTACTTCTGCAGGATTATGACTTTATTTACCCACAGCTTTGCTTTAAGTCTACAATGAGTCCAACATTCCTGCTCAAAAAAATGTGCTATAATATCTGTGGCTGAGCCTTAAGACATTTTAGAAGCTCTTCCTCACATGAGAAGAAAGGCACCAGGCCGCTATTCACATCCATAAATCTGTCAGTTTTCGAGAATCTGGCACTCAGTTTGTGTCACTTAAGGGAAAAAAAATAAGCTGAGAGATTGCAGTTGCAGCACGGAAATTGCTACTTGGTTTCTTTTTGGGGGGTGGGTGAGTGGGTGGGTGTTGTTTTGTGTGTATAATATTTGCAATTGATCCTTTCAAATGGATATGCAAGCATGAAGAGCATTCACATAATATTAATTTGAAAGGAAGACTTTAAGGGAGAGGTTATTATCTCTTGAACATGTGAATAATAGAAAAGTTAAATTTCTGAAGTATGAATAATACCTATGAACTTTATAGTAGATGAAAACAAATTGTGGTAGATTGGGTCTCCACTATTTTGAACATTGTCAATATTTATTTATTTTTTTAGTGGCAATTGTCATTTTTATTGGTTTAGCGGTAAACTTTGTTAATTTAAATAGGAAATGAGCATGGAGGTGGAGGATGGGCTAAGGAAGGATGGGAAGCTAGAGCACAAGAAATCAGAGCGGATATGTTTCAGTACATAAAATAGTGGATGAGGTGCTATTATTGATGCCAGCTGTAACTAAAATTAAAGTTAATCACATTCTAGTTTAGTCACTACTTGAGGCATTTAGCCTGACAGGTAGCAACAGCCTGCTCTGAAAGACCCCAACATTTGATTGCTGCCGAACGTTTCCTTTCGCTGTCTCGGTGCCCCGTTGTGTACCCTCTTTCTAAATTCAGAGCTCAGTACTTTACTAAAATGTAGCTCCTGAGAGTGCTCAGCGATAACGGCAGCCCGGGCTGCTCAAACGAAGAGAAAAACAAATGTTTCTGAAACAATTATAGTAAATAGAGTTAGCATGTAATGATCAAGACAGACTTTTCAAAACTTCTAGGTACAACCTAAACGTCCTTAAAGAGCAAGCTTATGAAGTATTCAGAATGACACTTGGGAGAGTGTATTCCTAAAGCAGAAATTTAAGATATTTTTCTGCCAACTTCTTCCCTGATGTTTTCCAGTTTATTTAAGTTGCTAGACTGTTAGTGATTCATCCTTGGGTATTTGTTCTTAGCAAAGCTCCTGGCTTGATGGTAATTTCAAAAGTAAGAATAGAAGCATAATAGCGAATTCCCACCTCTTTACTTAAGCATACTTCAGTGGAAAACATCCAAAGTGAAACAATTCTGAGTAAGGTTCTCTTTACCATCCAACACACTGATGAAGATAAAGGTGAGTATGTCGATTTCTTCAACTTATACGTATGTTTTAATATACCATTCACGAATCAAATACACTTTTAAAAAATTATCTACCTTTGAAATGTTTTCATGCTTTCAAGTATTTAAATTAAATCAAATAAGTGATACAAATTATTGTATCATAGCAAAAATATAAAATAAAGGGAAATATTAACAATAATTGAATTGAAAAAATCAATTGTTGATTCATAGAGAGATATCATCTACTCTTTACCCAATATCTACCAATAGTAACATCTTGAAAAACTATAATACAACGTCACAATCAGGCTATTAACTGTGATCCAGTCAAGATACACATGATTTTTATTACCATGTAATTCTTCGTGTTGCTTGTTTCTAGCCACACACACTGTCCCACTCCCATATCATGAACAACCACTAAACTGTGCTTTATTTTTATAATATATTATTTCAAGAATGTAACATATTTACACACACACACACACAAGCCATGGACGCTTGAAAAAATTATGTGCTCTGCTGTTGTTGGATGACAGTGTTATATAAATGTCAACTATATCCTGTGTGTTGATAACATTGTTCAGGTCTATATCATTATTGATTTTCTGTCTAGTTGTTCAGTTATTTAGAAAGAAATGTAAAATCTCCAATTATACTTGTGGATATGTGTTTCTTCCAACTCTATAAGTCTGTGCTCCACCTATGAAGTACCTCTGTCACTTGCTGCATGCCCATTTAGGATTGTTATGTCTTCCAGAGAGATTGACATTTTTTATGCAGTGTCCCTCTCTGTCGTCTAGCTTTCTCTGCTCTGAAGTAACTTTGACATTAATCTAGCCATTTTTTCTTTTGATTAATAGTTGCATGATGTCAGTTTTTCCTTCCTTTCACATTTAATGTAGATATTACATTTGAAGTGAGTTTCCTATAAATAGAAAATAGTTGGGTCATGTTACTTAAAGTCACTTTTCTAAGGTTTACTTAGACCATTTAGATTGAATGTAGTTATTGGTAAGTTAGGACCTAAGTCTCCCATTTAATTTTTTGTTGTCTAAGTTTTTTTCTTCTCTTTTTCTTTTTACTAGCCTTCCTTCATGTTGTTCGAATATTTTTAAGTATTCCATTTTAATACATTCTTGATGTTTTGAACCATCTCTTCATATAGATTTTGTAGTGATCACTCTAGGTATTATGTTATAGATTCAAAACTTATTACAGTCTACTGGTGTTGACATTTTACCATTCAAGTGAAATGTTAAAACCTTACCTACCTTATTGCTTCCTTACCCTCTTGTTTGTAGTATACATATCTTAAACATTTCTTTCACATATATTTAGAATCATCAGACATTTTTATAATTATTATTATCACTTGAGGAAAGTAAGTGCTTTTCAGTATTGCCCCATAGGGGTGGGATTTCTGAGTGTCCCCTACCTAGGAGGCAGCACTCTGGCTGTAGATACTATAGAGGAGCGGCGCTAGTGTTCTCACAGCCTCCACTGACACCATGGGGGAGGGGACAACTTCATTAATGCTGGGTGTGGAGAAAGTCTTGACTCTCCAGTCTTCCCCTGTCAGTGCTCTAGAGAGTGATGGGATGGCGTATTGTTACTTCCTAATCTCTGGAAGTTTAGGTTCCCCAGGTGGTTTTCAGTGATATGATAGGTTGGTGGGGTGCCTTTCAATTTGGTGGGTGTGGAAGTCTGTGCTCCCCAGCCAGCCTTTGCTAATGTAAGTGAGAATGGGGCTGCCATTTTTTTTCTGTGGTTTTTGGCTCACATAGATCAGCTCTTGTCTAAATGTTTCTCTCTTGGTAGGCTGTCCACCCCTGGTCTTTTTTGACTTTTTATGACCTTGCGTATTAACATTTCAAGTGTGTTGTCTTTTTCAGCTCCAAGTCCAGTATAAATGTACTAAAAAGGAAAATCAAGACACTCACTCACCCTCCTATTCCTTGGTACCCAAATTCCCTGACCCACTTTCTTTCTTCTTCCCACCTTTCAAAATTTTGTGTTTCTTTTATAATGTACAGTACTTTTAGTTCATGTAGCTGAAGTAATAGAGAAAAGTACATTTACTCCATATTCTTGGAGCATCAATCTGATTGAAAGTGCTTTGTGTGTTTTTTCATAAATTCTTTTGAAAATGTAGTAACAGTTATAACAATTTCCCAGAAAGATACATAGGACACATGCATTCACAAAATGTTACACAGAATTCAATAGAATCAAAGACTCCAACATTTTATCCAGAAACTTCCTTGTCAAATTAAGACTTGCAGTTTTAAAATTTTACCCTCATTTTAAAAAATTCACTAACCAACATAACAAATATATTTGAGTGTTAACTCTTTACTAGTCCTTCTGTTAATGTGTTACTGCTATTTCAGCATATCATTCAAATAAAATTTTAAGAAGCAATTATCTTAATTTTAGATGTAAAATACTTGAGAATTAGATTATGTAGATTTCTACAGAACTGAGAGTACTTTAGAATCTAACATCTAGTATAATGTAATTAAGTTACAACCAGTCTAACTAGTATGTCACCTTGGCCATGAAAATGTACAGCTTTGGAAAGCCATTCTCACTCTTGTCCACTGTAGAATACAGTATGCATGCTGCCTTCTGAAGTTACATAACACTAAAGCCTTCTCATGCATTTATTAGAAGCACCAAGAGTATTCTAGATTTATTGTTATTTATTATACAACAGACACATTTTTATGTTGAAACTCCTTATACCCTTTTGTTCAAGGTAGATTTTTAAAGTCACATAATATATAATCCATAGGAAAAGATATGGATTATGTATTTTGTTTTCTTTGAAGAGAAAAGGCATTAGAACTAACACTAAAAGAAATAAAGATACAGTAACATGAATGTTTCCTTTGATACAGATACAGTAACATTATCTCCTTTTAACTCCCTTAAGAATGCATTTACAACCTTCATCTCTTTTTGGTTATCATATTCACAGCTTGTGGGATTACTAGTAAAGTAATTAGAACCCATTGGAAAAAGGGTATTAGTCTTCCAGTTACCATAATAATTTGAGATGTTCCAGGTTCTTCTTAATAAATTTAAAATATTTGAGCAATATTAAAATAGTTTGAAATTCTTGCTGTAATTAATAGTGTCAAACAATAATTTAATAAGAAGTGGTATTATAGCACACAAAGAGCAGACTCTTGAGAACCCTACAGATCTGAGTTTGATAATTAGCTGTATACCATATTAATTATACAAGTTAGGACAGATTATTAAACAAACAAACAAAAAAGTCTTTCAACTTCGATTCTCATAGAAATTCTTAGTTTTTACGTCACTGAGTTTTCCTAAATATTAAACTGATATATCATTGCCTGCTATAGATTATGACATATATAAATTCAGAAAACCATATATAATAGTAGCATAGGAACAATATAAATTAGAGCACTAACATGACTATACATTAAAACTCCCCCACTTGTGTATTAAAAATAGTTTGCTTTTTTATTCTGCACAGAGAATGGACCTTTTTTGCATCTATTTCATCTAAGTAAAATAATAAGTGTTTAAGAAGTAAGTAATAATGTACAATTTCTGGAAAGCACCTTATTTTATTGAAATGGAAGTTTTAACAACTCTACAAGAATAGTAGAGATCTCAGAGATTCTGAATCTAAGAAACAACACCTACCTTAATTTGCTGCCTATAATGCACTCTTTTTGCCCAAATTTTTGAGGAAAAAATAAGGATGCACATTATACATGGATAGTACCTGAAATACCTTGTATCTGTTCTTGAATTTTGTAATTATTTGTTACATAAAATTACTTGTACCATAACATGTTCAAAAATAAATGTTAAAATTCCTTTATAATAAAAAACAAGTATCTAAATATATATAAATAAATAATTGTATTAAAAAATTAAAATGAAAGGTTGTTTTCCTGAAAGTTTTGGCCAAGAATGTGGGTGCACATTATACCTGGGAGAGTTCGGCTGTGCATTGTCATGCAGATTCCTGGGCCATGCTCTAGGAGATAATGAATTAATTTACCTGGGGTAAGCATGAGTGTTGCAATTTTTAAAACATCCTCCAATGATTTTAATGTGATGCCCAGGTTGAGAATCACTAGTCTAGACTACTGCTTCTCAAACTTCAATATCCATGCATATCACTGGGGAATCTTGTAAAAATGTTCAATCTGACAGCAGGACTAGGACGGAGCCTGAGATTCTATATGTAGCTCTTAGATGTTGCTAATGCCATTGGGCTACACATTGAGTGTCATTGATTTAGTTGATTTTAGCTTACCGATTCTCTTTAATTGTCCAAACTTTGTTCCAGAATTTGAAATCATCTACACATTTAAAAAAATCACTAAACTTGAAAACGAATTTTAAAAATGAACCTAATTCTATATCATCCTGATTATACAATCACAAAGTACTATTTCAAATGATTTTTAACACAGTACTTTTACAGTATGTCTTTAATGAGATTTATTCTAAGGATAACGAAACTCCAGAACAATCTTAAACTTCACCCAGCAGCTATGTTGTTAGGAATACTATTGTCATTTTGAAACTTTACAAGCTATATTGAAGGAAAATCAAACAGGTAATTATGTGAATGCTATTAGCAAATGATGCTTAATGTAAACAAAATGATGCAATATAAAATCAAAGAAGTTTAATAAAACTTAACATTTAACATTGCAATATTAAAGATGGATCGGGAATATCAGTGTAAACTCACAACTGATAAGCATGAGAGGACATAAAAACAAAGCCGGCACAGCACCAGAGAATACCCTTGGTGTCCAGAGTTTGGTTTCTATGGTGCCATCCCTCATTAAGTCTTCTTAGATACAAAAAGTAACTAAACCTGATTTCATGTCTGGGGAAGGGAAGTGCAAAATAGGCAGCCACTGATAAAGGGACACAAGATAGAGCATTTCATTGTACTCTCTTCAACTTGCTATCTTTGAACTTTTCATAGTAAATTCAAATACAAAAGAAATATAAAATCAAAAAGAATGAAGGGATTAATAACTAAAAAGAAAAAGAAAAATATTCACCGTTGTTACCACTTGGCTCCCCAGCGAGCTCTGGTCATTACTCACATGTTCCCTCCAGATCACATTTCCTTCTCCCCGGTGCTTAGAGACATCATAGTTTGGAAATGGTAATGAAAAATTATATTTTAAGGATGCTGGGTTTTAAATATATACTTCCTAAGATAAGGACAGAACAACATAAAATGTTAACCAAAAACGTCTTAGGTAAACCATAGATGTCATTTCTAATATACATTTCGGAGGCTTAATTGTTGAATTTTCCAAGTTTCTTTCACCCGGTTTTGTTTGTTGCACTGATATCCTGCTGACTGTACTCTTTAGCTGTGCCTTTCACCTACACCCACAGTCATGTCAATGAAAGAAAATAGTAAGTTCTATCAAATATTGGTTCATAGTAATTGCTGCAAGAAACAGAGGCTGATGTTTGAATAATCATTCCTTTTCTTTCAAATTATGTGACTACGGAAGAATAATGTAAACTATCTAACTTCCTATTTCCAAATCTAAAAACATGAGGATAAGAGTTACTTACTGATAATTTGACAAACGATGCATGTATTGCTTTTGGTATAATGTCTGGCTTATAACAGCTAATAAATATTGAATAAACGAAAGAGGGTATGATGACATATAACCTATTCCCAAACTATGCTAATAGTTTGCTGAAGATTCCCAATACTTAATTTTTTAAATAATGACACAGAAAGCCATCCTGTTCATTTATTTCCATGGAACATACATAAATGTGTACTCACATTATGTTTTATATACCATGTATGTATTGGTGTTTATGTGTATGTGTTGATTTTGGAGGATCTATATCAGAACGGCCATAGCTCTCAATGATAAATTCTATTAAAAGCTTTTGGCCTAAGTGAACGTAGATGCCTTACTCATAGTTCCGTTTTTCATGAAATAGAATTCAGACCCTTAAATGAGCATTTATTTTTGTGATTTAATAAATTAAAAACATTTCTGATATGAGCCTTGGCCTTGTTACTCGTAAACTTTCAGTTTCTTCATGTAGTATCCCACTCTGTTCTGATAACCTGAAAGTGTGTTCACCTGCCAATAGGCTACTTGGAATTGAGGCATTTGCCAAGGGGTAAACCATTTTTAGTTTTTCTTAAATTAATTTGTGGTAAATGCACATAACATAAAGTAAACTATCTTAGGCATTTTTGAATAAACATTTCAGTAGTATTACCTACATTCACTTGTGATGCAATCTCATCACCATTTATCCCCAGAACTCTTTTTCTCATATATCTAAAACCCTCAGATTATGATATGATTCCCTACTTATTCCCCACCCCTTCCTGTCCCATATAAAGCCCATTCTAATTTCTGCCCTTTTGAATTTGACTGTACTAAGTACCTCACATAACTGGATTCTATACAGTATTTATCTTTGTGACTGGCTAATTTCACTCAGAATGATGACCTCAGTGTCCATCCATGTTGCACCATGTGTCAGATTTTTCTTTTTTAAAGGTGGTATAATGTTCCATCCTGTGCATATATCACATTTCGTTTATCTATTCATCTGTCAGTGAATGGTTCAGTTTCTTCCATTGTATGGCTATTGTGGATAAAGTTGTTATGAACATTTGTATACAAATATTCCTTTGAGACACTATTTTCATTTGAGGGAGGTTTATCCTGAGAAGTAGAATTACCAGATCATATAGTGGTTCTATTTTTAATTTTTTCAGGAGCTGTCATACTGTTTTTCATAGCAGCTGCACGATGGGGTCTACATGTCTGTCTTATGCCAGTATACAATGTTTTGATTCTAGTAGTTTTGTCACAAGTTTGAAATCAGAAAATGTAAGACTTTCAACTCTATTTTTTTCAAGATTATATTGGTTATTGGGGGGTCTTTTGAGATTCCATAGACATTTTAGAATGGATTTTTCTACTATTGTTAAAAACATTTAATTTTTATAAGAATTGCATCGAATCTGTAGATAATTGTCAAAGTGTGTTTCTTGAGCTCACTGTGGTTCCACAATCACTACAACTCACCTGAGAAATAAAGTACATATATTCGGCAAGGATTGCTCAAAGAATTTTTCAGGAATCCAATAGTCTCAATATTCTCATATGTATATATTCTTGGTTAAATCCCAATGAACAGACAGGGACTTTCTACACTGTTATACTGCCTCTTCTCCTTTCATTTCTTATTTTCCCCACCCCCAACCACATACTGTATCACCTCACTCCTACAAAGGGAGTTTTACTCATATATTTATTGATATAAAGTTGGCCTTTGTGTTGTTGTAGCAACATTAGCTAGAAATCCATGGTCTAATGTAACTGTAATTTTTTTTTTACCTAAAACAAAGTGTTTGAATTAGTGTTTCAAATGCATCTCTCAAACACAACTGCTTTTTAGAGTTAAATATAACTTCATATACAAATTTGTTCTATTTTTGAACTTTTATATTTGGGTTTGTTCTTCATTTAACTTTTAAAACCCTGCTAGAGTTAAGCATTAACTATTCTTGAGAGTAATTTGGCATATACAGGATTCATCAAAATATATTCTGATAGATTAACCTTGGTCATCATCACTAATGGAACATTAAACAATGTGCATGAAACTACTTTTATATGCTTTACCTGATTTTATGTCCTTTTGTTGTATTTATTCATTTTTGTTTAGAGTCAATAATAACTAAGTATTTAATATGTTCATATGAGAAAACTAAGTTTTTTTAACATATACATTAATATCCTGGTATAGATCGATAAGGTTTCTTTTTAAATACTTTATTTATTTATTTATTTATTTAAGAGAGAGAGAGAGAGAGAGGAAGGGAGAGAAATATCAGTTTCTTGTTCCACTTCCTTTTATGCATACATTGGTTGATTTTTGTATGTGGCTTGACCAGGAATCAAACCTGCAACCTTAGCGTATTAGGACGATGCTCTAATCAACAGAGCTACCAGGGCAGAGCTTGATAAAGATTTCTAGATGGACTTGTTATTTACTTACTTTAGAGCTTCAATTTTTTTGCCTTTTCTTGGCAATTCTAAAGTGAAGAAAAATAACAGGAAATATAAAGCATTTTTTCCCACTTAAATGTCTTGAAGTGCATACTGCTCTTTAATGCTTCTTAAAAAAGACCTCTTTGCTTCTTAACATTTCTAACAGCCTTACTGACATATGATCACTTCCCATGTTTAAATGTATACTTATACAGTCTTTGTCATATATGGATCACTGCAAAAATCATCATAATAGTCAAGAAAATTAATATATCTACCACCCCTAAAATTTACCAATTTCTGCTGTGCATAGATTCCTATTTCCAGCTGGTATAATTCCCTTTTGCTTGAAGGTATCCCTTTAATATTTCTTGTAATATTGCTCTGTGAATACATTTTTTAAGCTATTGTATAACTGAGCCATATTTATATAATCTTGTTTTTGAGAAATATTTTTGCTGGGCATACAATTCTAAATTGCATTTTTTTTCTCCTTTCGATGCTGTCTTTTTGATTTGGATTGTTTGTGAAGACAAATCTGTCTTCATTCCATCTTCATTCCTCAATATATATATATTTTTAACTTGGTTCTTTTTGAAAATACCTCTATATAATTTCTTGTAAGAAATTTAATTACTATCTGCCTTGGTTTATATTTCTGTTTGTAACTTTTCCTAGATAATTTTTAAAATCCATGAGTTGTAAATTTACATTTTTTGTTTTTTCTCTCTTTTTAAATTTATTGTTGTTCAGTTATAGTTGTCCCACCTTTTTCTCCATTGCTCACCCCTACCCAGCCTCCCTGACTCCCTGACTCCCATGGTCATGATTGCCCATGACCATGAGTCCTCTATTCGTGTTCCTTTGTTTGCCTCTTCCCTTTCTTTCCCGTTGCCCTCCTCTCCTCCCCTTTATGGTCACTGTCAGCTTGTTCATTATTTGCAAACCTCTGGTTCTATTTTGCTTGTTTATTCTGTTGATTAGGTTCCACTTATAAGCGAGATCATATGGTATCTTTCACCTCCTGGCTTATTTCACTTATCATAATGCTCTCCAGTTCTACCCATGCAATTGGAAAAGTAGGAGTTCCTTCTTTCTTTCTGCTGCATAGTATTCCATTGTGTAAATGTACCACAGTTTTTTGATCCACTCATTTACTGATGGGCACTTAGCCAGTTTCCAGCACTTGGCTATTGTAAATTGTGCTGCTATGAACATAGGGATGTGTAGGTTCTTTTGAATTAGTGTTTCAGGATTCTAAGGGCACAGTCCCAGCAGTGGAATTACTGGGTTGAAATGTAATTCCATCTTTAGTTTTTTGAGGAGATTCCATACTGTTTTCCATAGATTTACATTTTTTTCAGTGCACTTGGAAAACCTTTTATCATCTTTGACTTCTTCACATATATTTTATTTTCTGTCCACCCCATAATCTATTCTTTGGGAATGCTTAAAGTTTCTCTTAGCAAGCTGATGTTCTATTTTGTTTTTGTTTTGTTTCTCGGAATAGTTTGTTTTTGTATGCCTTCAAGCATTTTTTCTTTCCTGAAATGTCTTTAATGGATTTAATACTACCAATGTGTTTTTCACCATAGGTAATGCAGTTTTTATTCATAAAAACTTAATATTGTATGGTGTAGTAGATACCATGTCATTGCTTAAACAGTGTGTTATCTAGCTTCTTGAACATATGGAACAGAGCTATAATAATAATATGTCCTATCACCTTTTCTACTAATTTAATATTTTGACATTTCTAAGTTGTTTTTGGTTAATTGATTCTTCTTATTTGGGGTTATTTTATTGCTCAATGAATACTTGGTAATTTTGATTAGCCAAGATTTTAATAAAGTCAGTCTTGGATTGATTTTAACTGCTACTAAAAAATAATCTCTTTAAAAGTTCAAACCAATAGCCCCACTCTCACAAATGAGATCATGAAATGTTACCAGCCCTTTGAGCATTTGAAGTGTTCAACTCTCTACACCTTTGTGTCAACTCTTTCACTAGCCTCAGTTAATTTCCTTAAACATCTGAGGTCTGTCCTGAAAAAGTCCAGCCATTGTTAATATAACCAGAACAGTTTGTGTGACATTGATGTAACCTGGCAGCCAACAAGAGTGGACTGGAATGCGCATGTGTGAACACTGACTACATCACTGTACTAGTCAGTGGGGGTGGCAGAGGCCGAGTGTGCATGGGTAAGGGGTGACCATCACATTCAAAATGACTGAGCAAGTAGAGCAACAAATCTGCATGAAATACTGCGTTAACCTTGAACAGTCTTCTGCGGAAACTATTTGGATGATTCAGAAGGCTTTGGGGGACAATGCAATGAATGCAGCGCAAACAAAATTGTGGCACAAATGCTTCAAAGATGGTCAAGAATCTATTGAAGGTGACCCATGTTCTGGAAGGCCTACAATAAACAGAACACCTGAGAATGTTGAATGTGTGCAGGTTGCAATCAGCAAAAATTGGTGACTGACAGTGTGAGAACTAGAAGCTGATCTGGGGATTCCAAAAATTACTGTGTCCAAGATTTTGACACAGAATCTTGGCATGAAACCTGTTGTTGCAAAATTTGTTCTGTGTCTTCTGCCACCAGAGCAGAAGGAACGTTGTGCACAGTTGCTAATGACTTGATTCAACCTGCTACCAATGAATCAGATTTCCTCAAGAAGGTTCATAACCGGAGATGAATCCTAGCCCTAGGGCTATGATCTGGAATGAAAACCCAGTCGTCCCAATGGAAGTCACCTGGTTCTCCAAGGCCAAAGAAGGTGCAACAAAGTCACAGCAAGATCAAGACCATGTTAACTGTGTTTTGTGTATACGTGTGCATGTGTGCATGTGTGTGTGTTTAATTGGGAAGGTGCTATGAATCACAAGTATATCCCTCCAGGCCAAACAATTAGGAGTACTTCCTCAATGTTCTTTGTCAGTTGAGAGATGTAATATGACAAAAGCAGCTCCAGTTATGGGCAACTGGTTAATGGCAGCTTCACCATGACAACTCTCCCACTCGTGCATCATGTCTCATGCAAAGTTTTTGTGAAACGTCGAATCACCTAGGTGATTCAGCCCCCTATAGCCCAGGTTTGGCACCCTGCAATTTCTGGCTTTTCCCTAAATTACAAGTTAAGTCACCTTTGAAAGTGAAGAAATTTCAGACCGTCAATGAGATTCAGGAAAATACGACAGGGCATCTGTGTTTTGCAGAGTGTTTGAACAGTGGAAGAGATCCTGGGAGAACTGTGTAAGGTCCCAAGGTGCTTGCTTTGAAACAGACTGAGGTATCACTGTCCAATGTGCAATGTTACATTTATTTTATATCTTCTTCAATAAAAGTCTCTATTTTTTATATTACCTGGCTGGATACTTTCTCAACAGACTTGAAGTTCTCTTGTCAGTACTTATTGAAGTTTCAGAAGAGACCCTGTAAAGATGCCCCAAAGTTGTCTTCTCTCTCTCACAATATCTCTTTCAATCTCTAATACAGCTTTCTATATCTCTCCCTGTCTTCCTCAAACCTTTAGGTTTTTCTCCTCAATTCAAGAAAACTACAGATTTTTGCCTAATGAAACACTCTCTTGATAGTAAACTAGGGTAATCACAGGGAATGTACCACATTTTTTCCACTCCTTTCAGTAATTATAGACCATTGTTGCCAGATGTCCAATATCTTAAAAAAAAACACCATTTCATAGATTTTGTGTGGGGTTTTAGTTGTTATATGTAAGAGGGTAAATCCAGTCTTTGTTACTCTATCTTTCCCAGTTCCTTTGCATTTACACTTGTTTATTTTCTATTATCTATATATAATGAATTTCATTTTATTGCCATTTAAAAAAAAATACAAAACAGAACTCTTTAAAAGATTTGAGGACCATAGCAAGAGTAGGAAAATATTCCCTTTTTTGGTAACATTGACACACAGTGTGCTAGTTAATCTAATTAAATAGGAAGAAATATGGACTCACAGCAATAATTTCGAGATCATGTACAGGGCAATAGAGGAAGTAAAAAATATATATATATATATTTTAAATTAAATAAATGTATTCAAAATTCAAAACAAAACAATTCAAAAAAAATTTTATGAATGTAGGTATAGGCACCAAATATTGTGTGATATAATATACTTAAACATTTTTAATTTAATTTCATGAAAAGGAACGTATGTTACTCAGAAAAAAAATTCTCTAAGAATATGTATTATGTGTTTGTTATATTGTTTAACATTGGGCCACTGTAATCTCTGAAAATATTCCAAAAGGACAATATACCAGTGTGTGGCTTATTTTAAAAATTCATTAAAGTTGACTTTTGAGGGTCAAGAGAGAATACTATTAGTGTTATACCACATGGAAAAATGCTTTTTTTTTACACACTGGATTTTAGTTATTATTTATAATAATTAGAGTACTTCAAGGATTGCAGAGAGTCATTATGGGACAATCCTACTCATTTCCTCTAATTTTCCCAGAAAAACCTATAAAAAATAAAGAGACATAAGTACTGTACTTAATAGATATGCACACACACAGAAGATATTTTTCCCAAATATGCCTAGAGTGACAAGAAACATCCCTGATAATTTCCAATAATATAATGCCATCATCACTCTACATTTCAAACACTTAAATATTATACAATTTTAAAAAGTCTACTCCCATTTTTTCTAAAGTGAAATATCTATTTGTTCTGAGAGCCTGGATAATGATGAAACACTTCAGTCTCTAACCAGTGGCATTGCTCCGTGTACTAGTTGAAAGCTCTTTGAACTGACAACCTTTTGTGCACTCAAATTCTCAATAGTGAAACCATTGGTAATACCCATACTTAACTACATGGAGAACAAAAAGAAGATTATAATAAGATTTCTTTTGTATAATAATTGGAAAGCAGAGGATAAAAATACTTTATTGACAAGAGATTTAGAGCACTTTTCATACTTTCATGTATTGTAAGGCAAATCTATTAGAGAAGTGTTACGATATATTTGTGCAAACAAAATTGTTTGATAATTACACACAGGGCATTTTATTTGATGATAATAAATTAAATATGGGAAATATACTTCCTTATTTGTAGCAGAAGGGGTGCTGATTACTTAAGTATCTCATGTCAGTAGAAATAGTAACAAGTGATATTTATTTACACACTTTGAATTATTAGATGATATTGTGTCTATAAGCTGCATATATTTTGTAAAGACATAATATTAATTTCTGTTTTTAAATTATATTATTGCTGCATGTTGCATAATTTAAATTATTTTGAACAGCAACCAATATTTGGATAACTGATAGAGATTTTATATGCAGCAACTTATACTTTTCACATGATAGGAATAAAAATATATTTACATTCACACAAGGTATCACTATATGTTTAATCATTTTGTCATACTATGCTCTTATGTCTCAGAAAGATGGGTCATCACTTTACTGCAAATGATGCCATATATATTTAAAATCTACTGACACTAAATCTAACATATAAGAGGAAATCCAACTCCTAGTTACTGTCAGAACTAGAAAAAATGTGTAGCGGAGCAGTGACCATCTGTCAAACAAAACTGTACTAAAGTGTGTGTGGTACCCACATGATAGAATCTCATTTACTGAAATTGAACTGGGAACACTGCATGCATTTCACATAAGGAAAGGTTTCAATTTGACCTTGGAGAGAGATACAAAAGGAAAATCTCACTCTTCTTGCATTGATTGTATTGTCCTCACTACCCTACCAAGATGCTTAATGAAAAAAAAAAAGGGAGGTAGGCAATCATACAAACAAATCTTAATGCATACAAACATGTTTATTTAAATATACATAGGTCCTATTGAAATATTTTATATGTGATAAGCTGGAAGAAACACCTAATAGTCGGATTTATTATAACATACACAGTAAATTCAGTATTGTAAGAAATTCTTTCAAACCAGTAAGACTACTTCAAGTTTCCTCCCATTTCAATGGTAAAATATGGTACTGACTGATTTTTTTACTACTTCATTTTTATCTTCGGACTCTGTCAGCTAAATTGTTTAGATGAATTCAATGCTCTCTCTATACCAGATCTATTTTGGTCACTCTGATATTTAACACTGGCCTCCTACAGAGAAAGTATTAGAAGTATCAATGGTTTTTTCATTTGTATGCATACAACAGAACTTGTTTGGTTTTTATTTATCTAAATATAGAGATGGTTAAATAATTTTCTTCTTCCTAAATTAATGTTACTTAAATGCAGCTATCAAAATTGTTTATAGGCAAAGCTAACCAAAAGTAAGTGAAAAACAAATTATATGGTGGCAACTATTTTATATAATAGTTTTCTATACATGGTATATCTATTAATGTAGCAACCTCAATATTTTGCCTTATACATTGCTTCTTATTTAGAATTCAAAACTGTTATTTTAATGCCAGAGCTTTTACTGCAAAGTGATTATGTATTGTTTGATTACATTCCTTTGACATTATGTTTTGACCCCTGCATATACAAAATCCACACATTCTTTGGTACTTTTAATTGGGTCACTTTTGACAATTCTTCAATTCTATTTTTCTGAGTCTCTGGTAGTGACTCCATGTTACTCAGACTATTAATTTTACTATCATTTATTGATATTACTATCAAAAGGTATAACTCACTCATTCTCCATATGGAAATATGTTGTTTTTCCTTCCCCTAGAGTTCAACACTTGTTATGAGTTACTGGTTACTATGCTTCGAAACAAGTTTCTCCCTCGAGTGAAACTTAAGTCTTTGATATGACTCTTATTAACACGCCAACCTGGTGTCCAACCAATACCATGTCTGGCACAATGTAGACAGCTCATGGATGTTTGTTGAATTAATAAAGCTAGAAATAAGTGAATATTAGCTCATTAGATGAATTTTGCCTTTTTGTTATCTTTTAATAAGCTGATGAAAAATGCCTCTTCAGACCTACTACTGCTGATCGTCTCAGTTTCACCTGCCTGTTGCTCCGGCTCAGGGGGAGGACTGACTGATCTCCCCTGCACCCCTGGCTTCCCTGCCAGTTCTTACTGACAGGCAGGGCCTACACTGGGGATTTGGTCCATGGCACTCAGTTTTCTTCACCCCGGAGGGTGACCCATGCATGTGTAGCCCAAATACACACAACCTTGAAAGGACGGGGAAGATGCAACCCCAGGAGCTGAACTTGGCCCAATACAATGAAGGAGCAAGTGGATAAAGTCTACCCCTTTTGATCCCTTGTGGATAGTTGTGACACAATTTTGATAGTTCCTCAACACCATGACCCCACAGATCAGATGGTTAGTCACCTTAGTGGTAGAGAACAGCTTGCAAATATATCTTTTCAGGAACTATTTCTCCTTTCTTGCTTCATTTTTTAAAAATTCTTCAATCATGAAACTGCATTATCTAATTAAGTAATGAACATAAACTCTATGGTTCTGCTTCCTGTAGAAACCAGGCTATGTGAGCCCATCTCAAACCAGCCAATTTTTTGTGTGTTTCTTACCTTTTATGGTTTCACTGTTAATAGAAACCTATTTATGTTAAACATACCCTTTATTATAACAAAATGGTAGTTAATTCATTCATTTCTTAAATAAAATTTTATATACCCTCCACTTTGCTAAGTCATATAAAGTTAAGATGAAAAGATATGTCTTAGTCTTAATGCTTACAGATGAGGGAGAAGGAAAAATACAAAGATAAAACAAATATAATTCCTTAGCACCATGCAATGAGATAGAGCACCTGAGATATCCAAAGTCCTACAACTATCACACAGAAGAACAAAGACTTAGTTCAAATTTTTAAAAAACATATATTTTAGTTTGTATCTATCAGATTAATGTTCCTGGTTTCTCCACCCTTGAGCTCAGTCACTATTTGTGTAAGGGTTTCTCTCCTTACACAAATAAGGTGGTGGAGGAAAAAACTGGTCATGCACAGTCCCTTTTCTCCTTGAATTATCTCCTCTTAGACAGAGTATATCTGTGATTTTTTTGGGTAGGAGAGGCCATGATTCCCAAGGAGGACTTTGACTGTTGCTGAGGCTTCATTAATAGGCTAATTCTTCATTTCTCTCTTCAACTACACCTTCTCCAATGTGACTTCATAGTTCCTTCCACCAATGAGTCAAAGAAAACTTCCTAGCCCTTTGATTCTGAGTTTAGCCAAGTGATGTACTTTGACCGAAGGGATGTTAGAAGATGTGAACTATGTATAGCCTTGAAAAAGCACGTGTGTACACTTTTATTCTCGTCCTCTCTCACCCCGATCATCACAGGAATGAGTTAGTGTGCCCTAAGATGAGACGCAGATGGCCTAGTAGCCCCTGTTATTCCACCTACAGTTTAGTTAAAATCCAGAAAGGTGAGTGAATCCAATTAAAGTAAGAATACGCGCCCAGCCTGAATGCTGAACCACAGTCTCATGAGATAGATAAGTTATCATTGGTTTATGTAATTAATTTTTGAGTGATTTGTTGTGTGGCATTATTATGGCCATTGATAACTGATGCAGAAATTGGTTCCAGTAGTGGAGTGCTGCCCTGTCAGAAACCTAAAATATGTACGTGCCTTTGCTTTTGAGGATGGGTGAAAGAGGAAAAAAGGTGTTAGTAGAGACTGGAAAAATAGTGAGGATGTTGTTAGAGAAGGCCGGAAAAAATGACAAAGAAATTTCTAAAAGGGAAGTTTCTGGAAGCTTCTGGAAAATGGCCAATTGTGTTATGTTTCTGTAGTCGTCTGGTAACAAGCTGCCTCAGGTAACTTGACTTTTTAATATTCTTGAAGAACTTTTGGATTTGGGAAGAGCTGATTAAGCAAAATATTGAGAGAATATATTAACTTATTTTAGCTGTTTATTAAGAAATGTATGAAATAATGAGGCAGTTGGAAATTAAAATTATAAAAGAATACAGAGGTATCAGGGCTTGCTAGTTTGCAAAATAAAGTTATTTTTTTATATCTACTGAGTCAAAGATTCTAAAGTAAGACAGTGTCAGAATAAAGATAAAATCAATATTGTAGCTATGAGATCCTTTGTTAAAATTTCTCAAAGAATTAAGATGATATCTAGTAAATATTCTTTGCTAGAAAAAAGTGACTTTAGGAAACTCAAAGTCATGAGACTTAAAAAGTCAGAGGTGAGGGATAGTCTGATGTTGAGAGGTATTTATCAAAAACTATAATTTGCCTGACTTTTACAACATGGTGAAATATAATCAGATATGCAGAAAACCCACAGAGATTTTAAGGGAGCTATATTATTAAAATCACAGCCAGTATTAAACTGATACTATTGAAACTGTAAAATTTCCTGTGAGGTTTTGATTTTCTATGGGAAACTAGAATAAGAAATTTGCCTTAGGTAGGTATTTTACTTATCAAATGTTTTTCCACTTACATATATGGGAATGAGAAGAAAATTATCTAGTTTTGTTTCTTCAAAGTCTGAATATGCAACTTCTTTGACTCAGTGATTATTTGTATGAAGTTTGTACCTTGGACTCAGTGATAGTCTATTTGTATAAGGTTCATTGGTAATTTCAAAAAAGGCTAAAAGTTAAGGTCAACATTCTCATATGCAAGGAACAGATAAGTACAATGACTTGTACCAGTATTAGATATTTTTTTCTGTTAAGAGTCAAACAGTAGAGAGGCTTTTTGGGTCATAAGGTCTCTGTCATCACAACTTATCTCTGCCTTACAGTTAAATTTGCCATAAGCAATACAGAAATGAGTAAGAATGGCTATGTTTCTATATAACTTTATTTACTGTCTTATGAACAATAGTTGGCTGAATTCTGATTTATCAGAAATTATGGAAGTTGAGAATAGAAGCACATTTGTCATATGATAATATTCTGTTACTTTTGTAATGAAGTAATCATGTAATGAAGTAACTTGAATCAAGATAAATATGGAATTCTGAGCAATCTTACATTGGAATATTTGTAGAATCCCTCTATAAATTTTTAATCTGATGTAGACTGATATTTATAACTCATGGCTCATGTTGTAAATCCTATGAGGGTTTCATCTAATGTGTCTATTGAATTCCAGGAAAATTACAATGCCCCTAAATACACTCTTCCCTATATTTGACTGCTACATTTTATTTTCAAAGTTTCTATCTTTCTAAATGGAATATGCCCCTAAGTGTGCATCTGTATGACCACAAAGCTACATTATGGAGATGAAAATCTCAAAATATATGTTATTGAACGTACTGAGACAGGAAATCTTTTGTTCATCTTGAGGAGTAATATGTGTGTAATAGATTGAGAAAGCTAACTAGTTTTCGAGTTGGTACTAATTTTAATTCTCCCAAGCACAATTTATTTTGTTTCAAGTAAGAAAATAAGCCATCTGTCAAATACATTTCTCATTTTAATAACATTAACATTGTAATTAGAGGAGTTTAATATAGACACTGAATGTATATTAATGACTGACTTTTTGGTATAAATGTGAATTTCATTTTGTCTAGGTTTTCATTTCAGAAAAAGTTGTAAAAAAGGTTAAAAAGAGAATATGAGTAGAATGCTATTTTACACTCAAATTTCTGTTTTTGTTTTGATTATGAGTATTTTAGAAAAAACTGTTTCATAATTTTAGCCATATACTTTTAAAACTATACTTTCTCTATTCTTTATTTGAGAAAAATTTGAAAAATAAAAAAAATTCTCAGTGGAAATTAATCAATTAATTTAATTGTTGTTTGAATTAAAAGGAGAAAGTTAGACATTTAGAGACACAAATATCCTATGATCAATTGTCAGTTTTCCTTGATTTAGTTTTTTCTTATCTGAATTGATTACTCATTCAATCACATAACATTTCTTGTGAATTTACCATGTGTTACATATTATACTATTGACAAGATAGATTTCTTGAATGCAAAGATTACAATCTAACAGGTGAGAAAAATTGTAAACAAATAAATGTACATGGCATGAAGGAAAATACAATAAAAACATTAGAATGGGAACCAGATTTTTATTCCCAGCAAAGAAAAACTTTCTAAGTAAATTAGTTTTCTGCCTATATCTGAAGAATGAGCAGGAATTAGTCAGTTGATAGGTTGTGTGAATAGTGTTTAAGCAGAGGAAAGAACGTAATGCAAAGAATCTCTGGAAAATAAAATTTGTTATACTTCAGGTACTGAAAGAGGGTCAGTTTGGTTAAAACATGATAATACAGAGCAAGAGCATTGGAAAGTAAGTCCAGAAAGTTGAATTGCTATTAATTAATGTGGCCTTGTCTTGTTTTAAGTATTTTAGTGTTCAGCCAGTCACCATTGATATCCATCAAAAGGTTTTAATCAATACAGGGATATAATCAGCTTCTCTTTAATTTGAATAATATTCCATTGTCTGGATGTAGCACACTTTATTTATCCACTCACCTACTTAAGGACATCTTGGTTGTTTTCAAGTTTTGGCAATTATGAATAAAATGCTATAAATATGTACATGCATGTTTTTGTGAGGACCTAAAGTTTTAATTCCATTAGCTAAATACCAAGGAGCATGACTACTAGATCATATAGCAAGCTTATATTTAGTTTCTGGTAAGAAACTACCAGACTATCTTTCAATGTAACTCTATCATTTTTTTTATTCCCACCAGCAATGAATGAGAGTCCTCATTGTTCCACATTCTTGCTAAAATTTGGTGGTGTAGTGTTCTATATTTTGTCCATTGCATTTGCTGCCAGAGGCATTTCATTGCTTTAATTCACATTACCCTGATGACATATGATGTAGAGCACCTTCTCGTATGCTTATTTGCCATTTGTATTATCTTCCTTGGTGAGATATCTTTTAAAGACTTTGTCCCCTTTTGAATTGAATTGCTGTCTTATTGTTGAGTTTCAAGAGTTCTGTATATACCATCAGTTTCTTATTTAAGAAGAAAACTTTCTGTGGTTTATTTTTATTTGTTTGCCTTTTGTAAAAATGTGCCAAAAGTGCATATTGAGGTTATTTCTCAGGGGAATGAAAGTAATGTCACATATCCTGTGCTAATGCAAGTGAGAAAATTATATATTTTTTAAAAATATGTGATACAATAGATCAGAATTCATATTTCGAGTAAAACAGATCATGGTGAGAAACAGAAGATTATTGATAGCCACAACCTAATGCTATTTACTGAATAAGAAACATTTAAATTCATGACGATAAAGCAGGAGTTATTTCCATTCTTTTAGGTATAAAACAAAGTGTCCTCATTATCCAAATTTTTCCTTTCATGCACACATGCGGACCTTCCATTTAACAGAGAATGTGACCCTGTTTCCCTGGGTCTGTAGTGGAGGTCACTGCAACACGGAAGGTCACCCCCACTCCACCGACCACTTCAGTTGCACAGGAATGGTATCCTCAGTTGCAACTGGGTCCTCTGAACCACAGTGGCAGGTTGTGACAGAGCATTCTTCCGTTTCTGCCCTTCTTCAGTCATTTCTTAATAACAACATAATCTTAAAAGTGTTGCATAATTTCTTTTCTTTTTTGAGGGGAGGGCTTTCCTAATCCGGACTATGGAGACCATGGATCACAGTGCTCTAAGTCACTGTGTACATGTGAAATAAGAGGAAGGAAGTCATCCAAAATGTTACACATGCAGATTTATCTTCTCATGGTATAAATAGATTTTTAAAGAAGATATTTTATAAGTATGGGATACTCAGTCGTTTGTATTAGTGAATAAAGGGCTAAAAAGGGCCCTGAGATGTTTACCATGAACTCAAAGTAATGCTTTTAAAATTATTAGCAATAATTCTTTACAGATGCCAAATAAAAGGACAGAAGTTGTTATATTTACATAAAAAATGTTCATTATCTATGTTTGAATGATTTAAGAGTAAACATTCCTTTATAAGACAATTTTTAGACCAAAGTCATGCAAGAAGTAAAAAAAAATTAATGATTAAAAAAAAGAATGGAATGGTATAATGAGAGAAAATTCAGACAATAAAAAGACAGCTCCCATAATTTAAAAATATCAGCAAAAATTAAGTAAAGTAACTATATATAGAAGAGTAATGTGAAAAAAATAGTGTTCTCAGGAACATAAACAAAAAGACAATAAAGTGGAAAATAATAGGAAATAATAAAAATGTTAATTAAAAGGCCAGTGCAGAAAGTCCAGCGTATTAATTGGTGCTTAACAAATGGAGGAAAGTTATCAAAAAACTAAAAAAAGAAAATTGACACAATAAAAGGATATGTATTTTCAAAATTAAAGGTATCCAGAACAATTAATGAAACAAGTGACCATGAAATTTCATAAAAATATTGATAAAAAAATATTGTAAGTGATTTCAGAAAAACCAACAAGAATTTGAATAACTTTGGACTTCTATAAAGGTATTATAAAAAAATCCTCCAAATTTTATTAATAAATAATTAGGAAACTACAAATATCTATCTAACCATATTTTAGTGATGAGAATGAATAAGAAATATTCATATGTATAGGTATGTGCACAATATTTTATCACAGATACAAACATATACATATATGTATATGTGTAGTATATCATGTGTCCTCATATATACCCTCTCTTAAGAACTACAAGAAAATAATGTTCCACTAAATGAGAAAGGAAGGACAGAAAGTAGAATCCTGGTATCCAGGGAACAAATTAAGAGTAATCTCTAAGATGGTGGTAAAGGACCTCCCAGGATGAAAGCTAGCCCTGTAAATTTGGAGGGGCAAGGTAAGGGTTTTTTGAGGGCTATCTACAAGGAACTGAACAAATAGCCCTTAAGTTTAAATATTCTGCAAGAATTTGGGAGAAATTTATAGAGCTCTGCTAGAAATTAGGACAAAGGCAATTAATAACTCAAAAGGAGCAAAGAAAATGTGAGAACCGCACACTGCAGGGTAGATATCACAGACGTTGTTTGGTAATAAACATCCTGTGTTTATACAAACCCGAACTGTGGCACGGAGAGGAAGGGGACCACAAGTGTGCGTCTGTGTTGAGATGAGGACAGTGATACGCTGTTGGTTGTGGAAAACTATTATAAATTAAATCATCTGCTACATTATTGGATATTAACAAATAATATCTAAAGCTAAAGAAAAAAAATAATAGTTGTATTTACACTGAGAATAAGTAATAAAGTACCAGAAGGAAGGAAAAGTACAACTAACGGTAAAAGCTTTTGAAGGACAGGAATTAATAGTTGGGAATTTGGAAACAGAAAATATTGTTTGTAAGACTTGTAGAATTATTTGACATTTAAAAATATGAGCATGTGTTACTTAGAAGTAATAATTAAATTTGGCATTAATATTTCATCATTTTTTGACTTAACAATTCTGAAAAAAACCAAGTTTTCTTCTTTTTGTACTAATGATCTTGTCCACAAAAATATGCCTGTTTCTGCCACTTACAATTTAAATATACCTTTTAATACTAAATTAAAATCAGTGATGGTGTTAGGCCTGAGTTCCAGTTAAATAAAATCATGGTTTTGTTTCAGCATGTTTGGATTTAGGTGATTTGTACACTTTCTTATGTATCATCGACTTTTAAAAACACTCTTCATGAATTTTAACCAAACCTTATAAAGAATGTTCAAGTTTTTGAATGGCCAAAATATGATCATTTTGTTATATATAATTTTATTTTAATATGTACAACTAGGCCATTGTTTCTTCTACTTTTCTTCTATTTTTCTCTTCTATTTCTTCTATTTTTAGAAGAAAAGAATGTCTTGAAATAATGAAGATCGATGTACTGCAGGGGAAAGGTACTGACTTTTCCAGACAAAGATTACTTAATGGGATTACTTTTTCCTTTGTAATAAACATAGTATTTAATTTCAGGGAGTCTCCCATATTTGTACAGTATTATTATTCAAACCAATTCTAGCTTTTTTTGGTTCCAGTAATACTTTCTTTTTATTTTTTAATTAAATTTTTGGGGTGACATTGGTTAATAACATAACATAGGTTTCAAGTGTGCACTTCTATGATGCATGATCTGTGTATTCCATCGTGTGCCCAGCCACCAAAGTCATGTCATCTTCTGTCATCATATGTTTGATGCCCTTTATTCTTTATTCTCAGGTCATACTGTTGTCTGTATCTATGACTTTTTATTTATTTGTTTTTCTTGTTTATTCATTTCTTTGTTTTATATCCCATGTATGAGTGAAATCATATAGTCCCTCATTTTTTCTCTCTGAGTTATTCCGCTTCGCATATCTTCAAAGTCTATCCATGTTGTCACAAGTGGCAGCATTCATCTTTCCTTGTGGCTAAGTAGTATCCCACTGCATATATTACCAAATCTTCTTTATCCAATCATCTATCCGAAAACACTTCAGTGGTGGTCATGCCTTGGACACTGTGAATAGTGCTGTAATGAACATAAAGGTGCATGTATCTTTGTGAACGAATGTTTTCAAATTTTAAGGTAGATACCCAGAAGAGGAGTTGCTTGGTTATACAATAATTCTATTCTTAGTTTTTTGAGGAACTTCTATACTGTTTTCCATCTCTAACTCTTTTATATAAGCCAATTCTATGTAAATTTGTTTTAACCGATGATAGGATTTGAAACAAAGTAAACAGTAAAGGAAAATCTAGTGTGTTCCTTTAATTTTTCTAAAATTTTGGTATATAATCATTCTGGAGTTATTTGCAGGATTTGTTGTATAAAGTGACTTTAAACCAGTGATTCAGTGATCCAAGGATTTGTTACAATGTGTGAATCGATATAAGCAGTTAAGGCCTAAACATTATTATAGGTTAATTTTGCAAAAAAAAAAACAAAACCCAAAAACCAAAAATAAAAAACAAACAAACAATTATTGTGGAAATATTGAAAACAGAGTGATTCTTGACTGTATTTAGTGATTAAAATTTCTCACTTTGGTTATCTTGACTCAGAGATTAAGGAAAAGAGAATAATTGATAAAATTGTTCTTAACCTCAGTCTTCAAAATAACAAATTTTTTTTAAAGATTTTATTTATTTTATATTTAGGCAGAGGGGAAGGGAGGGAGAAAGAAAGGGAGAAAAACATCAATGTGTGCTTGCCTCTTGTGCTCCCCGTACTGGGGACCTGGCCCTCAACCCAGGCATGTGACCTGACTGGGGAAACAAACCAGTGACCTTTTACTTTGCAGGTTGACGCTCAGTCCACTGAGCCACACCAGCCAGGGCACTCTTTTCTTTTCTTTTCTTTTCTTTTTTATATTCTTGCTGAATTCACCACAGAAATTTAGTTTCCATTTTACGAAAAACATTTCCTTAAGCAAGTAAATCACTGACAGTCACGATGTCATTCTAAGTGTTAATTTATCAGTGAAAGAAACAGTCATTCCTATTTCCACATTAACAGTCTTTTAAGGATTTAAATCTATGCAGTACAAAATTCTGCTCTTCTTATCAGCAGTTAAGGAGAAACAAAAGGAAGATGCTGAGTACTGGTCAGCAGGGTGTGGTTGCTACTGTACATAGTCTAAAGCTAAGGAAGTCAGTTTCAGGTATAATTTATTGCTATAGCCCTCTGGGTAAGAAAAGCACTTTGGGAGAGATCCACCATAACCACATCATGGTACAGGGAACTTTGCAAAACAGCATTTATAATAATAACACATATCCTAAGGAAGGAGAGTAGAAGGTAAGAATTCACTCCCTTGGAGAGACCTGGAAGGGATGGAAACTACGACCACTTTCTATCCTCTTAAAATAACGACCAGTCAATTGAAGTTTTAATGAATGGTTTGAGAGCTAAAGTACATTTTTGGATCTTTCTTCCTTTAATTTTTCTAGCTAGCTCAGAGAATGCCACATTTGCTCATCTCTTAACACCTAAGCAGCCCAATCTTTGAAGATTTTGGTCATTTATAATGCATCGTATTTCTTAAATGAGTATGAGAGAATTGGAGAGAGTAAATCTTGATTATAATTAATTTATCTATTTGTAACAGGCTTTGGTGTAAAATTTTTGGAACTCCAAATAATTCAGTATGAGAACATTTGCATTACATATTGGCAGACAGTTGTTTGATTTTGCAAAATATCATTAATACTGCCAGGAATCTCAAACTGTAAGGGTGAACCAAGGACAAAAATAAGATCTGTGGCTGGTGATCATAAAATTAAGGTGCTAGCTGTTCCAAAATAAATTGCAGCACCTGTGTGTGTCAGTGGCTGAGAAATCAATACTTGTTAGCATTCTCAGTGGGGAGAAAAAGGCTTTGCAACTATTCGTCTGTGAACACATATTGTACAACCATCAGTCATGGAACTGCGCCTAATATATGCATGCTGGAGGTTCAGCTCTGTATCTGCATTTCTGAATTAGTTCCAGCAAGACAGAAAGCAATCCCGCTATTTGGGGGTAAGAAGCAAATAAATGTAGGTGGCATAAACATCATTGGAGGAAAAAACTATGTATCTTTTTTCTCTCATGAAGGAGGCAAAAACAACATTCAACATTTTAACTACACTGTGCACTTGACTATTTTGTTTATTTTTTCCTTTTAAGGGCCATTGGGTGGTATGGATGAGCAACAGTACCTGTAACTGCCGAGATGCTCCAATCCTCGCAGCTGTCAGTAAAGCCTACACTAATGTGTCCTGAAAGAGTGATTAATAGGTTTTGACAATATCATTGCATCGCATGTTTAATCAGATTATACATCTGCTAGAGATGGTTTGCTTCTAACATCTGCAGTCGAAATCCACAATCGGTATTCAGATCATCACTTTAATAGGTGCATGAAACTACTATCTATGTCAGTCTTATTGTTGACAAGTTAAAACTGCATGCCAGGAACAGATGAATCATGACATTTTCTTGAATTATTTAAGGATTTTTTCCAAAATTTCCTCGAAGTTTATCTGTGTCTAAATTAATGCTCATTAACAAGGAAGGAGATAAATAACAAGGAAGGGGTGGGGCAGAAAGTAGGCTTATAGTTGTTCATATAAAATGTTAATACAATAATTAATAAATAATAATACAAGAATAAATCCTGTTTTGCATACTGACAACTGGAAACCTACTTTCACCCACATATTTTTATAGTCAGATATATATATATTTTTTTTTGTAAGAAACACTTTCAAGAAACAGATGTGCAGTAGCTTGATTTCATCCTAGAGTTGGTAGTACTTGGTAGTACATTTCAAAAACATATGAAATGATAATGATAATCCAAGAAGATAGATATTATGAGACAGAATTCTATATGGAAATAATTCACAAACCAAACTGATCACTCTCTAGGTCTCATCTTTCTTGATCTCACTGTACTATTTAGCAATGTTACTTGCTCCATTGTTGAAACTCTATTCATGTTTTCCTCCCTGTGATCGACGCATGCCAAATTTTCTTTCAAAATCTCTGGGCATTTCTTCTTGGTTTGCTTGCTTCATCCTCTTTGATAACCTTAACTATGGTATTCCAAAAACTTTTACTGATCATCCTTTATTATGAATAAAGCTGTTACAAACATATCTATCTGTACACAGTTTTAGGAATACATATCTTTAATAAATGCATAGGATTGGAATTGTTGGTTTGGTACTTGTATATATTTTTGAATTATTAGAAACTCAAACTGTTGTTGAAAATGTTATACAATTTTACTTTCCCACCAGCAGTGCATAAGATATCCTGTAAATTCACAATGTCACCAAAATTAGTATTTTTAGCTTTTAAAATTTAAATCTCAATCTTCCTAGTTTGTGTGTAGTGGTAGTTAGTAACTCATTTTTTCTTTTCTAATATAAATATTTTAACCTCTAATACTCCTTTAAGTATTGCTTTAACAGCAACCAACAATTTTGGATACATTTTTTAAATTTTCATTTAATACAAAATATTTTCTAAAATCTCTTCTGAATTTTTAAACCATATATTTTCAAAATATGTTAAATTTTTAAATTAATTTCTGGGCTTTATAATTTTATTCCATTTATTAAGAGAAAATATTCCGTACCATTTCAGTCATTTTAAATATATTGAGACAATTATTGGTGCAACAAATCATCTTTTTTTGAATGCTCCATTTAAACTTGGAAAAATGTTATATATAGGTGGTATGTTCAATGAATGTTATTTATATTCAATTTACATCTTCTATATCTCATTCATTTTCTATCCCTTTTCCTATGGTTAACAGAGAGAAGTACTGAAATTGCCGAAGTACTTATAGATTTCTCTATTTCTTATTTCAGTTAACTTAGTTTTGGCTTTGTTATTAGATATTTTTATATGACGAGGATTGTTATTTCTTCTTGATAAGCTGTCCCCTTTTTCAATGTGAAATATTCCTCATCATCCCTGAAAATCTAAATAATTAAGGTCTAAATATTCAAGGTCTAAAATCTAAATATTTAAATGTTAATATAGTCATTCCAGCCATTTTTGTAGTATTTTCATAGTATATCTTTCTCCATTTTTACCTCCCTTTTCCTTGTAATAGAAGATGGCTTCTCTATAAACATTTGTTTTTTGTCACTATTAATCCAGTCTGTTAAGGTTTCTCTTTTAATTGGAACTTTCAGGTAATTTCTATTTAATGCAACTATTTAATTGGGTTTAAATCTTCGCAACACTACTTTGTCACAGCTGTTCTTAGTTCTTATTCTCCTCTTTGCCCACCCTCTTTTGACTTGAGTACTTCTAGCATTCCAAATTCTCCATTATTACCTCCTTAGTTATACTCTTTTGATGTTTTTAATGGCTACTCTATGCTTAAAAAATTCATCTTTCTATTATCACTGTCTACCTGCAAATAATTTCCAGTATAATTTAACAAATTTATCAGAGTATGCACAGTAAACCACAGTTTCTTATTCTCTCCCATTCTATTGCTGTCATACCTGTTCTGCATTTATTATGAACATCACAACACAATTAAGAAGTTTTTTACAAAGTCAAAGTATCTCTTATTTACTCACATATCTCCCATTCCATCATTCTTTAATTTGCTGTGTAGATCCAAACTTTCACCTGGTAATTTCTTCCTGTATGAAAAACTGCCTTAAATGTATATGTACTGAGTGTTTGCTGACAATAAGTTATTCTATATTTTACTTGCTGATGTATAGTCATGGACTATTTTATCTTTAAAATTTATTTTTGCTTAGTTTAGATTTTAGTTTTATAGTTTTTATCTTAATTTAACATTTTAAAGTTGGTCTATTGCTTTCTTACTTGCACCATGTATGACAGAAGGTACAAAGTTGTTTCTTTTCTGTTTATTTGTTTCTCTGTACATATTTTCCAGCCCTCTCCTACGTGTCAACTTTGAAAACTTTCTCCTTATCAGTGGTTTTTGGCACTATTTTGCAAATTTACTTTGATATGATTCTCCTTGTGTTTATCTGCTTGATAATGGTTGAGGTCATTAGATCTGTGAATTTATATTCATTGAATGTAATACAGTTTAAACTTTATTTAATTTTTAAAATTTTATCCCCCTTATCTCCCTCCATTCTTTCTTTGACTCTAATTACATATACGATAAAGTTTGTATCTCAAGGACATTTATGGTATTTTTTATTGGTTTCATTCTCTTCATTTTCTGTATTTTCCATTTTATTGTTATTTTCCATGTTTAGTGATTTTTTCCTTTTCCCATGTCTAGTCAACTGTAATCTATCAGGTGAAAATTTCAAATTCAATATTTTATTATTAAACTAAGGCTTTATTTTTAAAGGAGTTTTTAATATATAGCAAAATCGAGGGCTAGGTATAGAAATTTTTCTATATACTCCCTATACCTACACATGTATGAGGATAGGGAGTATAATAATGGAGGCTTCCACCATTATTACTATTCCCCCGCCAGATTGGAACATTTGTTACACATCATTATCATTCAAAGTTCATAGTTTCCTTTAGAGTTCATTCTTGATGTTGTACATTCTATGAGTATAGAAAATATATGATAACATGTATCTATCGTTACTGTATTATAGAGAGTATTTTCACTGCCTTAAAATTCTCTGTATTCCGCCTATTCTTCTCTCTCCAATTTCCTCAACCCCTGCCAACAATGGGTCTTTTTAATTTCTCCATAGTTTTGCTTTTTCCAGAACATCATAGAGTTGGAATCATAGTATGTAGCCTTTTTAGATGAGATTCTTTCACTTAGTAATATGAATTTACATTTTCTCCATGGCTTTTTTATGGCTTTATAACTCATTTCTTTTTAGCACTAAATAATATTTCATTGTCTGAAGGTATCAGAAGTTATTTATCTGTTAACTTGCTGAATGCCATATTGATTGCTTCCAAGTTTTGGCAATTATAAATAAAGCTGCCATAAACATCTCTGTTCAGGTTATGTGTGGACATAGATTTTAAACTCCGCTGGATAAATACCAAGAGGGCAATTGTTTCATCATTTTCTAAGAATATGTTTAGTTTTGTAAGAAACCAACAAACTGTCTTTCAAAATGATTGTACATGATTGAATGTTGGATTTGTAAATTTATTCTCTTTAGGGATGCATTGTATGTAACTATAAAGGGTGTTGAATTTTGTTTTGCCTACAAGCTAAATTACATGTAGTTCATTTAGACTAATTTGAAGAATTCTTTTATAATAGCTTTACATATATGCATATATATAGATGCATCTTGTGGGGCTGCAGGCACAACAAGGTCTGTCCAGAAAGAATGCAGCCACGTGTTAAGAAAAATAGACATTTATTGAAGAAGATATAAAATACAAGAAACATTGTATAAAGGACAATGATACCTCTGTCCCCTTCAAAGTAGATCCCTTGGGACTGCACACAGTTCTCCCAATTACCATCAACTGCCCCATCATATTTTCCTGAATCTCATTTACGGTCTGAAATCTCTTCCTTTTCAAGGGTGATTTTAATATTGGATAAAAACCTAAGTTTCAGGGCCCAAATCATGGCTGTATGGGTGCTGAGTCACCTGTGTGATTTGATGTTTCACCAAAAAATTCTGCACGACATGTGTTGCATGAGCAGGCACATCGTTGTGATGAAGCTGCCAATTACCAGTTGCCCAAAACTGCGGCCTCCTGAATCATCTGAATAGTTTCCCATCAAAGACTGTTAAAGTTTAAGGCAAAATTTGATACAGATCTGTTGCTCTACTCTCTCAGTCATTTGTATGTGATGCCACACAGTATACAAGCTTGCTCAATGGTGTCTACCGCCCCCATTGACCAGTACAGTGAGGTTGTCATTGTTCACACATGCACATTTCAGTCTACTCTCCTTGGCTGCCAGGTCACACTGATGTCACGCAAACTGTTCTCATTATATTAACATTAGTTGGACTTTTTCCAGGCAGGCCTAGTATATTCATTGATATTTTATACAGCTCTTACTATTTCTTTGTGTTGACTCATTTTTTGTTTATTTTTATATGATGCTGTTTGATAGAAAGAGATTCTTAGCTTTAATTCTTAAGCTTTAACAGTTTATTGAGATTTATGTTTTATGCCTTTGTTCTTGTTTAATTATTTTTTTAAAAGGTAGTCATGGTTACATTCTATGTAATCTTCTCAAAGTATTACTATTTTTGCTACTTGCACTTAGATCAGAATTCAACCCAAACTCATTTTTGTGACGATGTAGGGTCATGATGATTTCCATATCATTCCATCTGGCATCATTAATTAAAAAGGCTGTTGCTCTGAACTGCTTCCTTTGCTATGAATCAAGTGCTCATAAATATTTATACCTGTTTCTTGGCTTTCTATTCTGCTCCACAGATTCATTTGTCTATTCTTTTATCAAAAGAATACACTCATTGTTTTAGTTTTATAATTGATAATATAAGACCTCCCACCTTGTCCTATTTTTCATCATTATCATATCAAGCTATATTTAACTCTATATTTTCATATATATAATTTTAATGTGTTAATATGGAAAATTATAGTATTTTGATTGAGGTTGTACTGCATATGTATAGATTAATAAATTAATTTTGAAAAAAATTTTTAATTTTTGAGTTTTCCAATCCATGTACACATTATACTGCTCCAATTGTTTCAATAATCTTTAAATGGTCTCAATACTTATTTGGTAGATGTATTTCCAGACACATTACATTTCCTGACTATTAGTGGAAAAACATAAGATGAGCTATGTAAAGCCCACAGGAAATATATGTCACCTGTACTGCATAGCTGATGTTTGAGAGGCATTGTTAAGTAGCTCATTGGTCTTTAAATTGTGCTCCTAGGTGCTTCCTCTGCAGGGAGAGAAAAATAATTTGTGGAGATGTCATGTAAGTTTCCTTTCCTCCACAGCTTTCTTAGAACCATCCTGATTTTATGAGCAGCCTTTCACACATCAGCTTCCACATAAGAATTTTTTTTAAACAAGTCTAGCCTTTAAAAGCCTAGGTAGCATAAAGTTTATTAGCTTTTCAGTCTAGTAAGCCGGAACTTGAATTCTTTTTTTTTTATTTACTAGTATTGTGTTGCTGAGCCATTGTGCACTTCACTCTTTCAAACTGTAGTTTGCTCATACATAAAATTGAGACAATAAAATTACTTGCACGTTTATTATAAGTATTCAGTGTGAAAGTATATAGCATGTGGTAGACATTCAGTGTGAATGGTAGCTATTTTATTTTTATGATGATGTATGATTAATAGGAACTCAAGAACTCACATATTGTGACATTCACTTTATAGCTGAAAAATTGAAACTCATTCATACACTCATCTAACAAATATTTATGGCTTACTTACTAAATGCTAATAGGGATAAAGAGTGACAGGTAGTGAAGGGGCCGATATAGAAATGGTGCTCAGAGAAGAACCTTAGAAGAAAGAAATGCATTAGCACCGACGTCAGTGAAGTGAAATGATAGTGAGTCATGCATATGGCTGAAAAAATTGGAAAGAGAAGGAACCAAGAGTGAAAATACTCTGGGAAAAGTATAAGTTTGATAGGTTCTAGAAACAACAGGAAAGCAGTGAGCCAATACTGAAGTAAACTGTGCTAGGTGGGTAGTGGTATAAAATGAACAGGAGGTAGTAAAGGGGAAAGGAGGTTAAATATAAGACGACAAAAGGTGATTTGACTTTGGGTTTTAGGTACACAATGCAATATACAGATCATATGTCATAGAATGAACACTTGAAAACTATATTATATTATTAACCAATGTCACTCCAGTAATTTTAATAAAAACAAAATTAAAAATAAGTAAAATAACAGAAAGTGAATTTAGATATATAAACTGAGGCCATATAATGAAGTGGCATAGGTTGTATAGGAAGAAATTACTGAAGAGTTTTCAGCAAGTGAAATAATTTGATATAGAAGTTGTTTTGTATTTAAGCAAAGAAATCTATGTTCCCACGTCTTTTAAGTGTAATGTATAAAACTATGTGGATTTTAATACTAACAATCTTATTTCTTTAAAAAAAGATTTGAAAATGAGGCTGTTCAGTGCTTTGGAATGACACTAAGTCTCCCTAAAATCAGCTTGATTAACAATATATAAAATAATTAACTTGCTTGTAAGATCAATATATATTCTTTTTATGGCATAATAGTAAAAATTTATCTAATTTCTTATAATGTATCTGAAAAAATAAGCTTAAAATAGTCTTTCATTATGTTTTACTTTCCCTTATTTAGTATTTCATGGTATTGATATATATTGGTTTTCTGGTACATATGAGCTACTATTCAGATATCAATACTTTCTTTTTATCAATTTTAATTTATTGTTGCCCCCAAATTATTATTTTCATCTAAATAAAATTATTTTAATGAATTTACACTGATGGTGTGCAATATGCAATAATAAAATTGATAAAAATCCTATAGTGGACTTAGAACATTGTTAGTTTCTATGCTAGCTAAATTCTGATTGGTCTCACAAAAGATTACATAACCTTTTTAAAAAGATTTTACCTATTTTTTTTAGAGAGAAGGGAAGAGAGTGAGAAATAGAGGGAGAGAAACATCGATGATCAGTTGCCTCCTGCTCCCAAACGGAGACCTGGCCTGCAACCCAGGCATGTGCCCTGACCAGGAAATGAACCAGTGACACTTCAGTTCACAGGCCGGTGCTCAAACCACTGAACCACACCAGCCGGCAACATAATCTTTATCTTAGTCTCTACTCAGGAGAATAGGGTAATGAAAATATCTAGCTTCAAACATGTTCTATACCAATAAGGTATTAGAAGTTATAATGGTAAAGCATATTTTAAAAACAGTAATCTAAAACACTTATTAAAGTCCAAATATTGAAGATACAGCATATTCACAGCATGCTGTAATTTCATAATTAACAATGAATCAAAAAAAGCTATTAAACTTCTGTGGCATTTCTATTCAGCTTCTGTGGCATATCTATTCTTAATAAACCTCATGCTGTTTAATGTTCAAAATTCTATTGTCTTAATACATTTATAGATTTTATAGGATCAAATATAATAGTATGTATGAAATATAATTATTTTCATAAACATAAAATTTTTTTCAATATTTTTCTCTTCTCCTTTCCCATTATGACTACTTAACTTTCTGAGTTCCCCACATGTTTTCATAGAAGTGTTGTCCAGCAGTCATGGAACAGTGTCAGTGTGCATCTTTCTTCCAATATGCTAACCCACTCAGCATTTATTCAATTTTCCCAGGTGTTTCTTCACAGGCATGCCTAATCAATATTTAATTTTGGCAGACTTCATTAGATTTTTAATGTACTGGCTTTTTTTTTCCTATAAAGAATGTCTACATTTACAGCGTAAGTATTTTCAATCATGCAAAGAAAATACCGCTCTATTAAATTTATCCTAATGCTATCAAGTTATTTAAATGCAAATGCTGACACCATCATCATGCAGCAAAATTTTCTTGGTAAGAAAATGATTCATATTAGAATAGAATATTTGGCTTCAAAGACATAAACAAACGATTATGTCCACTTTTTTTGTGCACAAAATTAAGGAAGAGAAAATGATAACTAAATGTGTGGCATGCTGTGCTTAGATTGTTACATTCTTATACTCTTGGTGAGTTTAAAAACATTACAAAAACAAAAAGGCAATAGGAAGCTCATAGATAGAATCTTTTAGATAGCCTTAGCTTCTAACCCAGGAATCCCACTCTCGAAAATGTAAGCTAAAATAATAACTGAATCAAAGCTGAAACAAAAAGAACAGAAACAAAAGTTTCTACTCATAAGAAAACGTGGCATTTTTTCTATTGATAAAAATAATGGGAAAAGGGAATAGTTTGTAAAACTGAGATAGATGTGAGATTCCATTAGCCAGCCATTAAACTTTGTGATTAGACTATATTTTCAGTAACTCTTTAATAATATGGATTGAAGAAAAATTAATTAGAAAAAGACATGCCTAATAATAAGCTCAAATACCTTTAACTGAGCATCTATACAGATTCAGATTAGATTAGATGACAATGGATAAAACTAGAGATAGATATTTAACATCGAAAAGATTGTTTTAAATTATTTAAAAATATTTATTAATATTTTGATATGATACTAATTTTAAATGGTTAAATAGAGTTTCCATGGGAATATTGAAAATAATTTGTACTATTAATAATGAACCTGCTGTATAATTGAACAAGAGAAGTAAAATATATAATTTTAATATGGCAAATTGTTGTCATCACATTACAAAACATTACAAATCATTTAAGCCAAATTAATAAAAAAATATTCCATTTTATACTTTCACAATTTATAAAAATATCTGAGTAAAACTAAAGCAATTTAAAATGTAAAATCCATTTAAAACAATAAATTGTTTTATAAATGGAAATATAACACTATAACTTTATAATATACACACTTCTAATTTGTTTTCCATGTGAACATTCAATATTTAGTTATTCTGACTAACTCAAGAACTCTATTTTTCCTAAAGCCTTTCCATTTAAAAAAGATGTTTGCAGCATTATTTAAAAGAGGAGGATGGAAACAACATAATATATAAAATAAATATAATTAATATAATATAATATAATATATAATATAAATGTCATATAATATAATAAATATGCCATGAGCATACTGAGACATTTCTTGATCATTAATTCATACTTTATTAGATTCAGAAGGCCACTAAAAATTAAGAGAGAAAATCTACCCATTTAGGATGCATATTGGTTTATCACATGTTCAACAAAAGCGGCTAATCTTTTGACACAAATAAACTCATAACAGACAGACAGCGAATCTATAGCCAGGTAGAATTCTTGAATTCATACATGGACTGAAGAAACATGCTCTAAGCTGATCTTTTTAAAAAAATGCTCAAAGTTAAAGTGCAGCTCTGTGTTGCCAAGATTTTGACTACCTCTAGGACTTCCAGGAAGTGATACAACCAGGAAGTTACCATAGTAGCAGCATGCTACTTCTGCCACTACCAGGAAGCCTTGTGCTAAAATCAGGATATAGTTATTAGCTCCAGAGCTATGCCTCTTCGGTTTTATCATGCAGCAGCAAAACAAATGCTTACACTGCCTCATGATGTCCTTACAGCCACGGAATGAGCACTAAGACCTCTAAAATAGCTGCTGGGTAGAAAAGGGGTGGAGGGAAAGGTGGCAAATGCTGCCACTGATGCAATTTCCAGAGGAAATAGCAAAAGCAACAGATGTTAGTCAGGCTTCTACCTCAGTGCTCTTTTTCTGCTTTCCAAGTATTTTGCAGATGAATGTATTAGGTGAAACTTCAAATATATCTGTAAACTTAGTTGCATGTTTTCTAGCTTCTGGTCTCTGAGCTGTAGAAATGCATTCTAGGAAGAGGTTAGAGTAGATGTCGAGTCAGCACATTGACAGTATCTGTCAAAAAGAACCTTACTGAGGCATTTTGCATGCTCTGACAGAATCTGTTGAAGCATAGTTGAAAATTTTGTATTTATACCAAGCTCTGAAAACACCTAACTGGTTTCATCACCTAAGAATTATTCATCACTCTGTGAATGTCTCAGTGAACTATGATTAATGGTTAGTTTGTGTCCTCCAGAAATGACAAAAATTGATAATTTTTTTGTATGGGACCTTGGCGAATATACTAAGTGAAGTCAAATATGGGGAAATATTCTATCTAAACAATGTTAAACAAGTGAATGTATCCTTGAAGGGTCCATAGTTTATTCATTCATTATTAAACATATTATTATTCCCCATAATTTCAGAATGTCATAAGTGATATGGAAGGAGAAAGGGAATTAAAGTATTTAAATCATATTTCACATTTCAAGAAATTCATTTAACTTTAACATCTCTATAATTGATATGCAACTTAAATACACTTCATGCAAGCAGCACTTATGATATAGATGTCTAAAGACAGTTATTTAAACTATTATTTTCACCTCATTTGAGTATTATGTACTAGCATACTATTAGAATTTTTTAATTTAACTTGCATCTTAGAGGCATTTCCTCACTGTCTATAACTTTGCATTGGAAACACACTTTAGTTATAATAAAGATATTATATATTAAATATCTTAAAGATATATTTTAGAGATATACATTGAACTATACATACATACTGAGCTATAAACAAATTTATGATTCACTTTAAACATTCTAGTGAAAGACAGAAATGAATAAGTGTATAAATGACTTCATAATTATTGAAACTGGGTGAAAGGTACATTGAAATTCAATATACTACAGAGGACCAGAGATACATGAAAGGATGCTCAGCATCACTAGCCATCAGAGAGACGCAAATTAAAACCACAGTGAGATACTACTTCACACCAGCCAGAATGGCCAACATAAACAAATCAACAAACAACAAGTGCTGGTGAGAATATGGTGAAAAGGGAACCCTAGTGCACTGTTGGTAGGAATGCAGATTGGTGAAGCCACTGTGGAAAACAACATGGAATTTCCTCAAAAAATTAAAAATGGAACAGCCTTATGACCCAGCAATTCCACTGCTGGGATTATACCCTAAGAATCCTGAAATGCCAACTCAAAAGATCCTTTGCACCCCAATGTTCATAGCAGCACAATTTACAATAGCCAAGTGCTGGAAGCAACCTAAGTGCCCATCAGTAAATGAGTGGATCAAAAAACTGTGGTACATTTCACAATGGAATACTACACAGCAAAATGAAAGAAGGAGTTCCTACCCTTCATGACAATATGGATGGAGAGCATTATGCTAAGTGAAGTAAGCCAGGTGATCAAAGACAAATACCATATGATCTCAACTATAAGTGGACCTTAATCAATGAAACAAGAAAGCAAAATATAACTAGTGACATTGAAATAACAAACTGATAGTAAACAGAGGGGTGGGGGGAGCGGGATAACCAGGGAAAGAAGGGGAAGGGTTGTCAAGGAACATGTATAAAGGACCCATGGACAAAGCCAAAAGGGAGGTAAGATTGAGGATGGGAGGTAGGGGTAGGTGGGGTGGGGGAAAATGGTGGCAGGCAAATGGAGACAACTGTATTTGAACAACAATAAAAGAAAAGAGAGAGAGAAAAAGATTCAATATACTTATCTCTCTTTTTCTGTAAGTATTCAAAATTTTTCATTTGGAAAAAAATCTTCAAAATTTGGAGACATATTTTCACATTGAAAGCAAAGTATATTGTGTTTGAAAATTAGAACAAAAGTACTGGTAAGTCATATGTAAACATTAACATCTATGTAATTGTAAAAGAAATGCCTTAATAAGTAAAGATAAAAACAAATAAAACAACAAAAATTTGAAGTTATAAGAACTCATATCATATTTTAACTGGTAACATTTAATTTTTTCCAAGTATTTCTAAAGTAATAGTGCCTCACATTATATAAAATAATGCATATGGACATGATTTCCATTTATAATGCGGTTTTTCCCAAGAAGCAAAATACTTCACTAGCTATCTAGATTTAAATTTACCATAATGAATTATTACAATAAAAATGTAATGTTAATACATTATCCTTTCATGTTTTTAGGCATACTTAGTTTATAGACCTTATCAGCCTCACAATATACTCTGGAATTATTACCTTAATTTTATGTATATCAAGGGGCTGAATTGCAAAGTCAATGACTTCTTAGAGGTTATACAGTGAATTTGAGGTTGAATTTGATTAAGATATTTGAATTTAGACTCTTACCTGAGTCAGCTAAGCTTGAAGGGTTTCATTTAACTATTTACAACAGACTCACTTTATATTTGTATTTTTTTTTAAGATTTTACTTATTTATTTTTAGAGAGAGGGGAAGGGAGAGAGGAAGAGAGGGAGGGAAATATCAATGTATGGTTGCCTCTCACACACCCCTTTCTGGGAACCTGGCCCAGAAACCTAGGTATGTGTCCTCACTGGGAATCAAATCCACGACCCTTTGGTTCACAGGACAACATTCAATCCACTGAGCAACACCAGCCAGGGCTGGTGGACTAATCTTATGGATTAGTCTAATTCATGTTTTTTAAACTTCTTACTACCTCATGAAGTACTGAAATGTCAATTCCTTTAGAAGAAGAAGCATTTGCCTCGTTTGGTTTTTATGAACTAATTCACCATAACATTAGTTGTCATCAATTTAGTTATATAATAAGCAGAACAAACATATCAACTAGTAATTTTATTGCTTTTGAAAAGTTCTATTATAGAATCTTGTTAAAGACTCTTAAAAAACTACTTTCCAGGTGGTAAAGTTTGAAAAAAATTCTTAAACCAGGAAAATTTGTGATAAAATATGCTTTTCTCTTTATGTATGTTTTCAGCTATACAAATGTTATATTTAAGCCATATTAATGTTCTCATAAGAAAACAGATGAATGCATCATCTTCACTGAGAAAGGATTAGTCTTAAGATTCCAAATAAAGTATTTTTTGGTTATGTGCTCATTGTCCCTTATTAATATTTGTTACTAAACTATTGCTGGTTTCATATATATTGTTTATATTATTTTTGTAGCTTCTTGTGCTTCATAACTTTAATCTGAGGTCACTAACTGATGTTTACTAGGAATGGGCATTCAGTTATGCTTTTTATTTTTTATGTATACTTTAGCAAATTAGTTATATTATTGATTAAATTACCTAAAATATTTCTAAAGTTAAATGAAAGAAAAACTGGGTGGATAAGTACACATAGCATTCTTTGGCTTGTTACTGGTCTAGAAAAGCTGCTGTAGAGATATGAAAACACTTGACTAGGAGGGCTTCAGGAGATCCTATCATTTTGTCCTCAGTCAATGTAAAACCATTAAAACTAAACAAGTTAAACATGAAGAGCTTTACCTATGGAATGCATCCCTTTGGTAAACAAGTCAAAATCATTGTGACCCTTCTAACTTATGGTAGCTGCCTTCTCTTAAAACTAAATCTTATATAGCATCTCAATTACATTGTTAGAAGAATTAATTACATTAATTCTTCACTAGAATTAAACAACTGTTTATTAGCATCTCTCATAAAATGATCCACCTTTATATATGACAACTCTTTCTAATCTGATTCTTTTTCTTCTCTTCAGTCAGTCTAAAATGATATAGTTATATTCTGTTGGATCTGTATTTCCTAGTTTATTTTAATATTCTTTTTACCTTTTAATTCTTTATCAGTAAAACATACAGGTCAGAAAATTTTTAAACTTTAAATTCTATCACAGAAACTAGATGGTTGTCTAGTCCACCTCGGTAGACTTCTAACTAGTTTTTCAGGTCAGGCTATGCAGTTTAGATGATTGTATTATTCTTTTCAGAGTCAACATTCCTTTTTCATTGTGTCCAATTACTTTCTTTTCTTCTCTAAATGCTAAAATTATATTGAGGTTAAGGTAAAGATCTTAAGGTAAAGATTATCCTATTTACATTCAAAATAATCTCATATTAGGTTAAGTCTTACATGTTTTATTATTACAAGAGAGGACAATAAAAGTGTATGATTCAGAAATTCAAATTCAGGAAAACTATATATGTTCTGAATTATGTAATAGATTTTCCAAGATGCTTATATTTTTTAAATAAATTTCTTTTTACTATTCACCTAGTTACTAAGCTAGAAAGTTTTGAAAAACTATGGAATTGATTTGAAATTAGAGAGAAATAGTGAATTATAGTTCTGTTCAAATATTCAAATTAATTGAACATAATGGTTATTGATTTATTAAAATTATTTTTTGAGATTATTTATTAATGATGGATGTCAACTGGCCCAGGCTAATTCTCTCACTCAGAGATTAAGACTGAATGATAGAGAATATATCAGTGGAGAAGTTGGAAGAAAATTTTAGGTCTCATTAAATGAGGAATGGCCATATTTGGAGCTTATTTTTTCCATGAGTTCAGGGTTTTTACCTTTTGTTGTTTCATTTTTAGAGATCATGACAATATTGAGACACCTGAATCCTTGTTTTTCCTGCTAAAAATCTGAGTATAGAGCATAAAGAAACTGATACCAAAAATGATTCAACAAGGTATGAAGGGGTGTCCAACCTTTTGGCACCCCTGTGCCACACTGGAAGAAGATGAGTTGTCTTGAGTCACACATTAAATACACTATGACATGTAATCACGCATACAAAAAGAATCTCATATTTTAAGTAAATTTATGATTTTGTGTTGGGCCACATTCATTGACCCTCATTGTGAAGGCCATTCTGGGCTGCATGTGGCCCTCAGGCCATAAGTTGGACACCCCTAGTAGAGCTTTAGCTGGAGCATGGAGCATTTCAACATGGTTATGATGCATTGAAAGAGTAACAATCATGAGGATTTCATTCTGGTGAAGAGTTATGTAAGCTGTTCTCTGGAGTCCATTAGGAACACTGGTCATGTGCACATAAGGTAAGGATATCTGGATACATGGCAATATGTAAGATCAGTACGATGGGCCAGATGATTGTTCATTCAGCCTTCAGTAGAGTGAAAAAACACTCTGATACTGTATATTCTAGTTCTAGGCACATAAGCTGTGAAGCTATGACAACCTTACTGAAAGATGGGCTTCAGTACCCTCAGACTGATGAAAAACAGATCCTAAAACACATTCCTCATGAACCCAAATTAAACATCTTATATTTTCAACTGGATTAATTTCCATGGATAAAATTGGAGTTTTGTTATAAAATTAGAGCTATGTATAAGTGAGATCATGCAGTATTTGCCTTTCTCTGTCTGATTTATTTCACTTGGCATTAAAAAAAAGGAAAAGAAAAACACCACCAAACTCAAAGAAAAGGAGATCAAACTTATGATTACCGGTGGGGGAATTGGAGGAAGGTGGCCAAAAGATACAAACTTCCAATTACAAAAAGAATAAGTACTAAGAATATAATGTACGACATAGCTGCCATAGTTATCATTGCTGTATAGTATACATGAAAGATATTGAGAGATTTGTCATCACAAAGAGGTTTTTTTTTTAATTTTCTTTTTATTCTATCCATATGAGGTAATGGATGTTAGCTGAACCTATTGTGGCCATCATTTCATAATATATATAAAACAAGCCATCATGCTATATGCCTTAAAATTACACAGTGAGGCATGTCAATTATTTCTCATTAAAACTTGAAAAAAGTAAATAGCCATGGAACTGTATATATGTATATAAATTCATATACACATATATTCCAAAAAGTTGGAACTAAGTCATCAGAAAGGAGTATATCTAGGAAATCATGAAGTTCATCATCACAATCACACTCTTTTATTGTATTTATTATGCTTATTTTCTGAAATTATAGAAAAGATAGGCAGATGGTAGATAGATGATAGATATGATAGATGATAGATGATAGATAGATGATAGATAGATAGATAGATAGATAGATAGATAGATAGATAGATAGGTGATAGATAGAAAACATTCTGCTCATTTTATTGTATCCACAGCAGTGCTATATCTACAGCAGTGAGAACCATGCCTAACATCTGGCAAAAACCTCAATGACCATCTTTCAGTTGGTAAGGACATGTAAATGTGTGATCCACCTTATTTTAAAAATGAAAAAAATCAAAGGTTTATCAAGGCACTATGTAGGTTGTTGTTTAACCAATATTCAAAAATGCAGAAGACTTTCATGTTTATAGCACTAAGAGGTTCGTGGTACAAATTAATTGACTCTGAAATAAACCACTTTCAGATACATCTCTCTCACTTATGCCTACCACTCAATAAGCAAACATTTATTTCTGAATCTTAAATATTACTTTTTTTCTTATACTTTTTTCCAAAGCAAATGCTTCAAAATAGTACATGCACTGTATTGCTTACACTTGGTATACTCTTAAGAAAGGTGAATCAAGTTAAACAGCATCAGAATCAATTGGCATGATGTAAAAAACTATACAGGTCACCCTGTCCAAACTATGTGTTCTATAATCATTATGTTAATTTTATCTTGGATAAGAGCTCTAGCAACATGAAACTAGACATCGGAAGACAGTATGTACTGATGAGAGGGGAGGGCAGCAGACACATGGAGTGATGTCACAGAGGTGCACCAAAAATTTGTCTCTCCATTGTGTCTCATTAAAGGTTTGTCTAGGTTGGAATCTGTCATCAGATAAAATTTAAAATTATAGCTATCTGTTTATACTAGAAGTGAATTGGCTAGAAGAGAACTGAAATGAGAAATGTAAGTATTCAAGATATGACATGTGTTTATAGAAATGTTATGAACACATTCTGATATTATTTTTACTGAAAATATTGACAGGTTTCTAATTATAAATAAGAACCTCAATTATTGGAGAAATCTCCATTGTCTGTTGTTTGGGCGTTGGAAGGAGATTCCTCAAATTCCACATGCTGTCTTTCAAAAGGACCAAAAGACTTGAAATAAGAATTTTCTCCTGTATATGACTTTTAATTATATGCATAACTATTTATAATCTTAATGTCAATTAGAAGTCACCATACATATTTACAGCTGATTTGGAGCTCAAACTGTATCTATTGGTAATGTTCCTTGTTAACAACAGATATATGACTGAGATAATGTAGTTTTGGCATACAGCATACATTTGATGTTTCATTACAATAAAAAATGTACCAGGATTTTACCATAAGAAGTTGAGGGACAATTCTAAAGTATCAATCTTATAGATGAAATTGTATTTGAAAACTTTGGATATATGTTCATAACTCCATTTAAAATTTGGAAGATTATTATTATTATAGCATTTTTTGATCTGCAAATAAAACAGAATGAACTGTGTAGAGATTATAATATGATTGGGATAACTTCTGTTCAATATTTTATCTGTTATTATGCTGGAAACAGATTATCAGTTTGTGATAGGTCAAGTTGCATTTAGAAGGTTTATTGTGGAGTTCTTTCATACAACACATTTGTGAAGATGTAGAAACAGAATAAAAGAGGGAAAAGCTAATTCATAATCAAGTGGAAAATGAACTTTCAGCCAGTGTTAACATCTGGAGTATCCTATTGCCAGAAACTTGTTCCCACTCTGAAGAACAACAAGGGAGGATATATTTGCTGGTAAAAGAAATCACCAGGTATCTCCTGGTGCTACCAGCTTAAAGAGTAAATAGACATATCTAGCTGCCATGGTTTGAGAAGAGCATGATAACCAGTTGCTCCTTGATCTTTGTCATCCAATCAGTTACCAGTCAAGCATGAAAGGATTCTGGAGATGATGATGGATAATGAGAATGAAGAGAATCTGTTTAAGCAGCTAGGCAAACTGTAGCACAGAAGGCTTTAATCCATTCCATTAGCCTTTTGCTTGTATATTTCCCCAAGAAACAAGAATAGTCAAATTCCTAGAGAAGCTATAATTCTACTATTGCAGGCAAGTTAATCTGGGCAATGCAGGGAGGATATCAGAACACTGTAGTGGATTTTCTGGCATTCAAGGAAAACCTAAAATGCATGTGTCTATAGCCAGTTCATATACCTCCGAGCTCTTCTTTCCACATGAGATCCACTGTTTGGAGCATGTAACAAGAGTTTAATGTAGCAATAGAAAAATCATGGTAGTCTATTGACAGTGTAGCTAGAATCTTGTCATCTCTTTCTTGGCTTGTGAAGTGCCAGTTGTTTCTCTCTCCCTCAATTTTATTTTTATTGATTTTGCTGTTACAGTTGTCCCCATTTTTCTCCCTTTCCCCACCTCCACCAAGCTCTTTCCTTTCCCCTCCCCAAGCTAATCCCTATATTGCTGTCCATGTCTATGAGTTGTATATAAATGTTCTTTGCTTAATCTTTTTACCATCCTTCATCCTGTCCCCCTCCTACCTCCTTTCCTGCAACTCTCAGTCTGTTTTATCTATCTAAGCTTCTGTTACTATTTTGTTCATTGGTTTACTGTGTTAATTAGATATGCACCCCCGTGTTTATAGCAGAACTATTTACACTAACCAAAACTTGGAAACAGCCTAAATGCCCATTAGTAGATGAGTGGATAAAAAGCTGTGATGCATTTATACAATGGAATCCTACATAGCAGTAAAAAAGAAGAAACTCTTATATTTTGCAACTGCATGAATGAACCTGGAGAAAATTATGCTAAGTGAATTAACCCAGTTAGTTAAAGCGCTCTCTTTTTTATTGAATAAGTAATGAATTTCTTTTCATTGATGTGATGAGGTTGAAATTATGTCTTTCCCTTTCACAACTGATAAAAATTAAAAGTTGCCATACATGTTTCTGCAAAGAAGCAAATATGCCAAATGCAAAAATAGTAACCAGATTACTTACAGGTATATGGGAATTGTCAGATGAGACTAGATTTGAATTTCATCCCTCCAGAGTATTTTGAATAGATGAAAGCTCTCACAGATTATTTGCTACATGGAAAGTTCTATATTTGCACTGTATGTTAGATTGAAATAGTCTCATAGCACACTGATGTAGGAAATACAGGAATCAGTGTCTTTACAAAACTCTGAACAGGTAGGTAATATTAGAAGTCATTTAAATAAATGTCTCAGAGATGATTTTAGCATCAGTTTCTCTGATACCAATTCCCATACTTTCTATTGTTTCAAGGTTTCATTGTTTGTCTTCCATTGAATTGAAATGTTTAATATTATTTCTACTAAAATAGTTCAGCCTATTAAAATGTTATTTTATAAGGAAGTAAAAAAAATTCTCTCAAGGAAATGAAACAGTTTTAGAATAAGAGATTTATGATATTAAACATTTTGCTAAATAGAGAAACTGAAAGGGATTGGTATGTTTATGTGATTCAATCCTTTTCTTTAAGAAGAAAACTAAGCCCAGAAAAACTCGGTGACAAAGGTATACTTTATAATAAATGCAGAATTTAGATAAGAATCCAGGTTCTTTGATTCTTAATCTTGGTTTCTTTTCTCCAGATTTCCCCAAGAAGGATGTTGTTTCAAAATACTGGAAACTACTATAATAGTAACATTTTAAAGAAGGCAAATCAAGTTAGATATGCACTAAACTGTATCATATTCTATATTTTTTGGTGTTTCTTACAACTTCAATGAGCCTATTTTATGTCCTTGTTTATTTTCTTTGGAGTATATTTATGATAATATATGTGCACTTTTATAACAGAAAATTACATGTGAAATTCATTCTTTTTATATTATGTAGATGGCATATGTTGGACAGTATTAAAAATAATTATATTTTCTTAAAAATCACTACCAACTTTTACAGCTACAGTGATAAGCTATAGTTTTTATTCAGAATTTACATTTAATGAGTATTCTGTAAAAACTTGAACAAATTAAATAAAACATAAAGAAAAAAGTTGGATTTTGTGAGATGTTAAATTATGAGACATGCCATGAAAAATCAACACTTCTAATATTTTCTGAGCTCCTCATTCCCAATGTTAACTCAGATCTGCACGGTGAATTTTTTTTCTTTGCTCTCTTAAGAGCACGTTTCATGGTTTCAGAAAATGTGTTGTGGTCCCTGAAAAATCGAGTTACTGCAAGCTGTAGAGCACATATTCACCCATGTTTTCTCTCTGAATCCAAATCTTTGTGTATAGAGGCTGCCGTGCAACTTACAAGGTTTAGCAAGTCGTCCACTTTGCTACTGAATGATTTCAGCGCTGTGTTTTGCTTCCCAGGATTTAATAATTGGAAGCTGGCTCGTGATTTGTTAAGTCATGGATCAATGCCATAATTTAGAATTCAAGACTAAAATACCTTTTGTTATTATGAAAAAACTCATTATAAAAGTGTTACTGGGTTGATTTTTTGCTCAACTCATTAGGAAATCTAAGGTAGTTGTATTGTCCAAGAGGAAAGTTCTCCTTACTCAGGATTCCACATCCCAAATCACTAAATTCTCTCTAGTGTAAGAGACCAAAAAGGTGAAAATAGAGATGCAAGGACCGCTGCTTTATCAGCTAACAAAAGGTGTCAATATATGTCATCGACAGAGAAGGAGATTAAGGGAATTTAAACAAAAGAAATATTTAAGCCACTTCATAGTCAGTGTTAGGAGAGTTTCACATATCCCCAAGTAATATTTGCATTGTATCACTTTTTGGGGTATGCTGTTTAGAGCAATACAACAAAGTGTGGATATTCCAAAGGTAACTGCTCTCTGTGCATCTGTGCAGAAAGCATATTTTTCTCCTGAGTTTTTACAAACAAAAACTAATTCTCTTTGCCAGCAGAGAAACAGCTTCAATCAATTTCTCTTTTAGCTTCTGTAAGAAATCCTGATTAAAATAAGGATGATCCACAGATGGAACATGAAGTGCACCATTCCCCCTGGATATTAAAGAACAAACAAAAAAAGTTCTCTTCAGACTTTTTTTTTTATTGTTAGAATGATCAGAAAATGGTAACTGAATGACATCCATTAGGGAGTACTCAATGCCAACCATGGCAATAAGTTTCAGTAACTCCTTGAGACTGTCTCATGGGAACTATGAGACTGACAAAACAAGACTTTTCCTGTCATGTCAGGCCTCTGAATGATGGTGTTTATTTAAGACTGACATTTGGACAATTAACTATATTTTGAACTTTTGTACTTTTTTGTCATATTCTCATTCTTAGTCAAAGAGAAGTAACACCTTATCTCTTTGACATGGTTTGCAGCATTTTAACATCTGTTCAGGACTTCTTGACTATACTTGTCTCTAGGTCAGAAAACATGCTAGACATTTTATCCAAATTCTGTCTTTTAGTGTGGATCAAGTGCTAAATCTAAATCACCACTTCTGTATACTGCTCAAATCTCCTCTTTTTCTTCTCTCTCTTTTTCTCTCTCTCTTTCATTTCCATTGATTTATTGTGGTTCATAATAACATGGGACCTGAATTTACATCAAGAGCCTTCTACGCAGTCTCTGCTTTAGGATGCCTCCCTTTCAAGAAGCTGGCATGCTTAGTTAGAGTGGTCACTCAAAATTCCAGCTTTAGTTATGTGACCCCACTGCTTGAGAGACTTCAAAGACTTTGCATTATTTTTAATTTTAGACTTATGAAAATGATGTGAAATTCTATATTTTACACCTTCAGCTTTATTTCTTATTAATTTCCCTATATTACCCCTTGCCCTGCTTAATGACTTGAAATTCAACAAATGCAACACATCCTCTCTCACCACTCCTCGTTTAGCTATGACAGTCTCTCTACTTGAAATTTCTTTCTGCTTAGAAATGTCTTATCTACTTCAGATTTCTTTTTACATGTTATTTCCTTAGGGATAGTTTCGCTTATTTCTCTAAGATTAGATGGCATGGTTCTCCTACGGCTACCCAAGCCCATGCTCTGTGTTTACCCTTATAATAGTAGCACATATCAAGTTGTACTATAATTACTTACTTTCTTACTCTCACCTCTTATCCAACAAATTCCTTCAAAGCAGAAACCTAGTGTTGTTAACTATTGCCTACCTAAATCCTTGAGCATTTGGTAGATACATAATAAATATTTATTGGATACACAGATTTTTAAAATTAACATGGTTTTATTTATATGTGCTGAGATTATATTTTTTAATAGGTAGCTTTTTTTTCCTTAGAGTATTTGCCATTTCTAAGCCAACATGAACTTAGATGCAACCGCAAGATCTATTGGAATACTCAATACATTTTTCCAATTCTGAAAGAATGCACTGCAATACAGAAAATATATTAAACTATAAGAAAAAGTAAGTTTTTGCACAAGGATGAGAAAAGCAAAAATAAGTAACATTAAATGGTCTACCTTACTTATTCAGTTTATTTCTGGCAGAATTCAGAAATGGGTATCGATAGAACCTCAGGAAATTTTATGATTCAATTTTCCATGAAGGCATGAATCAATTCACAGACATGTCCTATGGGACATATTAATAGTCAAGTGTTTGAATGACATAGGAAGACTTTCTTTCCTCCATCCCTAAATATTGAGAATCATCATAAACAATGAATTTAGGAGATAATGGAAAACTGGTCACATATGCCTTTAGAGCTTCTTCAAGCAGGTAGTTATGGAATCTTTTTGTAAAGTGTATTCCTAGAACCCACTAGTTAACTTACTTAGGAGAAATGACAGCTGCTACTCTGTAAGTGAGCTACACATTTACACTTAGACCAACCTCTTTGTATTTGAGGGAAAAAGAAATGTGGTAGGGAAAGGGAAAATTATTCCTGTGACTTATGCTTTCCAGTAAATATTAAAAACTTGTGAAAGTATTGAAAGAAAACCAAGCTTGTCTTGGAAAGACTTGACTCCTAACACAAGATTTGCTATTTAGCAGTTACGCTTTAACTAAAGTCAAGTTATAGAAAATAATTACTTAAAAATTGTGAAAGTTAACATTTTGATCATTGAATTTTTGAAAAAGTAATTTACCAGATGAGCAGCAGAATAGAAAAGGCATAATGACAACTTAATAGTGAGCTAGATCAGGTCTAAAAACCATCTCTGTATAAGAAATTCCAGCTGAGAATAGGAATCATGTAGGATAGAGAATTACTTGAAAATAATTGAGGATGATCTCCAATCTAAATGAGACAAAACTGTTCAGAACTAAAAGCCAGGAAATAGTCAAGTATTCTTTGTCAAGTACTAAAGACTGTGATATATAATCATTGATTAAAAAGCAAAGCAAAGAACAAAACAAAACAAAACAAAATAGAAAATGTTGCTGCCGTTACAGAACTCAGAGCCCAGAAGAAATTCACAAACCTGGGTACATTTCTCATATAAAAACCCTTGCTTAGCACTGTAACTGGCATTTCACATTTCTTGAGTGTCCCAGCGAACAATGCAAGTGATTAAGCTAATGCTGAATGCTCTTGCAGCAGAATCGAGGGTTTGTTAATCTTTGCCTACTCAGGGGGAAATACTCGCTGGGTTAGCTCAGGTAGGACTATTGGTTCATGTTGTTTGGGTTTTACAGGCTGGCAAGTAGTAAAAGAAGGATATCTTGTGAGAGCTTTGGAAATTCCATTCACTTCTTCATTCAAAAAGTAGCAAGATTGTATGTTTGCTATTTGCTCAGACCTCTTTCAGGCTAGAGGGATAGTTAGGGAGCAAAACCTCACCTTCCTGTAGTGACACAAAATAACAGAGTTGAGGGAAAAATGAGGTGAGTATCTGTAATAGATTATTTATACTTACTGATTACACATAGAGAGTTTTATGTAGATTCCTATAGAAAGGGACACAAATCCAGGAATTTACAGAAATTGAAAGGTAGAAGAGGGCAATAGAAGGTTGTGCGAACAAACGGAAGATTGGTATTTCTGAACAGAAGGAGTTAGCAGGGGTTTTCTTGTATTCTGAACCCTTTTCTGAGATTTCTGGCAGCCCAGTTCTGACTAAAGGGCCACAAATAAGATGACAGGTATGTAAGTGCCCCTATGAAGACTAGATGCATGCAAGCATGTTCCCTCAGGTATCCACATATGTATATGTGAGTTTGACGTAATGAAATAATCACATCACAGGTAAAAAAACATTTTGTCCTCAAAAAGTACCTTATAATTTCAGCTTCTAACAATCCAAAGCACTTGACTAACAGAAATAATAAATATATATGATTTTTTTCTGAGATATCTTCTGAACAGTAAGGGAAACTTTCATAAAAAATGGAGGTTAAATATATGATAATTTTTGCTGTAAAAGCTATAATTATTGAATATATAAAGGATTTATAGTAAACTCTTTACAAGTTGTTCATTAAAAATCAGCAAGGAAAATGCTTACATATCTTTAAGACTACATATTCTAAATATGTAGAATTTTCACAGATTTCTATGAAATGCACAGTCATACTAACTATTAGGATGTCAAGGAAGTCTGTAAAATTGAGAAAGAAAGTCTCTATATTCTGAAGGCTTAATGTTAATTTTATCTACAGAGACTGAGTTCTGCCATCGTAGCAACTTGAGTGACAGAATTTGGAACATGGAATGCATGCTAAAAGATGTGACCTTCATTCTATAGGCTACAAAATGTTGCAAGCAGGTAGACAACATGATCAGATTTACATTTTTGAAAAATCACAATGTTAGCACTGGGAATTTAGCAGGGACAAGACAACAGACTAGGACACAATTCAGTATATGAAGATGTCCAACAGGGTCTTGAGCTAATATATAAATAATCAGGGTAAAATGGCTAGAGAGGTAACAAGAAAATATTAAAAAGAGCCTTGGCTGGTGTGGCTCAGTGGATTGAGTGCCAGCCTGAGAACCAAAAGGTCGCTGGTTCAATTTCCAGTCGGGGTACATGCCAGGGTTGTGGGCCAGGTCCCCAGTTGTGGGAGCACAAGAGACAACCATACATTGATGTTTCTCTCCCTCTGTTTCTCCTTTCCATCACCTCTTTCTAAAAATAAATAAATCTTTAAAAACAACTTCAAGGTATATTTAAAAATATATTAAAAAGATAAAATCAATGAAAGTTTAAAATGCAAGACTCGGCCATCATTTGGATTTGGCAGGGTAGTATGTTTGGCACCCAGTGGTGAAGGGAAAAAATAACCTAAATTTAAGAGTATAGGTGCAAAATAAGTACAATAGGCTAGAATCATGAAAAAACTGAAGTAAGTTGAAGTGTTTTACCATTAAGGCTAAAAAGCATTAAAAAGGAAAATAAAACTCAAATGTGGCAAGGAATTTTGGCTGAAGGAAAAGTCCTATAACTAGAAATCTTCTAAGAGGTTGAAGAAAAAGACAGTGACTTAATAAGAGAATGAAAGATTTAGATAGATGGAAGGATTACAAACTCAATTGTTAATAGTGATCATCCCATTAATAAAATAAGCTTTTACTTATTTTAGTAGTAATAATGTCCTTTACATTCACTAAACACACACACACACACACACACACACATATTTGAAAAGTAGAAATGCAAGCATACGGATAGCCACTTTTTTTGACCCCTGTCAGAAGGTGACAATGAGAAGGAGTGGGGACTATGGTGAGCTGCACAGGTTATGACATATTTAAAAGAAGTATCAAGTGTTTAACAGCAGTGTATTGCTGTCATGGGGAAATCATCTAATGCAGGCATTGAGAGTGTGAAATCTGTATCCAGATGACCTGTCTGGACACCTTTCCTGTTCTTTGTTAAGACAGTTAACTATGAAAAGACACCGAAACCCTCTATCTCAATTATCTGTAAAATGGAGATTACAGTGTTATTTCTTACCCCATAGTGCTTTTATCACTCTCATATTTCTTCATTTAAACACATAGAAATGAACCTCACATATAGTGGGCACTTATTAAAGGATTGCTAGATTTTTTGGCAAATGATTTTCTTTTTGTGAACCAACACTGAAGTACTGGTTACTGGTAGTGGTGGCTTGGATCGCTGTATTGGAAAGGATCAAATACTAACTCAGAAGACCCTAGAAGGTATTTGAAAATGAATCATAAAATTTCAAAACTTCAGTTTTATGGGTATAAAATAGTTCAGAGTATGGTCATTAGAATGATCTTTTGAAGTTAATTATGAGTAAAATTACAAGAAATTTGAGAGCTTAATTTTATTTGTCTCTTATGTAGAAGCAAAAGTCATTCATGATAATGAGTGAAGTTTTCTATCAGCATGTCAGTATGTGGTATGTATGTGTGTGTGCATGTTGCATGCATGTGTACATGTGAAACAATAAAAAAGACAATCAAATAGAAAATAAATAGGTCTAATTTCCAGGATAATACAACTTAAAGTTTTAGAAAATATTGAGTGATATATTATATTGCTTATTAAAGGAGGTTTACTATTTCTTTTCTCAGATTATAACCAAACTCTTAGGAGGAAAGAAGTATAAGCAATTCAATTGCAATCCAAACTGTAATTTCACATCTAGTCATGTGACTTAAAGATAGGTATATGTTCTGAGAAAAGTGTCATTAAGCAATTTCCTTGTTTTGCAAACATCATAGAGTATGCTTACACAAACCTAGATGGCATAACCTACTACAAATCTTGGCTAAATGATATAGCCTATTGCTCTTAGGCTACAAGCCTGTATAAAACAACAGGTGATTAAAGTAAGTGCAGGAGAGAATAATGCAGCAAAGAGACTTAGTAAACATGAGATGTAGGAAGCTATTGTTGGCATAACCCAGCATATTGTTTACAGCAATATTTTTTAATAAATAGAATATATCCTACAATAATGATAAAAAGTACAGTCTAGTGGATATATAAACTACTAGCATAATTGATTGCCATCATTATCAAGTCTTATGTGCCATACATATTCATATGTGTTATGCATTATTGGACTGGCAGTACAGTAGGTTTGTTTATAACAGCATGCCCACAGCACATAAGTAATGCCTTGTGTGATGACTTTATAATCGCTATGGTATCAACAGATAAGAATTTTTCAGCTTCATTATAATCTTATGGGACCACGGTCATATATGGGGGTTTTACTGACCACAACATTATTATGCAGCTCACAGGGACAGTGACTTCTTGATAACAAACTGGTCGAGATTGGAATTGAAATTTGAAGGAAGGAAAGCCTTTGGTTTGTTTTTCACCTTATTGATGAATGTATCACACAACTACAATGACTAACAATTACATGTTGCTAATGATCCTCAGATTCATTCTGTCTGAGCAATACATTAATTTAAAGTCATGTTACAAAAACTCTGGAACAAGTTATGTAATTTTAGAGGAGAGTAGTCAAGACTTAGAATATAGCTGAGTTGAAGGAGACTCATGACTGTTCATGCTTACTGAAGTGGTTTTCACTTTTCCTTAATATTAATCTCATTTTTATGAATTCCAGTAGCTGGCAATATAATATTTTAATATTGCAATTACAACACTCCAGAATCAAAAGTAATTAACAAAATGATTTTAATCTACTCAAAATTAAATTTCAATTTAAATATTTTAGTTTGTTTACTTAATATGTATTTTTTAATATATATTTTTCTAATATATCTTGCAAAATGGTTGAAACATTTTAGGATTTTGAAACAGTGTGCTATATATCATCAACTGACCACATTTAGCAAAGTATTGTGTAATGGAATTTTTTTTTTCAAATTAAATATACAATCACTACTGGAGACTAGCCATTCTTAAAGCAATAATATAATCATTGCTTTTTTGTAGGTTCTTGACTTTACATTTTAATTCATAGTAGGAAAACTTCTTAACTTACACTTGGACAAATTTTTTTGTGGTATTTATTTTTCTCACTAAATTATATACACAAAATACCTCCTGAAATTTTCTTTGTTTTTTTGATAGATTAAATTCATTATATTAACTGAGCTTCCCAACAAAACTAGTCTCTTCTGAAATTTGCAACTATTTGTCAAATTTAAATCAATAATTTTCACAATTGAATAATGCCTAAGGAGCAGTATGAACACATCAGAAAAATCTAAGTATAAAAATAAGAAAAATAATATTTATATCAAGACATCCACTGACATATATTAAAATCTTGTATATTTAATAAAATTATATATAAAAACTACATATATAATATAACTACATATATTATTATTTGTGGAGTGTGCACTTGTCTGTGCCCTTTCTTTAGGTGTTTTAAAATGTTAGAGTAAATACCTCATTTCTATTATGGAGGAACTTAATGAGGTATCAAGAAAATGCTGTTTATGGTAAAGGTAAAACTTTTAACAAAACAAACATTTTTTCCATGTTGCTAGGATCATGCAGGAACTGCAGTAATAATTTTTGTGAGATTTATTCATGAAACACTTCCAAGGGTAGCAGATATAGTAAAAAGTACTTTGCTAAGGAGGAAGGAGTATTATATATATGTAATATATAATTATATATAATTTTTATATAAAATTATATAAAATTTATTTTTACCTCTTTTAGAAAGATTGGACCAAAAAAGATAGTCTTAATAACAACAGACCATTTCACACAGCTGTAATTCAAAACTGCCAACAAGCTAACCTGCAGCAATTGCCTTTAAGGGAGCCTGCCTTTTTTAACCTATTCAATCTACATGATTTGGAGAGAATTTCGTCTGTGGGTCTGTCAGTTATAACATTAAGTTGACCCCATCATTGTTGACCTGACCCTAAGGGTCCTGAAAATTGCAAAAGTTGTACTATAAAGATCAGAAGGTCATTTTTTTTTCCAGGAAGGAGAGTAGACAGAGAGAAAGGTTGGCAGAAGATACCAAGGGTAAGAAGGCAGGCAATGCTTCTAAACTTACCTTCTCGTCATGAAGAGATCTGCCCCCACACCCCAATCAGAGCACTTTTCTATCACTTGGACTCCAATCAGTTGGAAGAACTGGCTTTTCTGCTCATGTTCTAAGGGTTAACATCATATCTAAGTTCTCTCATGCTGTCACCAGGTGAAGGACAACCTCTTGAGCAAGGTTGCACTCATTGTCAATGGCATTTCTCTTTGTCATCTTGTCTGCTTTTTGTCTAATTTTTGACTAGTCTAGTTTTTGACTTGTCTAGTTTTTGACTAAAAATTTAATATGTGCAAAAAATAGATCTGATAAATTTCTAATTAATGAATCAGAGACAATTATTTAAAAGTGTTAGAATGAGAGAACCTTTTCTCCACCATAATTTAACATGGGAATATGTCAGCTGGAAGCTACTAGGTAAATCTCAATAAGGAAATCTTGCATGAATCAAACCAATACCAAAGTGGAAGAACCAAAATACAGAGAATGATTTCCTTGAACCACATTGGTTAGAGGGAAATTTCTCAAACAGATAAAGTTTTCTTCTGGAATGACTACACAATGGCATAAGGTGGGACCTATAAATTTGTATAGGATGTATATATTTGAGTATATTTTTAAAATATTCTAGGCTATGCCAATGTAAAGTTTTATTCTCCAACCCTGGTGACATCTCTCTTCTATGTAGTGCCAGAAGGATCCAGTTCAATTCTATCCCCTTTGCAACCTCAGCCCATTTTCCCTACTCTCTCTTTACTGGCTTACAATTCTCAACTTGAAGTGCCACATCTTTTTCTGCTTACATTTAATAGGTTAGAACTGGTAACATGGTTCAACTGGATTTGTGAATGTTGAGATACCTGCATTTCCTACAAGGTTAATGGTAAATGGTATTAGTTTATGTAAGGGTAGTTGATTGTTTGTTGATTTACTTACTCTTGGAGAGGAGAAAATAATTCCAAATTGAAAACCAATATATCTCTCTTATTATTCTGACATAGGACCCTTCCATAGCGGAGGTCAAGGTGGAAATTTTTCAAGCTGATTGTGAATACATAAAAAAGGAAAAATCTATTAGAATAAAAAAATAAATATGCCTTTTATAGTTTTAATGTATAGGAAAGGAAATTTTACATCAATGAGGGAAAGGCCTATTAATTTCTGAAATGCCTTCAATATTATAGAAGTATATGAATCATATATGAATTATATCACTTTATATTTAGAAAAATGATAATACATTTAAAATATAATTAACATGTGGACTTATTATCACTTTTGTGAACTTATCACTTTAGAAAATTTTAACATTTAAAATTATGCCTCTGTTTCTTACATCTTTCTTTTACTCCGGTATTGATAAGAGTTAATTTATCAAAGTGGGACATATTTTGAAGTACTAATAACTATATACTTTCATGGAAAATATTGTTTTAATATCAGGATATGTTTAGTATTGTACATAATCTATAATTGGGGTAATGATTTCCTGGAGAGAATTGGGCCACTAGAACTATTTTTTTTAAATATATATAAAATGGATTGCAAAGAAGATGTATGTATATATATGAAATTATGAAAGCAAATATGCATTAGTGTATGCACATACACAAAAACAAATGCAAATATTTTAATAACCCAGATTGTGCAGCATTTTTCTGTATCGACAATGTGGTTTTATTGACTATAGATCTAATACATCTATATAGCTGGCCTTCTGTATCTGTGGGTTCCACATCCATGAGTGAACCAACCAAGGATCGAAAATATTAGGAAGAAAAATGTTTCATATTGCTGACTTGTACCATGAAGTTAGACCTGCAGTTGTTGCACCTATCCTGAACATGTACAGGCTATTTTCTTGTCATTATTCACTAAATAATACAGTGTAACAACTATTTACACTGTATTAAATATAATAAGCAATCTACAGATGGCTTAAAATATATTGAAATATATGCATAGGTTATATGCACATACTACCTTATTTTACGTAAGAGACTTGAGCATATGTAAATTCAGTACCTGCAAGGGATCCTGGAACCAATCCCCCTGCAGATACTGAAGGATGACTGTATATCCACACACATACATTTGCAATATACTTTTATAAATTATTTTTGTATTCCATATATACGTTAATGCTGACTTTAGAAACATCTTAGAACTAGTGGTCTTTAACCATTCATTAGGTATTTGAAGATCATGAAATCAAGTAAGTTTATTTGCTTTCTCATTATCAAAAAATGTGATATTGAAACTTGTTCAAATAAATTAAAATAATGATAAAAAGAAGAGCAAGACTGGAAAAAGTGGATACACACAAACAGGTTGTAGAATATGAAAGTTAATATAAGTATTTTTAAGGATTGTGATGATGTGACACTTACATTTATGAAATATGAATTAAATTGTTACTTCCTAATAATTTACATTAATTAACTTTTGTATATATAAAAGAGTTTTTTGCTTAGAGATAAAAAATAAGTAGACTGATTGCAGAATACCTCATCAACTAATTTTAGAAACTGATTTTTGAGAGTTGACTACTTCTAAGTATTTCTCTGTATGTCCAAATATAAATAAACTCTTGTACAAAAGGTGGAGCTCATTATAGATTGTGTATCACAGGATTTAATACGAAGTCAAAATATATTTAAAATTGAGAGGGTTACAGGAAAGAAGTACCAAATTATGGAGATAAAGAAAGACCTTCTCAAAACACTTAAACCAATAAGTGATTTGGAGAGAATATGTAAACAAATCCTGGTCACAGACTTACAGGAATTGGAATAATTAAAATGAATGAATATCAATAATGCCATTTAATATTTTAACTAAGCTTATTTACAGAAAAATTAGCATAATGCTATGACATATTTCTGATTACATACAACATAAATATCACACTAAAATAATTTAAAACTAGATCTAGTCTCTTGTGACATGCTCCTATACTTACTGTTGAGTCATTTTTAAAACATTTGTATATACATCATTTACCCATTGGTAAATTATATTTTGGTATTTCACTTAAATCACTGTTATAAAATGTACTCATGATGCAGTATTATAATATTGGAGATAAAGAAAACTATATAAATTAGCATTAGTGTTTTGTCTTTATTCATCACCAATTTTGTCTTTTATAAGCTAAAGGAAAATAGGGGAAATAGGGAGAAAGCTCTTAAGTTTCCCAGGATCAATTGCACTGCCAGTGTTGTTAATCTCTCCCTATTCAAAAGAGTACAGAAAGAAAGCCCCTAAAACAAAATTAGATGAAAATGTAGTAAAGACTCCAAAAATTACTAATGGAGTTATTGATAAAGCCCTAATACCCGCTCTTCAGTGATAATTTATTAACAGTTAAACCTCAGAGTATCCTGAGAGGATGCATTTTTGGAGGCAAGCTGTGGACATGTGGAGTCAGTATTTTGAATGAACAGTGTTAGGTGAAGTGTGGGTGGATGTTAGCATCTCTTTTCTTTAGAAATGTTTTGGACCGCTACTGTATAATACTGGGAAGAACAAGCAGATTCCTGTAATTATGCCACACAACCCCTCCCATTGTAGGCAACAGAGATTTTACACACAGAGCAAGTGAAAGGCTGCATTTTCAGGGACCATTTCTTTAGTGAGTAACAACAGTGGTAAAATAATAGGCTCTTTTATTTATAGAGTTCCTTAATTCAAAGAGCTAAAAGGAAGCAGTAGTCATGATCTCATTAATGAGCAAAGCAACTCTGTGAGAAAACATAGAACCAATAAAAATATTCTGGATATAGGGAAATTTGGGCTTATAAAATTGCTTGTGAGAACAAACCATCTTTATGTCTGTATGTGATGGGAACAGTAATGGGAACACAACACTTTTTCCCTGAACAAGCAACACTCAACACCTCCCAAGCAACCTCCTGCGGGCTGCTTGGTAACACAAGGTGGTGGTCATTTGCCTTTGTGTGATTTGCCTAAGATTCTAATTGGGTCACAAATGGCAGTAATATTTTGCTATGGTTATAATAAATCTCAGATCAGGAGAAAGTCAACTACATCATGTGTTTTATTGAGAGAGTCCAGGTTCATTCATTTTCTGTGTATTTAGGAAAATAATTTTGAAATTCCATATTAGTGGTATCCATGAAGTCCTAAAGATAAAGATCAAAGATGAAGACTATTGATAGGCAAATACACTACTCTTGGAGAATTATTGAAAAGTGAGTAGATTAATACATGCTAAAATTCTATGTTTTTTCACATACATTCTCCTGAACCAATTTTCACAAAGTAACAATGACTGAGGCCTACTCTTTCAATACCCATTGATGTCTTTACTGGAGAATAGTGAAATATGTAATTATTTAAGCATTTCAAATAGCTAATTCTTTTATACCTAAGAGATACATGCAACAGCAGTTGTTTTTCATCACTTGAACAAATTGAGAATGATTCTCATATCCATGGTTCAATAGTCAGCACTGATTAAAAGATGTTTTGCTAAGGTAAGAGCACGTGAACTTACAGTAAATACATGTCATCAGCCAAGACATTTAGATACTATAGTTGAGATTGAGCACTAATTTTAGGGTTATTTTTCCCTTGAAAATTCACAATATTCTCCCATTTTCTTACGTTATAAAAGGAGATATTTAATAATATTTATCAATTAATAAGACAAATGATTTAAGAGTAATTATAAATTACTGACATTTTATGCTTAAGTAATTTCTAATTTTCATGGGGAAAGCCAAGTAATGATTGGGTGACAAAAAAAAAGGAGAAAGAATGTTTAAGTAGTGATGTGAATAAAATTTGGTTCAGTTAGAAATCAGTTAAATAATGTCCATCTAAAAATAACCTATGTGGTGAACTTGTCTAAGCCCTTTTCCTTCTACTTGAAAGCCATTGACCAGACACCGGAGCACAGAGGCTAAATGATTTGTTCTGTCACATGAGGAATCTGATTTCATCCTCTGTAATATTCATCCATAATTCTATAGTTAACATGTCACTTACATCTTTAGAAAATTATTTAAATTTTATTGCAAATAGAATCTCAAACATTACTTTCTGAAATCACTTTCTTCCCTTTGTGAGGTGTCAGAATTATCTTTTCCTTTGTTTTTCACAAAAAAAAGGTGAAAATAATTTAAGTTCTTTATTTTCATTATGCAATTTGTCTACCAATTACTGTCCATCGTTGCTTTTTTTACAGATATGATAATCTTACTGAAATTTGTGTTGAAAACCTTTTTTTATTGACAAGCTCTGTTGAAGTTACTCCAATATATATTGTCTCCCTGATTTTTCTCTTATTCGATTAAGCCAAACCACTCAGTTTAGAATTAAAAAATAAAATGGGTAATATAACCTTCACTGGTGTGCCTCAGTTGGTTGGAGGATTGTCCCATATACCAAAATATTGCGGGTTTGATTTCCAGTCAGGACACATATGTAGATTGCAGGTTTAATCTAGTCTGAATGCAGTCTGGGTTCATACAGGAGACAACCAACCGATGTTTCTCTCTCATATTGATGTTTCTCTCATTCTCACTCTCACTCTCACTCTCTCCCTCTCCTTTCCCCTCTTTCTGAAAGCAATGAAAAAATGTCCTCAGTGAGAAGTTAAAATAAATAACTGAGTAATACAATGTATTCTTTATATTCAAACTTACTTTCTCTTAAAGGGTGTTGTTAATATTAAATAAAATTATATATAGTCTAACACACAGCAAATGCCAATAAATTTAAGTCCTCTTCTCCCACTATTTGTAAGAAAAACTGGCACAGTAAATATTAGTCTAAACAGGTTCATCTTGGATATAAAAGCAAATAGAAGATTGTTGTTTATTTAATGTGAAAATCCCCATAAAATAACAAGTGTGAATATTTATTTCATACATGACTTTTACTGAAATCTAAGTTAATTATCCATGTTTAAAAAGTAAGAATAAAGGTATGATTTATGATTTCATCTAAAATAAAAACTAATATTTATACTATATTATTTCAAGTGAAATGTACTTTAAAAGCTCTGCTTGAAAAATGATAATATTTTGTACAAAATTAAATATATAGTTAATGTGTAAATATATGTGTTTGAATAATTCTTATATTGGTTTTTTGTGACTATATAACAAATAGCCACAAAACTGAATCACTTGAAGCAACTTATACTAATTATCTAATATTTTCAATATTTTCTTTCTTTTGGTTAGAAATCCAAATAGTGCTTAGCTAAGTCCTTTGCTTTATAGTCACTTACAAGACTGTAATAAAGGTGTGGGACAAGGACCGGAACATTCCTCTGAAACATTAGCAGGAGGAGGATGTGCTTCTAAACTCACTCAGTAGTTGTTTTCAGCATTCAGTTCCTCAATTCTTTGCAGCATGGACCTCTCCAAGGTGGCAGTCAAAAGCTAGTAAGAAGGAGTCTTTCAGCAAAATAGAAGTCATAACATTTCTAACCTAATCATAGGAGAGGCATTCAATTACCTCTACTGTATTTCATTGGTTACAGGTCATTAGGTTTAACCCACCCACAAAAGAGGAAATTTCACAAGAGAATACTTTAAAGCGATACTTGAAACATTTTCTTGGTAACCAAAAAGTTAAATGGAAACTTAGGAATTTGTGTTATGCCTAAGAGCTGATGTACAAAATTGAGGCATAATCTAGAAAAAAATTTGTCAGGGAGACAAATGGGTGGCCAAGACAATTATGACTTAATTCAAACTCATCTGAAGTAAAAACCATCTAACTCTAGTAGACAGTATAAGATTTAATTGAGATGTCAGAGGATCTGTCGAAGTTTACCCATTAAGAAAAAATTTTCCCATGGCGTATGCATGTTTTTTCTTAAATTAATTTTGGTTTTATTTTTTCTGATTGCTGCAAATAAATCCTTGAATTAATCCATATCTGTATGTGCGTGCTCTGATCCCTTCTTCACTTTACATTTTGGTTCTATTCACTAGTCATGTGCCTTACACAAGACATTTCAATTTCTTTACTTGAGTTTCCTCATTCTTAAATTACAAGAATGTTTAAAACTCAGTTATTACACAATATACATATTCAGTAAATGATTACTATTATAATATAGATTTTTACCTATACCTCAGATATTCTCATAGAGGCTGAACTGATTTATTCATATATTCATCCAATTGTTAGCAAAGATTTATTGAGTGCTAACATAGTTCAGTTGATGATTACATACTGTTTTGTACTGAGGACACAGAAGATGACATAACATTAACATTTTTAACATCATGGCAGTTTCTATTCTAAAGGCAGGAACAGGATATTATGGCAACTCAGAAAAAGGTTGCTGACAGTCTAGGGACTTACCAAATGTTTGCAAAACTTCTGAACCATATCTAAAATAATGAGGAACCGGTGTATGAGGGGGACATGGTATCCCTGGTAGGTAAAATGGCACATGAAAAGGTGTCAATGTATGAGTCATTCAGGAATGCATAATTAATTCAGAAAAAATCCTGCTTCTTATAATTGGTGAATAAGTACTTTTGGAGACCCTATAGTAGGTGAGTCTAGAAGGGTAGAAGAAGTGAAACTCATGAAAGGCTTTATGTGTTTATCAAAGAATTGTATATTTTATCAAAAAAGACAAAGATAGGGAAAATGTATGAGTTTCTTTTCAGAAACAAGGAAAGACATTACTATGGTTGATTAATTCAAAGTAATATCTGAACTATTGTAGTTTGTGCCTACTAGGATATTTTCCAATGCTAAAAAATATTAAAACTACTCTGAATTGGACTTGGTCTTACTTAGCCTGACCTCTGTATATCTTGAGTAGAAGATTTAGCTAAAATAAGAGGTCAGCTTATAAGACTGGAAATGGGAAATAATTGTATAGCATATTTTCAACCTTAATACAATTTTTGAATATATGTACAGCTAATCTTCAATCTATGGAAAGTAAAGAGTAATAAACTTAAAGAAAAATTCCATCTTTTAAAATTATTTTTAAGTATTACATAGATTTATTAACAAAGTAAATTTATAGATGAATGAAAGAAATTATGAACTCTAGCCTTAGCAATGAATGATAAACTAATATAAATTGCAAGAGAAAGAATTCTAGTTTATAACTAAGAAATAAGTAAATATATAAAAATGATCAGTTTTGTAATTAAAGTTGAAATCAAAGCTTTATAATAAGTATAATTGCTACATGAAATGGAGAGAGAAGTCAGCAGTATGTGGAATTTCAGGCAGTTAAATGCTCAAATTAGTGAATTCTGTAGTATGTTTGTGGTAGACAGTTAGACAGGCATGAACCAAGTATGAATAATAAACTAGATATGGAATGTCGCCAGGGTAGAAAACCCCAGGTACTTAGCAACAGGAAAAATAGGGTAAATGAGGACCTTGCCCCCAGGGTGACCTTTCTTCCCCTAACATATCTCTGGTAATATGGTTTAGATCCCCTGACCTTTCATGTAGCTGGGCATGTGGTTCAGACCCTCTCCTGACCTTTCCTCCCCTGGTATGTCTTAGTTTTGTGGTTTAAGACCCCATAGAGAAGGAACGAGGGGCCAGAGAATAGCCTCATGTGAATCCCACATAAACCCTTGCACAACCACCTGCTTAAGCACTGAGCCCGCTGGACAACGAAGGTCTGATCAGCATCAAATAATCTGAGGAAAAAAGCCTTAAGACCGTTGACCGCAGAACCTGAGTTTTGGTCAATCTAGAGAGAGCATCTAGGCCTCAGTTGTGCTTCAGCTCCAGGCCCAGAAAAGGAACAAGATCAGGTGGATGACACCATGGCTAACATCAGGACTTGAGGCAATGACTGATGACCCCCTCTCCTAGCACAGACTAATCAGTAGAGACCATAACCCTTAAAGGGCACACCTGGGAAAGCTGATGAATATTCTATCGAGAGACTCCCCTGGGATCTCCCCTAAGATTTCTGCCTTTAAAAAGGGGATAAAAACCCTCAAGACAGGGGCCCCAGCATGGATTTCCCTATGAAGCACACTCGTGCCTTTCCCTGCCCCCTTCCCCTGGTGCATTTTCCCTGTCTCTCTCTCCTAAGCTCCAAGGATTCTTCTTTTGCCTCTGTAACTTCTTTCATGAGCCCATTTCTTCTATAGCTCTTTTTTTTCTACTTCTGTAACTTTCTAAATAAACTTTCTCTTACAGTTTAGTCTTGGGTATGAATTCTTTCTTAGCCAGAACTCAAGTACAGTGGTTGCTGGCCCAAGGTTCAATTGCTGGTAACATTCCGGTGCCATTTTGCCACAAACATGTTTGTTATACCTCAATAAATTTGTTTAAAAATCTGTTAAAAGTAAATAAAATACACTAGTCTTCTCTCAACTCCCCAAAACACAGGGAAAATAATTTTATCAGGAAGCAAGAAACTTAAAAAAAAATGAGGGTGGTTTTCTTCTTAACCAATCAGTATGAGATTATGTAATATCTGAATCTTGGAAAAACATGGAGATAAAGGGAGATAAAGAGAGATAAATAGAGAAAAATTAAAGACTCATTTACCTTTTTCTGATATCAATTTTGGTTCAGAAATGTATACGTCCTTTCTTTTAACTAACCATTTTTCCTATTTTTGTCTACATTCTTCTGATGTAATACACTTCAAATTCTTTTTTTTTTTTTTTTTGCAAAGGAGCTGAAGCTCAGCTCTTCTAAGATAATTACACCTAAAATATACTATTTTTAAGACATTTTTCTATATAGCGAATATGTGTATGTAGGGTATGATCTGTAACTGAAGGCCTAGAAAATACATTATTGTTGAAAACCATGTAAGTTAAATTCACGGTGAAATTGCTTTCTATTATGCTATAGACACCTCATCAGAAAAATGATTATTCAGTACTGAAGCAGTAAAGTTATATATAACTTTGAAACACTCCTCCCTCTTGATGTCTTAAAGGACAAACTAAACAAAGATGGCTGAGGAAATAATCCGACATTTTGTTTTAGGATAAATTCATGTTTATACAAAGATAAATCAAACTAAAATTATTAGAATTTATTCTGAAAATCTGTATGATGACAAAATTTAAAAAATTAAATAAGGTAAATGTCCTATTAAGGTAGAAAATCCATTGTCAATCCATGGTCAAAATATCCAATATTTAAAAACGATTATTTAAATAGATTGGCGATTCATCATTTCCACATAGGTCTCTAGATATTTGATACCAGCAATACTGAAATAATTACTAACTATGAAGAGTAAAACTAAGTCAATTTATCAAATCGGTTTTTTGTTTTCATGAAGTCTACAAGAGCTGAGGTGATTTCAAAAAAATATTAAAGAAGAAAAAAGTTAAATTCAAATGTGAGTAACTGAAATCAATCCCAATGTTCCTTGAGTTGTATAGTTATATAAAAGGTGAGGAACAGACTCAGAAGGAATGCTCTAGTTTGCATGCTATATATCTGCTTTTCAGGTCTTCCATAATGTTCTACATGAGTATTGCAAACCACAAGCTTCTGTGCAACTTGAATCACTCAACTAAACATCAGGACAATGTTCTGACTATCCAATTTCAGCAGACTAATAGGAGAAATGCAGAATAAGTTATTATATTGCAAATGCAATTGTTCATGTAAACTAATAACCTAAATATTGGTCTATGTCATAATAATAATCCACTCTAAAGGACAATTTAGCTTACCTTCAGCTTCTCTGAAGCTATAATTAGCTTCAAATTCAATTTTAGGTTCTAATTTCTTTAAATAGAAAAGTTATATGTAAAATTAATGCAAACTTTACAATAGAATGCTTTTATTATATAGTCCTAGGCCAACCAGGAGACAGGGACTAATTTCCTGGTATATTTTACTGAATGTACTAAAAATAATAAATGCCCACCATGAGATTTAAAAATCCACTTAAAGCCTCTTCATCAAAAGCCAGAGTTGCAGAAATCAAGTTTTTCCACACATAACCTCCTAAATAAACTTTGCAGTAATTAGGAGTCCATGATGAGAACATTGCATTTGGGAATAATAAGGGCAGAGGCAGGAAGTGCTTATAAACTTGTCCTGAATTTTAACCAATAATATGAGCAAAAAGAATTTAATGCTCATCAAAGTGTATTTTCCTATTTATGTTAAATCTTTTAAGTCACATATTTAAAATGTGACACATAATGCATTTATATTGCCATCCATCAAAAATAATTTAATATATTTTATGAATATGATCAGTAAAAGATTTGTAATAAATAAATAAATTTCACAGATAGAAATGCAGCATTATTTGACTACTAGTAATTTTAGCAAGAGGAAAACAACACTTTTTAAAAAAATTTTTGAAAAGTTTTTTTACTTTTGTATTTTCTTTTTATCTCTCCACACTCACACAGTGTTGAGATCAATGATAATATGACTTTACCCTTAATTCAAGTTTTGTTTTAAAGAAAGCAATATTTTTTAAGAAATTGATTTAACATTGTAGAAGAGAGTTATATTAGTCTCTAAATGACCCCTTCTAAGAGCACTCACTGCCCAGATGCTGGAGAGTGATTGCTGAAAAACTCCAACAACCCACACTGGGCTTGCCTCAGCCTCCTAATAGGTGTCCTTCTCCTTTATGGAACCCCCTAGCCAATGTCTAGCTCTTTCACCCAACGTGGTGTTCCTCTATGGAGCAATCTCTACTTCAGGGCCCCCCTTTGGGCTGGCATGTCTGCATTAATTCCCTACAGATAGATTTTTTAAAAATCTGAGGGAAATTAACAGGCAAACAAAATGACACGTGAGAGTCAGAAAGTCTCTTTAGTAAATTATAATAAACTCATTTTATGCAGTGGGTAAGGAGAAAATGCTATATATCAACTCAAGAGATTAACAGTCACAGTAAACTTAAAAGATGATTAAATTCTTAGCCCAAACAACCTTATTCCAAGATAAGGTTTCCAACTCAGGCAGCCTAAACTGCTGAAAAATAGGACAAGCATAATTTTGTGGTGGACCTTTCTCTGTGTGGAAGGATAACAAACAAATCTTTCCCCAGTAAGGTAATAAGTATCTCTTTCGTGAGCCACCCCCACCTCATTTTTGGACTTATAAGCAGAGTTAATTCACATTCCAAAGAAATCTGAATCATCTAGATGTCACATGAAACAACACATTCATCCACTATATCCATGGAATCATGCTGATTGCACAAAAAAAGCAAGATGTAGCTACAATGCTGGAAGACTTGTGAGACATGTATGATTCAAGGGTGGGATTAAGCATTGTTGCAGAAGCACTTCCCTTCAGTTCACACCTAGCACATGGTTTAATAGGTGGTTCCAGATGGTCAGATACGTAAGAGAAAGCCAGAGCTTGGTTGTGGATTGGGTTCTCAGTAAGTGTATATAAACTAAAAATACAGAATGACTGTATTATATTACTGTATATAACTGGATTTGACAGACAGGAGCGGAGTGAAAGTTTTTGTAGTGGGTAGAGCTTTGAAAGATGCACTTGATCACCCATGTTGTATAGGAGACAAAGTAGCATAAGTGATGAGTAGCCTATCCATGTGTCAGGCCAGAAGGGTCCATATTAAAAGAACAGGGGAAAAAAGGCTCGTGTTAGAAACATGTGATAAATATGTTTATGAAAATGGACACAGAATGTGAGTAATTTTAAATTATATATTAACATCACCAGAAAGCACCTACCACATGCAAGTAGACAGAATGACTCAGCCAGCTGATATTAACCAGCATGTTGCAATGATCACTCTAGTCCTGAAACAATAGGCAGACAAACAAAGGGGTCACAGTGACAGTGAAAGAGGCTATATATTGGCCTTCCAGCATGGATTCCAAAATAGCAAGGCCAATTTACCAACTGCTGCCTCCAATTATCCTGCAACAGGTTGCTATTGTTCGATGTGACAGTATTCCTTGTGAAGGCTACCTAGCCACTTGGTGGCAAGATAACTTCATTAGGATTTTTCCATCATGAAAAGGACATTGAATTGTTCTCAAAGATATGAACATATATTCTTCAAATGTATAGTTTTGACTTTACTGCCTTCAAGATCTCAGCCGATATTGCTTTCTTTGGATGTTCAGGATGCCTGTTCCACGTAAATGGAACCTCATGCAACATAGCATCGGACGAGAGAAACAACTTTACAGAGGTGTAGACCCATTACGGTTACTGTGTATTATCTGGTTCTATCACATGCCATACTACTCAGTAGCTACTAGCCTGCTGGAGCACTGGGATAACCCACTGAAGGCGCAGCTGAAGTACCAGTTTGGAGGCAGTACACTTATAAGATGAGATACCATCTTCCAGGACATGTGCATATATTAGCTCAGAGACTTTTATATAATGATATGCCCCAAAGAAGGTTAATGCATGAGTTCAGGAACCAAGAGGTAGAAGCAGTCATAAGCATCTGTACCATGTCTCCCAACAATTCACCCCCAGACATTGTGCCTTCTATTTCTGCAACTCTGATCTCTGAATTGCTAGAGTTCCTATTCTTTAAAGAATGCACACTCTTATGGAATTTATTGAACTACTACCAATATTGTCATCTGGTCATTCTGAGCTCCCTATGTTCAATAAATAGTAGGTAAGAGACTTCACTGTTTGGGGGGAGTAATTGATCATAATTAAAAAGTGGAAGTAGAGGTGCTCTTTCACAGTGGAAGTATGGGGGATTATAATTCAGTGATGCACTTGTGTTTTTTATGGTGCTTCCTTGCCAAACATGAGTGGACAAGGGCAGAAACGCCATCTGAAAAGTTGATGAATAATAGGAGCTCAGACCTCTCAGAAATGAAGGTTTATTAACACAAGCAAACAAACCAACAGAAATGATAACTGAGGCTGATTAAAATTTGGAATGAATAAGTAGAACAGGTGATGATTATCATTTATGACAGTGAGACCAACTCCAGTGATGAACACTAAAGTTTACCCTAATAATACCCCTTTCTAAATCTTCCCTCTTGTAGAATAACTCACTTGGGGTAGGGGGAGACTGGTTTTTTAATGTGCATAAGACTGTGGATCTGTGTTGTGTAACTAAGGTCTCACTGCTCAGCTCCCAGGATTATGTTTAGCCGACAAACTCTAGTTCCTAGTTTCTTCAGGATCTACTTCAGTATTAATTCTGAGGCCAGGCTTTTCCATGAGCAACCTCTGGCCAATAACTGATAGAGTCAGTGGCAGTCAAAGTCATTTCCTTCTTAGAGTGGCCCACGCAAAGGCTGAGTAAGGAGGTGGGGCAGTGGCATGGACATTCCGCCCAACACAGAAGTCCTCCAACAGGCTCGTTGTTTGGAGAGCTCACAGTGGTGTTGCTAGAGACCCTGGTAGGCCTATAGCTTGGCCTGACACTCCTGCTATTTGCTGTTGTTGCTCTGTTTCTCGTTGCACTAGTTACCCCTTAAGAAACCTTTTGCCCTACTTTGTCTCAACATTAGCTTCTCAAAACCCTAACCTCAATGGCCTACTATAATTAACTGGGAACAACTTTCACTATTTTCCACAGAGACCTTTTGATAGTATTTATCCATTCACCTTTTTTCTATAAATCTTTAAATATTTTTTTCACAATCTAAAGCATGGCACTAGATTCTCTCTATGGAAGTATGTTGGGCACATTGGTTATTCTCACAAGAACATTGACCCGAAGAAATGAACAGAATAGTACAAGTAATAAAATCAATTCATAAATAAAAATGTGATGGTTATCAATGATAAACATTTAAGAAAAAATTATTGTGAGTGTTCAGATAGGCAAGTCACTGCTGAGGAATAAGAGCAGGAGACATAAAGGATGTGGCACGTGATCTGAACTAGAAAAAAAGAGTGAGGTTATGTTCTGCACACAGTTACGGCAGGATCAAGGTGAACAAAAGATGCAGTGTGGCTTTTATCTTTTCACATATCTAGACCAGCTGTTTTCAACCTTCTTCATCTCATGGCATATACAAACTGATTACTAAAATTCTGCAGCACACCAAATATATATATATATATATTTTTTTGTCCGTCTGGTAAAAAATTAGGTATAATTTGGATTCACTCCCATTAACAGCTATTGTTTTGTTTGCTGCTGTCATTTTTTATTTGGCAATCTAAGGGAAAAGAGGTCTGTGCCCTTGATTAAACAGTGAAGTATTGCACATTTAAAGACAATTTTTTTGTGGCATACTGGTTGAAAATTGCAGATCTAGACACATAAAATTAAATAAAATTGGTGTTTGGTGTTTGGTTTTATTTATTTGAAAATAAAACATTTAAATTATGTCTTTTAGTATATGCAGAGTAATACTTTATTGTTCAAAGTAAAAATAAAAATTGAAGGTGTAGCGGAGAAAGTGCAAACCTTATGTGAATCAGACATAGTTGGATTTAAAGCATGACGTCACTCCTTACATTGTCCAGTATCCTCCTGCCCCGTCTCCTTCACTGTAGCCTGCTTCCTCTCAGCCTCCTGTTGCAGGGCTGCCAAAATGTCCTTCGTGTATCTTGACTACTTTGTGGGGTCAAAAAGGCCCACTCTGCCACCATGTTGCAATCAGTTAGTGTTCTTGACATGAGTATATTGTAATTACTAAATAATACCAATATCTGACTTTTTACCAACCACTCCTGTTATAGTGTTAATTTCTTAAAGACTGGGCTAGTGTTGGAAAAACTAGTACCCGCATTGCCTTCGTCACTTTGCTAATATCACTTATCTTGCTAGATTCACTTTAGTATGATTTTTTTTGAATGAGTGATCCTTTCTCTGAGGATGCGCTAAAAGTCCCTTCTCTGTATTTCTAGTGCCCTTGTTGGATATGTTACTTGTTAACATTACTTCTTCTGATAATTGTATTGTTGTTGGCGTTTTTTCTTTTATGTCTTCTTGGCATTCTAAATAACAGAGACTACTTTTCTCCCACTTCTACAGGTATTTGTTTAAAGGTTTGTAGACTGGCATGTTATATGCATTCAGCAGAAGCTGTTGGAATAAGCACTGTAGAGTTTTTAGCATCTCCACATTCTAAGTCACAAATGTGCATAAGAAAACAAGATGAAGAAGGAAAAAAGATACAATCTAAAACTGAAGAAGGAAAAGAGATAATCTAAAATTGAGGAAGGAAAAGAGATGCGATCTAAAATTGATTTTCTGACAAGAAATGCTATTTAAATAGTAAGTAAAGGAGAGAAGTCTTCTGAATATTTCTCAGCTCTCAGCTCTGGAGCATCTGAAGCCTTTCCTGTCACTGGGAAATTTTTCAACATATGTGTCATGCATGAAGGCAAACTCTGTATCTCATTGTAGGATTTAAAAAGGCCAGCTACAGACTTTTTTCAGCATTCATCAAAGCAAGGCAAAAGTTATAAGACCTAGAGTCAACTAGTCAGTTGACTCTATCCTACTTCACCTTACTTTCAAACTTGAATCAGGAGCTAGTTCAAAGGAAAGGGGACAATAGAGAAAGCACCCTGGTGGCGATGGCAGTGAAGTGGGGGCATCCAGGCTCCCAGTTTAGAAGCACGAAAAGCATTCCTTCTCTGGAAGCAGCAGCTACAGCAGGGCAATCATCTGGGTCCTCAAGGACCTAGTTCTGGATTGTGATTTCTATTGATCTAGTAGCTGCCTTCCTCTCATGTTTTTAATCATTTCCAAAGTCGGCTGTTAACCTTGGCAGTCACAGTGTTAGCCACCAAATATTCACTCAGTGTATTTGCATTCTGTGTAAATGGGACAAAGTTATTTTTTGCTACTTGCGTCAGAGAGCACTGACTAATCTGGAGAGATGATGCATGAGCAGAGCCAGTTGAATGAGGAAAAATAGAGCAGGTGGCTTCAGAAAAGTCAAAAACTTAGCTGGACCCCTGCACTCCTCTCTTGGCTTCGCTTTCCATGTCCAAACTTCTAGCCAGCCCTACTGTCTGATTCCCTAAAACAAACACTGCAAATATATTTTATTTTCCATCTCTATTACCATGACCTTGGTCCAAGCTGCACCTCTCTCTTATTTTAACTAAATGTTTGTGTAAATGTCCTTTCTAGATCCCAAATTAATTAAAAAGCTTTTCATAAACCAGTGGCTAAAACGTTTGGAATTCCAAGAGAGGGCTATCAATTAGAAAGCTTTGTCAAAAACTTTATTTTCTACTTAAGATGGCATTAAGTATTTAAGTAGATATTAACTACAATGAATTTTCAGTCCTCTTTTCTTCAGACCTTGAAGTTGTAGGTGAATTGCTAAAGCCTCTCTATTTCCAACTCTCATCTATGGAAAGCAGTTTATAAATAAGTTCATCTGTTGTCAAATTCTCTGGAAAGAAGTGGGTTACTAATTTTTTCTCTCCTGCAATTGACTGATTCACAATGATATGTTATTAAATTTTTTCTTTATTATTTAGAGCATGTAAGGACTGGTTTCTTATATTTCTTGGAGAAGAGATTGCAATGTAGCAAGTCTGGAAAATTCTCATAACATAGACGAATATATAAAAACTACAGAACACTTCCTCTCCTGGTTATTACTTATATAGCTAGTTTATAAGCACATAAAGTAAGCAACTTAAACTCTTCTATTGCTATGAGAAAACTTGGACATTTTGCTGGTTTGTAAGATGCTATAATTGAATCCATCTGTGCCTGTGAATTTCAATTTCTTTTTGTTTTCTTTATTTTTTATTACTTTTTGTGGAAGGTTTTTATAGAAAATGTGATTCTTTTAATAGGTATCAGGTTTTTCTAATTTTCCATTTCCTCTGCTGTCATCTTTAATAAGTTATACTTATATAGAAATTTGTCTTTTTTTTCACATTGTCAAATTTGAGCAATTATTCCTAATGTACTTTCTAGATATACTTTTGATGTCTGAAGAGCTGCAATGATATTATAGTAATATCACCCCTGATATTAAGTCATTTATCTTTTATTCTCTTATTGTATCAATCTTGGTAGATATTTATCAATTTAAAAATTGTAATTTTAAACAATCAAAATTCAGCTCCTTTCAGTTGATTTAGGTCTCCTTTTATTAATTTCTATGCCTATATTTATTTCTTTAGATTTTCCATTTTTATAAATACCAAAGGGAAAAATGTTAATATCCAAGCATTAATTTTGAATTTTAGTGTACAAGACAATAGAAGATGCAGAGGAGAAGTATTTTTCTTCTCATTAAAAAGACTTCTCTGAATTATGACATGGAGTTCTGCATATACCTCAGGGGCTAGATATTAATTAAATGACCTTTCCTATGAAAGACAAGTTATCAAATGTGGTCTTTATTCTTTTGGCCATTGACCCAACTAAAGATAAACCAAAAGGCGCTGAGAACACGTTCTGGGGTAAGCAGTGAGTAATCTCCACATCAAAGAGCATGAGGGAAATAGTTGAAGAAGATGTCCTCCGGGTTAGAGAGTGCATGGGTGGGAGGTAGCAGAAACCATTTGCTTTCAATGAAAACTTAGAGAAAATACTGTATGAAAACATTCAATAGCTATTATTTTTTGCTTATTTGCTCTAAAATGTTGCTTGTTTTCAATTAAAAAGTGTGTTTGCATTCCATAATCTAAGCTTATGTAACCAATTATATAATCCAATGTTAATTCTAGTTCGTGTAAGAAGTTTATATAATCTAAGCCAATTATTTGAAAACCAAATATTCATTGGCACAATTTTAATTCAAAAGAGGATTCTAAGCTGCTATCATTGAGGAATCTTCTACTATTCTGCACAATACAGGGATATTACAAACTCATGAAATATAGCTGGAGCACCAACAGTAGTAAGCGGTTAAATTTACTGTTCAAAAAATAAAATAGAAATAAAAATAATTTTAGTCTCTTTTTATTATTATTATATCATTAAATTCACCACATCCAAATGATAATTCAAATATAAGAAAAATGATTTATTTCTGAGTTAGGTCTATGTGAAATAATGATTGACTAGGTAGACGAGTGAGGAATAAACAACCACCTGGTGAGAAGCCACCTGTACTTCTGTCTGACTCTTTGAAAGCATTTCTCTTGCTATCATTATCACAGTGCTTAATAACAATGTAACAGAAGCTTTATCATCAGGATATCATGGGTATAGGCCCTCTCTACATGCTTCTGTTGCCCCTTAAAACATTTCAGAACTAAATGTCTTTATTAGGCATATTTCCATATCTGCTTGCAATACATGACATGGGTTTTTACAAATCTCTGAAAATACTTCAATATGTCAGTCTATAACCATGTTGTATATGCTAAAAAGCAATAAATGGAAAAATACTGAAATCAATGTTGTTCTCAATATGAAATCAACAATTCATTTGATTGTATTTATATAGTTTATTATTTCACTCTTAGATGTTTTATGTATTATTATTGAATTATTTTGCTTTGGAAGGTCAATCTATTTCAAAAGATTATTTATATATTAAATGTTTACTATAATAAACTTTGTCAATATTCCCTCCTTAATCTAATTAATTGTAGGGTTTGATTTATTATATTTTCCTTTTCTGATGTTATTCATTACTAGAAAATGTGTGTTAAAATACTTCATGAAACTGTAGAGATCCACTTCTGCCAATTTTGGCTGTACATATTGTAGTCTATTTTATGAACAGCAGAAAGTGAAGAATGGCTTGATCTCCCTGGTGAATTTTTTTCTTTTGTTGTTGTGTAAAGATCATTTAAACAAATCACAAATAATGCAAATATATTCTAAATAATTATAAAGATAGATTATGATATTAATATTGCTATTAAATCAGCAATCTAATGTTCTTTTGGTAGATCTGTTATTTTATTAGAATGATTATTTCCTTTTTTAAAGTTTCTGAAAACTTATATTTTAGTCATATCATTTTAAACAGTTTATATTATTTCTAATTTTTCTCATCCATAAATCTATGTCTCTAAATTAGTTAAATTAGTTCCCATTGTTATTATGATTTCCAGTATATTAACATATACTTTAAACACATTTTTGTACTTTCCCTTTATTTAATTTCACCTGTTTTTTTGGTTTTATTTTATTTGTCTCTTTCCTACTTTTTCTGGAGGAGCAGAAAAAAATTGATTTTTATTCTTTCCTATCTACTGATTTGATAGATAGATATAGATATAAATACAGATATATTTAAGAAATATGCATATTTTAAAAATTTCAAGATAAAGCTGATATAGTAAAATACTTTAATATTAGATGAAATTAAATGAGTGAAATTATGGATGTGGGACAGAAATAGCATATTAGTGCTCAGTTTAGAAATTCTGCTTAATAGGAGAAGATTGACAAAATTCTTGTATTCTCTTTAATCTGTGAAATATTTTAAATGTTTTGTTTTTACCTCTTTGGTTTTCATTGCCTCAAGAAAAGTGAAGAATAAGATATAAAACTTGCAGTACCTTCATTATAAGCATGCCTTTTAATTGACCTACAAAATTTGAGGGGAAAAAATAGATATTTTTCAATGCCTAGTTAGATTTTCTGTGTAATAAGAATAGCTGTGTAATAAGAAAAGCAAGAGAAGAGGACTTCACATAATCCTAAATTAAGGCACAGTTTCAAATTTTAGACCATATCAAGCTATTTTAAATCTGCATGTGTAAATCTTGGGGCTCTTTCCTTATTTTTCATTTGTTTTCCTATAATATTTTGGAATATATTATAAAACTTAAAAGGAAGACAGATACCCTTTATAAAACAATTCCTTTAAGAATGGGGTAAATTTGAATTAAATTACAAAGAGCTAAAGACTTCCATGGCCTTGTCTGTGGTCATTACTGCGGCTGGATTTCACAAGGTTCAAGAGCAAAGTGCTCCATGGTTTTCTCATGTAACCACTCAATTGACACAAATTTATGAGCATTGAGAGGCTCATTTCAGGTACATAGCAAACTGAATGAGTATGACTTTCATAATGTAACAAGTTTTTCTAATTAGCTGAAGGATGGCCTTATTATATTATTATATATTTCAATTAAGAACAATATAGCAGATCAAATTCACATTAAAGTTATGACACATAAATAGTTTTATGACTACTTCTGTGGGGCAAAAATGATGCACCCAGAAGGCAAACAATACCTGCAGATTGAGAGATTTTGCAATAAGATTTGTAGGAGGAAAGAGTATTTACAACTTCCATTTGTTAATTATTTAATGTGTGCCCAGTGCTGTACCAAACACTTTATATTCAGAACTCAAAGCTACTATAAATAGGAGAAAGAGGAAATTGGATTGTAAACTAAATTACTCGACGCTAAAGGCAGTGCATACCACAGTATAAGAGCAGTAACATAGACAAGCTTAAATCACATTCCCTCCTACCTAAATACTCTTTAGAATATCTATATGTTCACATTATTGGTTTTATGTGCCTTTCTATTTTTTAAAATTTATTTATTTATTTATTTTTTAGCAATCGGTTGTCTGGTCCTATTTCTTAGATAGACTTCCATGTCTATATACATCCATACCAACTTGAATAACACCTGCACTGTTATCCGTAAACCCATCCTGTCAGGTTCTCATTTTATACCACCGTTACTTCTCTTTGGTGACCTTGAGTACAACTTGAAATTCATTTGACACATGTGTTGTTCAGTCCTATTGCACCACACCTGAAATTTCTGTCTATTGTTCAAAATCGTTACCCTTTGGAGACTGGGTTTTTTCTTTTTCTGAAAACATTCTACATTCAAGGTCCAAATTCTTGTCCTGAAAAATAGTACGAAGGAATCTTGCACTTACATTTAAGACCATATGTAAATTATTCCTAATTTACATTTTCATATTGATCATCTAGCTTTCCCTATGAGCACTTTGATCCATGGTAAATACAACATCTAGGGCTTTGCTCCTTTTTTGCTTAAGCATTTTATTTTATTAAGCTGGGATTATAGGATTCTTACTGAGGTATGGCTGTGACATTTTAAAGGATTTAGAACTTTGTTATAAGTAAGGGTAGAAATTCAAATGTACAGAAGATGAAGTTTATTCCTAAGGCAATGGAACTACAACTGAGACTTTTTAATTAAGGAAAGTAATGAAAAATCATTTTCTGAAAATTATTCTGAAAAACTATATTCAAAATGAAAGAGCAGGACAGAGGAATCAGGTTGGGATCACTTCAGTCAACTGAATGTATACAGTGGCAGGGCGCTGCACTTAACCTGTAGCACTAGCAATGAAGAGGCAAAAATAATTGAGTGATAAAAAAAACAGAAAATTCTCCAGTTTCTGAAATCTTATTTGCTATGGGAGATAAAGAAGAGGTAATGATTAAGGACTATTTAAAGTTTTCTTGTCTGAATGACTAAATTGTGTTACATTTGAAATAATAGGAAAACAGGTATGGATTGGGGAGTGAATGATGAGTTTCATTTTAGGTATACTGTATTTTACTTTGAGGTACTAGAAGAAGGTTCCTATGAACATGTCTTACAGCCTATTCTAAAAGAAATGAAAGTTTAGAAGTCTACTTTAAAACTGTAAGTTCTGAAACTCATCTACATAGGTGTCCCAAGCATGGGAGACAAGAAAGTACAGTGGAGGTAATGTCTGCACAGAGAGCTGTTCTTGGATGTCTTTTACTTTGATGCAGAGGCTTTGAGCACATTAGTTAGAATTTTAAATACTATATATGGACATGGATGGCATATTGTCATAGGCATTTAAGATGCTAGTTGAAAGAAAATGAAGGTACTTAAGAGAGTTTAGAGAGTTAAAAACAGAAACAAGGCAGTGTGAATCCAGGGGAAGGCAATTTCCATGAGTGGAAGCCTGCATTGTAAATTTTGGTGTGAGGATGGTAGGAAAATGAAAAGAGCAAATATTTACTACCGCAATGAGGATTGCATTAGTGACCTTTGGGGACCAGTGTGTGAACATATAGGTTTGGACAAAAGTGTGTTTACAGTTGTGAGTATATTACAGAAACAACCCATTTTGGAGCCACGATACTGGTACCAAAATAATCCCCCTCCCCTGGCGTCTTTCTGTTTCAGGTTTGTCTTTGCCCACCACTGTCGTGTTAGGAATTGTGGCTCTTAATGTCACAGTTTGATGAAAAGGAAAGGAACGATTTATTAAAAACTTATACAGGTTTAGAGTAATGGCGGAATGTCGCCGTTAAATTTTAAAGTTCCTTTAAAACACCCACCAACACACACAGTCCTGCCTTCCCCCACTTTGCCCAGTCAGGCCAGTCTCAGAACATGCCAATCCTAAGTGCAGTCGTCTGGACGAGAAAAACAGAAGTCCGCAGCTCACTTCTCCCGGCTGCTCCCTGTAAACTGTGCTTGGCCGGGCAGGTCTCCCACAATTCCTAGGACCATCAGCTGCGTTCTGGGATCTCCAGTTCTTAATCCAAAACCATGTGGCACCTCCTCATGGCCTGCCAGCGAGAGTCCTTTCACCCCTTTTCTTCCTCCATGGTCTCACATTGTTCCCTGTCCCTCACGGCGACCCACCTTTTAGTTTAAATCCCAGCCTGGAACCTCCTCAGTAACCCCATTTCCAATTCCTCCCACAATCGGCTACACCTGCTAGCAGCCCCATTCTCTGCCTTTCTTGGCTGTCATAGTTAGTCCCAGCAGGCGTGGCCCCATGGCGTGGAGCAAACCATGTCCAAACTCTGGCACAGGCGCTGTAACCAAGGGAGCTGCCTCCCGGTCACATCATGGGTCCAAGTCACACCCATCTTCTGGCTCAACACAGGCTATGAAACTAGCCCGCTGTTATTGATATGCAAAGTAACTCTGCTGCTCTTCCCAAGTCCAGTCCTGTGGGGGGCTCTGTGGCCTCTCAGCCTATACCTCATTACAAGTATGCAAAGCAGGGTTTGGTTTTTTTGGGTGAGAAAGCAGGCTATATTTATTCAAAAACTATAAAAGGTTACATTATAAATCAAACGAAATTAGTTTTTAAAAGTTAAGTGACTTAATAGTGCCAACAATACAAGATAAATGAATAAAAATAACATTTAAAAAATAAATAAAATAACTCAGTTATCCAAATTCTGACCAAATCAACACTGCAATTAAATGTATAGAAGGTTATTATATAGCCCCGAAAGCAAAAGGCAATAAACAGAAATGTTTTGTCAATATAAATACTACATGAATATACAAATCTACAGTTTTAACATAACATGAATCAATCCAAAGTACAAGTGTTGGCTACCTTTTTTCAACATGACAGTAGTAAATGTTTTATGCATGGTAAAAACATACATAGTGTACAACCTCAGTACAGGTCTAACCTGTGTGAACCAAGTAGAACCCTTGGTTTTCTTACGTGAAGATGGACCTTTCAGAAAGAACCCAACTGAAGTAAATCCATTATCACGTGTATTGCAAAGATGACCCACAGAAATCCTTATCCTTTGCAACTGCAAACAGAGAACACACTGCCCAAAAATTAATATCAGAACTTTACTATGAAGGGTATTATAGTGACCTGACTGAAAAGACAAATTACTTATTTGTGGGCATAAATAGCAGAGGTCAAACTGAATGAAATAACATATGAGCTAAAAAATAATACAATTTACAATTGCTGGAGGCCAGAAAATTGAATACTGTGGGAAAGGTTCATTAGTCTGTACAAGTTGGTCTTGATAAAATACTGACTACTTATTATAATAAATTATCAACATTTTCATTGCAACACTATTTTCCTACACATATCAAAGTCTGGAGTTTATTAGTTTTTAAATTGCTTTTAGAGAGAGAGAGTGGGATGGAGAGAGAGAGAAACATCGATTTGTTGTTCCACTTATTCATGCATTTATTGATTGTTTTTTGTATGTCCCTTCACCAGGATCAAATCCACAACCTTGGCATAATAGGAAGACCTGTAACCAATTGAGCTACCCGGCAGGGGCTTGGAGTTTATTCTTGTATTTTTATTTATTAATTATTTTATTACTTTTATACAAACATCTTTAAGCCTACATTTTTTTCTACCCTGTATTTATGCAATATAAACATTAAATGCAGCAAAACACTAGAGTTTACATCTGTAGCTCCCAAAAGTTTATTTCTCTACGTTACATTTACTATTTCGATATGACATATGTCATCAATCTTTTAACCTCATTTGAATAATAAACTGAGGAGGAGAATCAGGAGACATGTTTTACAGATGTTGGGTTAAAGGCCAGAATTTTAAATTTGGCACACTGTTACTCGGGTATCAAAAGTTATGTTCTTTTATTGGCACTGGGTTAGCACTTTTTCTTTATGGTATGATCAGCTCATGCATGTAGTTAAGTGGTATATAAACAACAATTAGTTCAAATTAAACCATTCTTTTTAAATATGAAATCCACCGAGACATCTCATATCCCATAATTGTATAATTTACTTTAATTACATAATTTTTATATGGTGCTAAAAAAATTAGTAGGCTAACTTAGAAGCAAAGTGACTGAAGCTCATCTCAATTTAAAATATAATGATCACATTACTAATAATGAGATTAGTGCTAAATTTTGGAATTGTATTCCCTGGGAAATTTATGAGTTTTCCCTTAAACAACTTTAACAACATTCAGAGGAAACCCCAAGAGAAAAAACATTAACAAAATATTTCTCTATTAGTTGTATATTTTTAGTATTTTCTGATGAAAATTTATTTCCAGCATGTTGAGATTAGAAATATATTTGGTCATAAATAACAACAATTTCTTTTGTAATTAGCCTCATCTTTAGTGATTTAAACAGTAATAAAATAAGCCAGATTCTGGAACTTTGATCACTTCTTAGGCAGTGAAATCTGGCATTCCAAAGGCTTGAGACTAAATGAAAAAAGACTAAAATCCTGCTATCCTGATGCTGCATATATTACAGCTAGTCAGAGGGGATTTTCTAATTGAGTTATAATCCTAAGACTTCAAGGCATAACTATGACAACTTTTGTTGGCCCACAATATATTCAAAATAGGTTTTTATTTAAAAGGAGTTTGAAACTATTGCTTTTCAATACTGAACATAAGGGATTTATTCAAAGAAAACTTGCTCACAAGACACACGCCTGGAAACAAGGCAGCCAGCTTCTTTAAGAAAGTAAAAGCTGTGCCAGGCAGGTTTGTTCGCTGAGAAAGGTGTACGTGGAGTTCAGACAGAGTGCAGGCCTCAAACCTTTTGGGGAGCAGTGTACCAACTGGGAGTGAACAAACAGAAAGGCAAGGTTATCGTTAAAAAAAAAATTGAGAAGTTCCCTACAGTTTTAACTCCTACTTTTTTTCAAGAGATTTTATGTTTTTGTCAGAGGAAACAAAAATATATCTTATTTTAAGATTAAATTTAAATACAAACTAAAAATATAATTACCTTACTTAATTTGATTTGTTTATAGTATGCCTCAAAATCTTAATCATATCTGGGCTCACTATAGTTTTATCACCAATAATTTATGTCACTTGCAGAAATTTTCATTTCTTTCAAATTGTCTGAGTTCAGTCTATGTCTCCAAATATTACTTTTCTAATTTTTTCTACTTATATTACAGAAAATTTCACATACATACAAAGTTGGTATACAAATATAATTAATCCTAATGAATCCATTTTATTTTTATATAGTTAACATCAAAGTTCCCTGTATCTCTAACATCCTCAGATTTTTTCTAGGTAAATTTCAGGTAGTATTTTATTTCTTCCAAAAATATTTAAGTACATATCTGTAAAAATGACTATTTAAAAATACAACCACACATTAATAACAATATTATTAATTATTAAATGCCCAGTTAGTTTTTATTTTCCTTAACTATGTGTTTATGCAAATCAGGAAACAAGGCTCATTCATTACAATGCATTTATATTTCTTTTAAATATTTAATTTCTGTAGTTTTTATTTCCATCTCTCCACATCCCTTCTCCCACCCATCCCAAATTATTTTCTTCCAACCAGCTCTTTAGCTGAATGTTCTGGGGGATTTTCTCCAACCTACATTTACTGATTTTATCCCTTCAGCTTCATTATTTAACATTTCCCTCAGCTGTTATTTTCTACACATCAATAGCGAGATAGAGAATCTCAATCAGGTATGAGTCCAACTTTGTGTAAAGTTTATTTTATAAAATTTATTGTGTATTTCTATCAGTATGTGCATTAGGTATAAATGTACTTTGAGAATGCATTCATTTACTTAGTTTTGAGATGAAGTTTAAAATGTATAAACTGAAGTCTTCTTTACCATAAAAGTAAAATATGTACTGTTACGCAGCTCTAAACTATTTTGTTTGGAAATTTATCCACTTTTTTTCCTAGCAATGTCCAAATTAGAAAGCTGATTTCTAAATATATGGTAAAAAACAATTTCATCCTGATTTCCCCAACTTCTTTTATCATTCTTTATTTCTCCTTTTCTACTCCTGCAATATTTCCTGAAAACTTGCAAACCAAAGTAAATCTAACAACTATGGAAGGAAAGTAAACTGGGTTGAAGCATGAGGAGGCACGGGTAATCCTAGTCTCACTCACAGCATGCAGTATTACAGGAGGGATAAGGAGCTGGGTGGAGGTGGAAGAGTGTATAGGGGGTATAAATGGTAATGGAAAAAATGCAATCAAAATAATGTAAATATTTTAAAAAATATCTAAATAAACTAAGTTAATAAAGTAATTATAAATTATAATTTATAATCTATAAATCAATATATATAAATAAAAATATTTTTTTATTTTTCCACTGGCCGGTGTGGCTCCGTTCATTCTGGTGACCAAAAGGTTGATGGCTTGATTCACATGCCTAGGTTGCAGATTCCATCCCCAGTCTGGGTCTATATCGGAGGCAACCAATCGATGCTTCTCTCTCACAACAAGGTTTCTTTGTCTCTTCTTCTCTCCCTTCCTCTCTCTAAAATTAAAAAAAGAAAAAACTCCTTGGGTGAGGATAAAAATATTAATATTTTAATTTTCATTCACAATATTTTATATAATTTCAAGAATCAAACCACCCGTAAAAAGTGTTAATTTTTTTAAAAATTCATGGGTTAAGGAATTTGAGGAACATGGTTGTATAACCTTTGGTTGGATTGAAATTTTGTACTGAACCCTATGACAAAATATTTTCTGTATGTTTGATATTCTCTATGTATTTAATGATTGATATCTATATTGATCATTATATCTATATCTAACTGTATCTATATCTCCCACAATATGATTCATTCACTGATTAAGATGCAGCTCTCAAGCTATTGTTAAATAGCTCTCATTGACTTACCAGCAATTTAGGAGTTATGTTTAGAAAAATTTATGACACTGTTGACACTCACCTTTATATAGCTCAATAACTACACATACCACAATGGTATTCTGTTTTCATTGCAATTATTGACCAAAATATATATTTTTTTGGAAATTGACATTCTCTTTCATAAGTGCATATTTCCCACTCACAAATCTTCCATTAGTTATTCATACTTATAAGGTATTTATAATTCTTAAACATTTGTTATTGTGAAATAGTGAACAGTCTGCAATAGGAAATTGTGTTTTACAAAAAAAGAGAAAGTTCAATATAACTTCAGTTGTGCTTCTTAAACCAGGGAATGCAATGATATTTCAGGAAATGTCCCAAACAAAAAAGATAGAAATGATGCATGTACACACATTTACATGACTCACATGATTGAAAATGTATGTGTGTGTATGTGCATGTGTTGTTGTTATTTGAAATTTTAAAATCTGGTAATCTTAGTGAGGAGGAATAAATTAGCAAATTGCAAGGAAAAGTTACTCTGTTACCACCAGTGTCCTTAACTCTTCATTCTTTGTGAATACAATCCTAGCATCGAACTGTCCACTGTAATAGGTCAAATATCAGGTTTAAACAGCTGCTTATGTAAACTGCGTTGGATGAATATATATGACCAAAGCCACTTGGGGCAAAAGAAGGTTTACAGTTGTTTGTATGGAAATGATACAATAATTAATAAATAATAATACAAGAATTTCTGTGGTTTGTGTACTCACTGTTGTAAATCTACTTGTGCTCCACCCTGTTTTTAGAATAATATCTGTGAAGACAAAAAATAACACAATATTTAATATTAAACTAACTTAAGAACACTTTCAACCAGGTATCACAATTTTGTTTTTTCAAAAGCAAATTATTTTCTGGGTAATATGTCGGTCTCTATTACCAGATTACAAAAATAGAAGAAAAGTTGTTAGTGTCTTTGAAATGGAAAATGATAAAATATGCAGTTAAGTTTATTCCATTAACAGTTAACTTTCATTTTGGATAACATCTTTTAAGGAACCATTTCCATGAGAGGCTCAGTTGTGAATGAGAAGCCCTTTAACCTTATAGCAGAAAAGCATACTTTTTGATTTCCATCATGAATAAAATCAAAGTATGCTCTGTGCTAACTCTTCGGCATCTTTTTGTGCATCTCTTCTTAAAAAGCTCTCGATATAGATCAAAAAGTAGTGAGAAAAATATTTGCCATTTGTGCCTACTTACTTGGAGAGTCTGTAATATTTCTGTAGTAGGATATCAATGTTACAAAGTTTCTAAATTGTTGAACCTGACAGAGTATCAATTTTTTAAATGTAACCAAACACCTAATGTTTGTAAACATGACACAATAGCATTTCATCTAAATATTTTAAAAAAGCAGAACGGAAACTATTTTTCTAGGAGACTGAGTAATTTGAAATACATATGTTAGGTTAGGTATATTATATTAATTATATTATATTATATTATTGTTATATTAATTTCAAGAGTTAATAAAATGAAAGGTTTGCATTATTTTTAAGTGACAAAGAAAAAGACCGTTTAGGCTATTCCTCCAGTGTCCTGAAGGACACGGCTCCATCTGCTCTACCTTTAGTGGTGTGTGAAACCATCTGCACCATGGTCGATATTTTTATCCAGGAAGGAAGTTTTCCTATGGGAAAAACACAAATCTCTGACACTACATAATACCTCTGAGATGATTAATTTTATGTGTCAACTTCACTGGGCTAAGGGATTCCTAGATAACAGGTAAAGCATTACTTGTTTTTGTATTTGCGAGAGTGTTTCTGAAAGACATTAGCATATGTATTGGTGAAGTGAGTAAAGAGATTCACCCTCACCGATGTGAAATGGCATCATTCAATCCACAGAAAGTCCAAATAAAGAGCAAACTAACCATGGCCAGAGGGGAGGTAGGGAGGTAGAAGGGGGATACCAAGGAAAGAAGGGGGAGGGTCAAGTCGAGGAACATGTATAAAGGACCCATGGACAAATACAATGGGGGGGGGGCATTGAAATGATTGAATGTGGGAGGTGAAGGGTGGGTAGGTCAGGGAGCAAGAATGGAGGAAAAATGGGGATGACCATAATTGAAGAATAAAAATAAATAAATAAAACAAGAGAAAAAAAGTGCAAATAAAAGAAAAAATGAAGGAACAGTGGATTAGCTCTCTCTCTTCTCGGGCTGTAATGTTCATCTTTTCATGTCTTCAGACATCAGAGCTCTTGGTTCTTAGGCCTTTGGACTTGGACTGAATTACACCGCTGTGTAATTCTCTAGCTTGCATGAGCCAATTCCTATAATACATTTTTATTTTTGTAATGTTTCTCTAGAAAACCTTGATTAATACACCTCTTTTTTTTTCCAAATTTTTCACCAGCAGTTAGGCTATGGGAGGCTCATTCTGCAAAGCAGAGTAGTAGGTAAACAAGAATAATATGTAATTCCAGAGATTATGTGGTCTTTATTTTTTAGTAATTAAGTCAGAAATAATGTTACAGAGAATATTCATGTTTTGGCTAGGAATTATTTTTTCCCAAAAAATTAAATTATATATATGGTCATTTATATTCTTAAATATTAATTGCCAGATGTGCAACTGTTAGTCTAGAAATCTTTAATGGAATTTCTGCAATATAGGTAAATGCCCCCATCCCAGATTGTGCAGTATCTGAATAAAAAACTTCTCTCCTTTCTCACCAACATCTGGCTATCAAGTTTGCCTTTTGGTGGTAGTGGGCAGCTGAGCCCCACTTTGACTCAGCGACCATCTCATAGAAACCATTGTCATAATTTGCATATTTTAGGGCCCTCACTCTCATTCTCTGTCTCCCCCTCTCCCTTTGTCTCTGTCTCCCTGTTTATCTCTCAGCAGTAACAACTCAATTTTAAGGACTGAAAACTATTTCATAATCTGAATGATTTTGAACTTTTAACGTAAAGATTTGGTAGATATTGTGGTAAAATTAGTATGTTTTACTTTGTGATAATGATAGAGTTTATAATATAAATATTATTTTACTTTTTGTCATTGATCAAACTAATGTTACTACTAAATAATAATTTGAAACTGTGTTTCTTGCTCCTCTTAAACATTACTTTGTGAACAAATTAAAAACTTTGTTTAAAGAACTGGATTGATTGAGTAGTCAAAAATGTATTTTCTAGAATAATAATGTGGAAAGAAATAAAGCCTTTATTTAATGATACATTTTTTAAAGCGTATAATCAGGATAGAGTGGCATAATTATTTAACACTGAAAGACACTTAGCTAACCAAATATTGAGGTTAAACTTTAAAATATGAATACAAAAAGTCTACAGACATAAAAAGATATTGTGCTTTTATATTACTAGATCTAATCTTTGTAAAAATGTAACTGAATCTTGGACAGGGAAGTAGGCAAAGAAGGAGTTACAAGAGGAATCACAGGAAATTAGCTCACCTTCCAAATGTAGCTACTAGCCAAGACATACAGAGAGCTCCTCTCTTTTCATGTGGTGCCAGAAAGCTGCAGAAATGCCCCTTTCTCAGGTATACTCTTTAGACAAGTACATTTCACTGGAAACTGCATTTATATAAATGGGTTTCCCATTGTTCTGAAATTTGGAAGATCACAAAATAATAGTCGCTTTTGGAAAAAGGGTACTTTTATCTTGCTTTTAGGCTTTCCCTGGTGGTTTTTGTTTTAAATTAACTGAGCTCTGCATGTGAGGAGATTTATAGAGTCTAAAGATAGTGGGTATAGTGTCAAATTAATCTGTGTGATTTATTACAAAACTGAGAATGACCCCTGATCATACAGGGTCTGAGGGCATGGCCTTAATGGTTTATGTGCTACTACTTGACTCATTGAACTTCCACCCTTGAGGTTTTAAAATCATTTTCTGGAACTCTTGAGGACACTATTAACTCCAACCAGCACTGCATTCCTTGCCTTTGGCTTTTATCTTCAGCTGCCTTTTTTTCAAAATATCCACACAACTCATGATGTCTAATGAAAACACCTGATGAATAAATAGGTTATTTGGGATTTAGTCAAATAAAATGTTTTATACAGAAAATGTTAGATTTCAATTGTTGCTCAATGGGTATAAATTTACAATTATACATGGTAAGTTCTAGAGATTTGCTGTACAAAATAAGGTTTATAGTTAACCATAAGTATTTTATATTTAAAATGGTTAAGATGGCAGGTGGTCTTCTTACAACCACCCCTCCTTAAAACAAACAAACAAAAATACCACCCAACACAAGGAAACTTTTGTCAGTGATAGGTATGTTTATTATCTGAATTGTGCTGATATGCATATGTGTATATGCATATGTCCAATCTCACCAAATTGTATAGATTAATTATGTGCAGTACTTTATATGCCAATTAACCTCAATAAAACTGGGGAGAAAAATAAATGATACTTATAGGTAAAATGCACCTTCATGGCTTTTTCAGAAAATAAAAAGAGCAAAAATGTATAGAGGAGGAAGAAGAGGAAGGGGAGAAGGAGGGAGAGGAAGGAGCAAATATTTATAATTTTGGGTCATTATAAACAAAGAAACTGAATATTCATAAAAGCATATTACTGTTTGTCAAAGCCCAAAGAGCTAGAACTATCAAACTAGTTATTTAGCATCATATTCATAAAAGACATGCATTTGATTGAATTTTTACACGTCAGGGCAAAAGACCACCGAGAATATACCTGTAGTTGAACAAGTGGGGCTTAGCACTACTTGTTGCAGTGACAGATGACACATCATGGGCAGTCACGAGACATCTCAGCAGGAGGGCATTCAAAAAGACTTTTGATAGAATATGTATTTGTGTTACCAAAATTTTGGGGAGGATTTAAGGAACCAAGGCCTTGCATTGTATTGGATGTTGCCAGGAAGTGGAGGCAATTCTCTGCTTGGATATCTTAATAAATCATATCTAGAAGGAGTGAAAACAAAACATAAGCTAAAATATTTGAGGATTCAATGAGATAATGGATGCAGCATTTTAATTCTTGCATAATTTAATTTGCTTATGATAATTATTATTACAATAATTTACTTTATCATCCCTAGAATGTTGGAAAGTGTTTGATTATTAGTATGTCTCTGCAACCTGTATTTTTTAATGTTTTCATAACCTGTCAGTAAATTAATACAATTAATCTTTGTTGATTTTATATCTTAAACTTGATTCACCTCAAAGTACGTTTTTCAAGTTTTTACAGGAATGGCAGTAGATGAACTGATTAAAATGATTTAAATTATCACTGTATTCTTTCCATATTTTTCTATGGCATGTAATGTACCAAAACAAACAGGTTATTCTAGAGGTGAAATAAATGTAGACCCTGAAGCCTACTTCAGGGGAAGTTAACTTATGCTGTACATATTATTCTTTGGTGGTGCAAAGATTGCTTTTAATTTAACCAGTCATGAAAATTTAGTTTAGCCATTTACTAAGTTTGATATACAAAAGTAATTATTTCATTTACTAAACTTCATTTCCAGGCCTATAAAATGGCACTTGTAATACTTATCTTAGTAATATTTTCTAAGCATGTATCAGACATTTTCAGTATAGCTCTTATTTTATTAATAATGTATTTAACATCAACTATTTCACAAAGTTAGGATGGTTTAGGAAAAGAATGGGGATGAAGTTGTGATTTTCTGTTTCTTTGCTGTACAGAGACAATACCCTGTCTTGACTGAAAGTAGGAATACGTCCTAAGAATTTGACTCAAAGCCACACTAAATAAATGATGGTTCAGCATTTTAGATGTAAGTTGTCTCATGTTTCAACAGAACTAGAAATTGAATCATAGAAAGAGTAACTTGATATATCTCATGGTGACATTTAAGCTAAGTAAATTATACCCATACAACAACAGCCTTGGAGAAGTAATTCAGTAATACAGCTTTAAGTATAATATTAATACAAGTTTTCTACTTTAATAGTAAAGTGGTAGATAACAAATAACAGATAAATTCAGAAAGTTATTTGTTTTTCTTAGGCTTTAGATTAAAATCTGGGATAAAAAGTTAAAACATACTTATAAACAAAGCAGTTCTTTCTTCCTCTATACTTTTAATATATATTCATTTATTTATGCACATTCTATAAATATATTTGAATATCTATTATGTAAAAAGAACTAATGCAGGAGTTTCATTTAAGCAAAAGAGATGAAACTTTCAAGGAGTTCTCACTTAGTAGCCTCAAACCTTATCTGGCAACATTGAAAAACTGAAACTGTTCTATGATGTGGTGGTTGACTTCACAAATTATATATATATATATAATTATATATACACACACACACACACAAACACACTACACATATATATATATAAATTGTAAAAATTTTTCATCTTATTAAGCTCTTCTAATTTTTTTTTTTTACTTAAAGTATTTTCAAAACAATATATGTTTGTTTAAAATTACCATCCTAATCTCCTTGGGCTTTCTCGATCTTCGTGTCACTGACATACATTGTTAAGAATTGTAGAGATAGACCAGCAACATCAGTTGCACCTGTTCAAACTATCATTAAAAGTTAACGACATTTTATATACTTACAAGGAGTACATGTATTTGAAAATTCTTTGAGAGAATACAATTTCACAGGCCACTCTTAGATAAAGCCTTCATCTATTATTATTATCTGTATTACTACAACCATCTACTAATCATTCTCCCTGACACTTACTGGATTTATCTTCTTCTAATCAAATTTTAGTGGAAAAAAAATTTCCAACACCAGAGAAGCAAGCATGATCATGTCAGCTCTTGCATAAAATTATATGCAAGCTTCCTTAAATCTTCTAAATAATTCAAACATTCTTACCCTTCAATTATGCCTTGCTATTTTGTTCTCTCACTCTTTAAGTTGCAAACAGAGCTACTTGAGAGACCAGGGTTTGCTGGGTTATCCTTATCTAATCCCCCATATCCAATATTTGGCCTGACTAAATCCAGTTAGTGCTCATGACCCAGTCTACGTTTCAGCTCTCCCAAGATAGTTTTCCTACTTGCAAGATTGCCAGGGGCCTTCTCATTATCCATCCTATCTCACAGGTTGGGTTAAGTGCTTCCTAACACTCTCATGGTTTTCCATATGGTACTTGCTGTAGTTAAATGCACTTCTGTTCATGTATATGAGGGGGGATCCCCCCCAAACAGAATTATCTCCTCTGGGGTAGGCTCCTTGTAATACAGGCTTACTCTTTCAGGTGACTGTTCTAAGAGCCCATCTGTATCAGCACACCAGCTGGCATTGTTGTAAGAGGCTGTGTTCAGCTTCAGTAAAATTTTTTTGAAGACTCTTTCAATGTGTTTGTCCATTTCATGATGGATGATTTATGAGTACATCAGCCCACACCAGAAACATCACGACCTCTGTGCCCCATCCACCCCCATTCACCTGATCTTGCCCTGAGCCACTTTTTCTTTGTTTCCCTGATGAAAAAAGTCCTCCAAGATGAACATTTTGCCAATGTGGAAGAGGTGAAACAAAAAAACAACAGAAACACCAAAAGGCATCAAAAGTGATATGCTCAAAAACTGTTTGGAGCAGTGGGAAAAACATCTCGATAGATGTATTGCTAGATGTATTGATAGATGAAGATGACTGAAGTTTAAAGATAAAAGAATAAACAACTTTTTAAAATAAATACATTGGTTTTGGGGGTCCCCTCTCAATTTTCCATTAACCTGTAAGCTGTTTGAAGGCTATCTGCTGTTCCAGTGCCTAGACCAGTCCTTGTAATGCGGTTTATATAAAATAAATATTTGTTGAATAAATGAAAAAATGACTGAAACGACAAAAACAAATACCATTGTACAATGCCACTAACTCGTACAGGTCTATAATCCTTTATTTAAAACCTGTATAACCAGAAGTGTTTCAGAATTTAGATCCATTTAGACAGGCAATATGTTCTAAAAGGTAATATGGTACAGGTAGATTATGAAACAACTTAGTGGATAATGGGACAATAAGAAATAATAAAATAAGTTAATATATTTGTAGCAAAACTTGAATATTTCTGCTAAGCAAAGATAAAAGAATACCAGTAAATAACCTTATGCTAAATTGAAATAAATAATGCCAATAAATAGTCACATTCAGCTGAAGTCAGATTTTACTGCCAAAACATTTCAGGAAGCACACAATACAATATATAAATGATGTTTTATGCAGTTGTACACCTGAAACTTATAGAATGTTACTCCAATAAATTTAATTTTTTTAAAAAAGTCCATCTATAAACAGTTTAGGTTAGATCAGTTTGGCTGCCAAATGAGTTACCAAATTTAAAAATATAAATAAATGGGAAGGGAAGGGATCTTTGGTTTCTAAGCCTTTCTGGACTTTAGACTTGCAGGTTAAGTACTTTAGGTCCTTGAGAGTGTGTGAATTTTAGTAATACTAGGTTTTGTATGTTCTACAAATGTTCATTTTCTAGGTATAAAAATGTATTTTAAGTTTCAGACTTTGTATATATTGCTCACTAAGAGATATGTATTCCTTATAAATTACAGGACTACCTGAATTTATTATTTTCCTAGTTATCCAATAGTAAACTTATATTTTCCTTCAAAATGAAATGCATTTTCTATATATGGTAGAAGTATTAACCACTTTGCATATTAAACAAAAATAGTTTAAATATTTTTCTCTTATTTATTGTTATTTTATATGTATATATTTAATAATTATTTATCTCAAAAAAGCCATTCTTTTAAAGTTATGTTTCAATAAGACATATATAAATAGATTATCTTTCCTTTTTTACCCTAATGCCAGTATTTCACCAGCAGACTCTGAATTTCTTTTGAAATAGATCTCAAATTTGTCCAGGACACGTAACTTTTCTTTTTTACCTTTTATTCATTTGTTCACTGATTGTATAAAATAAAAAGTAATTTGTCAGACACACCAATGCTCCTGACATATGCCACCCACTTGGAGTAGTTTGTGTTATGTCATGTGTTCACAGTTCAGCTGTTCACCAGGCTTCCCTTTCCATACTTATTAAAGTTGATTTTAGTCACTAGAGCCGTAACTTGTAGAAAGGATAGAATTTGTGTGTCTGCAATTTTTGTAAGTTATTTCACTCCTTTAACACTTTTGCTATAGTTAAAGATATAAAATAAAGCAGATTGCAATCCATATTAAACCCTCTCAACAAGAGTCTTAAGGAAAGGACTTATATAAGCTGATTCTTCCCTCTTCCAATGTGGGGCTTCAGACTACCAGCCTAATAGCCTGGCATTGTACATGTTGCAATTTGATATAGTAGTTGAAAAGCAGCCAGCTAACAGGGAATTGCAGTAATCAAGTTGTTGGGGAAAAAAATCAATGTACTGAACAGATTTTCAATCTTATTATAAGTCCGACTCAGGTAAAGACAGGCAATGGTCCTCCCATACCAGCACCAATGTGCATGGGGAGAACAGGGGAAAAAATGACATCATAGCCAGATAGATAGATAGATGATAGATAGATAGATATAGATATATATATAAATTCAAAAGGTCACTAAGCATCTAAATAAATCTTAAAATCATGAAATTGAAATTTGATCCAAAGCCATTTATGTCAAATGTAAAATGAAATGACTTAATTATGAAGTCACTTAAATGAGCTGATAGAATTTTATTATTTGTGTGAGCTGAATTATAAGAAATTCGATTAAAGCTGGTGTTACAAAGTTATACAAAACTCAAGGAAAGTAGCATAGTGTATCAGTGCTTTAATATAGGTAAATGCTAGCGAGTTACAGCACATGACTCAGTCACATAAACCTTTTCAAATATGAATATCTGGAGTTGCTTGGATATTGCAAATTAAAACAAACCAGGTTTGGGATTTTTCTTTCATTCACTGGCCCACTTTGTTTGTAGGGAAAACACAAGGAGGGGAATTTGGGCAAAGGAAGATCAGAAAACAGGCGAAGAAGGGAGAGAAGGTAAGAAGATTATATGTAAAATGGTGTTGATCACACTCTCGGGGCAGCTAAGGCCTAAATCAATCTGAGGCTGCTCTTGAAATGCAGGCATATGTTTTCAAGCATTATATTAAAATTTCATGATCAATAATGCTGAAAGCTGCAGAACATACAAGCAAAATAAGTGCTGACAATCCACCAGCCTCAGAATTTAATAAAATGTCATTCTCCAGCCTCAGCAGTAGTGGCAGGAGGAGATGGCAACCCTGATTGGAATCTGTCAAAGAATCTCTATTTGTCCGGTAATAATAAAACCGGGATATTACCTTTTGTTCCAGGTTGTGTTTACTTACTCCAAAATACAGTAGTCAATTCATAGTCAAATATAATTCTACTGTTTTCAACACTAAGTTAACAAATGAAAGACCTTATTTTTACTTTTTTTTTTTACCCTAGGGGGAAAATCCAATATTATTGTCTACTTTTGTAGTATATGTAGATAACAACTAGAGTGGAGCATTATCGCTTTCTCAGTTAAATAGGTTTGGGTTCAGGGGCTCTGCACACATATTTATACACCGCTCATCTAGTTTGTAATGTAGTTTCATCATATTTGGAGTCTTACTTGTTATTTGTTAAGGGCATGGGAAATGTTGTCTTCTATATTTACTAGAAAAGTCAATACCATTTTACTTAAGATAGTCTACATGGATCCAGTCACTGAGAAGTAGTTACCTATTTAGAAAAATCATAAACTTTTCTTTAAAGGAAACGTCTCTCCATCTGATGGGTGAGCCACAATGCCAAGTCAAAGCTGAGAGAACCGTGGTGACTCAGAATGTATCCCACATGAGTGACTAGCCAGAAATATGGCTTCTACTGTCTTTTTGCTATTAAATAAATGACTTTAGAAAGACTGAAAAATGACTTGGTCATTCTATTTAAAATATTTTCCTTACGGAAATGCTGTAGTGCTATATATTTTAATCTATTGTTAAATATTGCTAATAATCTTAACTTTACTAGTTAAGATTATTCACTAATAGCCCCTAGATGTACTCTAAGTGCTGAAAATCTTCCTTACATCGTTGTGTCTACAAACTCACCGTCCTATCCTAATTCCCTTTCTACTCAAACTGTTCAGGGATGGATGGATGGATTGATTGATTTAATTCAATCAGCATCACTGGTACCTCTCTATCAGACTCAATGTTCGGCACTGCTGAACGTTTTCTGACATTTGCCTTATCATTTGACCTATATACTGGGCCCTCTCATTTTTCTCTGCTCCACTGTGGTTGGAGCACTGTGTAGGAATTCTCATAAATTTCTAAATTTGTGAGAATACAAAACTGAAATTAACTGGAATAGATTTAACAGGTAGTTGAAGACTGCAGAGAATGCTTTAAACTCTGAAATCTGTGAATTTATGAAATAAAAGTTTTAAGCAATAATGTGATGTGTATTATTTTTTCTTGATTAAAATATGGAGTTGACTTAGTGTGCTTTGTTTTCAGCCAAAGATATACATATTTTACCTATTTGAATCTACCTCTATGATGAAAAAAATGTTATAATTTTTCAAAAAGAGTAATAAAATTGTGACAATTGAATGAGTGTGGACTAGTGAAGCCATTACTAGTAGTTTTGCTGTAAGCATAATTGCTGAAAGCACATTTGCAGAAAGCATTTTTGCCGTGTCAAAGATACTTACAATGAAACTACCTAGAACCCTACACTTGAACCTGTGAATATGTCACCTTATAGGGCAAAAGGGACTTTAAAGATGTAACTGAATTAATAGTTTCGAGGTGGGAAGATTATCCTGGATTATCTGATCGGGCCCAGTGTAATCACAGGGTCTATAAACGTAAGGAGGGAGGTGGAAAAGGAGGTCAGGATGAGACAATGTAAGAATGACTGGAGCCACCATTGCTGGTGTTGAAGTTGGAGGGAGGGGAACACAAATCAAAGAGCAGGGACATCCTTTGGAGGCTGACAAAAGCAAGAAATACATTTTTCCTTAGAGCTTCCAAAAGGGAGCACAAGCTTGTAGACACCTTGATTTTTAGCCCACTGAGAGCTTGTTGGACTCTGATTTATAGAACTTTAAGATAATAAACTTCTGCTGTTTGAGATAATGTATTACATCAGCCATAAGATATGGCCGATACACACACACACACACACACACATATGAGGACTAATGTCAATCACTTTCATTGTTCTATAGCTGATGATAGAAATGATAGTTACATTACACTTCATATCTTTTTTTGCTGACAGTCTAACAAAGAAATGAATTACAGCTGAATCTGATTAATTCATCTGAATATCTTCTGTATGTTAATACTATATAGGTAATTCAAAAATTTGTATTTGAGGGAACATATTTAGAACTACTGTTGGGCCTAGCAAGAGAGACCATCATCTTAATTCAAGTTGAGAGGAAAACATATGCAAATTCATAAGTATTTAAACTATGAATATAGCTAGATAATTGGAATTAAGAGTGTCACTCACTTGAAAACCACCAAAAGACTTTTAATGATCAAATGTCCATGAGGAACTATATTCTATCTAATAAAATAATTTTCCAAATACGAATATAGTATCTTTTAAAAACTGTAGACATTTTAATTACTTTGAAAAAGGCACAGCTGGACCCCTGGAAAATGTGAAACAGTTCAATTTATGCAGCACTCTTTTTCCTCCCATCCCTCATTTGGTGTCTCTTCCTTTTGTTCTCATTACCACCCCAGGGGAGAGGGGCCTCCACTGTGACAATCCTTCTAGTCAGCATGATAATCTAGATTTCTCTATCTCCACCCCCTCCCTTGGAAAATTGCTATCACCTCTTTCTTTAGAAAACTGTCCTTTTCCAAGCCTTCAAATAGTAAAGTATTAATAAATTCTTTGTCATAAAGTGGTTTAAAAATGTTAGAAAATATATTACCAGTTCAAGATGGCAACTTATGAAAATTCTGAACTCACCTCATTCCGTGGACACACTAAATCTACAGCTTATATGCAACAATTTCTTCTTCAAAAGCCTAAAGTCAGGCTAAGTGATGTCCATACATTGGGCAAACAGGAAGAAAACCACATGGAGCTTAAACTGGTAAGAGAGGCTGGGACCCAGACTCACTACCAGTTCACTACGAGGAAGGAACTCAAAACCCAGAGCTTCAGCCTGAGCAGGAAGGGTTTTAACCCCACATCAGGCACCCGAGTTTCTAAGACATGGAGTTGAGACATGTCTCCCCAAACACCTCGCTTTGAAAAACTGACGGAGCTCACATCCTGAGGCCCACGACCTGTAGCTATATGAAAAACAACTTTTAAAGGTCTCACATGCTCAGAATCGCTTGCCAGGATGAAGATCAGAGGCAGTCTATGACACCCAGACTTAAAGTGAAGGAGGGTACATGCTTACATGAAAGTGTTGGCCTTAGGGGCAGACATCTAAGTTAATACAGACATTGAGGAACCTGCTGGAACATTCTCCTGGGATGGAGGCTGGTGGGTACTATCTTCTTGGTTTCCCTTTGCCATGCTGAGAGCACCAGTATCTCTAAGAAGGGAACTTTTACACACATCAAAGACTAAAAGTATTAGTAACATACCCTTTTATAATACTATAAAAATGTTTTTTATAATGACAAAAAATGTAGAAAGATTTTCCTTCCTCTTAGGTTTTCTATTAGATGTTTTAAAATCACACCTTGGAATCAATTTTTGTTTCTTAATCCAGGCATGCAACTGGATTTTTATTTAGTGAAATACCTATATCTGTTGCAATAATAAGTTATAAACTTTATTTTTATGCTAAGTAATAGTGAAAAAAAGAATTAAAATTTCAAAGGCTAGCAAGAAAGCACCACCCTGTTCTACCTCATTAGCACAGCTCTGCTATTGCCATATGCTTGGTCCTAAGGGATAGATCTTAATGGAAGTCAAATAGGAAAACCCTGTTTCAATTTCCTAAGCTTCAAGTGCAGCTAAGTTAGGCTGAACACATGATCCATGTCAAACTAGTGTGACTAAACAGAAGCCCACTCTGGGGAACCTAGGGGAACTAGGAAATATTGTGCTTCTGGAAAAACATTTACTTTCAAAAAGAGAGAGAGAAAGAGAGGGAAGGAGGGAGGGACAGAGGGAGGAAAGAGAAAAAGAGAGAAAGAAAGAGAAATGAAAGGAGAGAAAACAGAACTTACCATCTACAGTTTGTGTTCTGTAGCAGCTTCTCATATATTTCTTGACTTCTTAATAATTATTTATTACTAGTCAATTTTTGCCAAATACTATATAATATATCATGCATAAAAGATGGAAAAGACATTAGACTATACTGTCAAGAAGTATATGTGGGAAAAGAGGAGCTTATTCAGTACAGAGGGAACATTGAAAGCAATGGAGAAAAAGTTTATAAAACATCAGGAACTAGCCCTGGCTGGTGTGGCTCCATTGGATGGAGAATTAACCAAAATTGGATGGAGAGTTAACCAAAAGATTGTGCATTTGATTCCCAGTCAGGGTACATACCTAGGTTGAGGGTTCTATCTCTGTCCCAACACATATGACCCTCAGTCCAGGTGAATATGGGAGGCAAATAAATAGATGCTTCTCTCTCACATCAATGTTTCTCTTTTTCCCTTCCTCTCTTTCTAGAAGTACTATAATTGTGTGTTTCTAGTGGATGATGTATGAAGTAAAATAGAAAGGAAGAAGGAAAAAGGGGAGGGAGGGAGAGAGAAAGAGACAGAGAAAGTGAGGGGGAAAAAAGAATGAAGGAAGAAAAAAAAGAAAGAAACATCATAACTCATTGGAGACCTATGAAGAGGCCAGGTCTTTGGGAATTTACTGTGATGCATTTCCAAAATTCCTCCTTTTACATACTTCATTATGCTAGCTCAAAAGTGTACCATAGTCAGGGAAATATTGCATGTTATATAATTCTTTTAGAGACTAACAATGTAAACTAGCAAATTTAAAATTCTAAATTTTACCTATTGAACTTGTTTAATCAATATTTTTTACAATGATGAATCATGAATGCTTTATTTTATAACAACACCTGTTTGCATGGAACACTAGAATATCAAAGACAATTGTACTTAATAAAATGTATTTTGATATCAGTTTTGAGGAAGGATTGAAGAACAAATATTTTTGGAAGGATTGGGAACAAATATTTTGTTGATGAATGATGCTCTAATTATAATAAAGTGTGATGAAATCATCAATTAGAACAATACTTGAAAAGACCATCAATTGGGGGTATATTTTAATGCTTTGTAATATAAATCTTTCATATATATTTTTTTAATCTTTCTACTATAAAGCTAAGACAATGCTGACACAGGTGAATAGAGCTATAATCAGACCTTTATTTCCTCTCCATCATCTAAAGCCACATGAAGTTGATATGGAAACTAATTTCAAAAGGCAGAAATATGCATATAAGGCAAGGATATATTAAAATATTGAAATAGAGAGCATAGTTTTTATTTTTCCTTTTGTCTTTTTTATTTCAGATTATGTTGACACAGGCTGGTTTTCAAGTAAGAAAACGTAATTCAATACATCTGTGAAAACAAAAGCAACTTATTTGGAACGACTATTTGAGACTTATAGAAGTAAACATAGGCAACAAATGCTATAGATCAATCTTGTTTTATAAATAGAAGGTCAACTATACTAAAACTGAGTGCCAGAAAATAAACATCTTATTAATAATTGGATAATTACATATAAGACATTAATGCTTATTAAGAAAGATAAATGAGAAATAATGCCCCAAAGTAACTCTGTGTGGTGTCTGAAGAGGAAGGAAGAGAGAGAGCTGAGAAAAGAGAGGAAACACAGGATTAAAAGAATGGATGACATCACCTAGATATGCTCCTCAAAGACCTTTCTGAGGACTACACTGAAGCAAGGCAAACACTCAGTTATAAATGAACAGTTGCCACTACTTGGCTTTTCAGAGGAACAAAAGAGTATTTGTCAATACAAATGACAGAAATAAGCTACATCTATGTAACATTTAATATATTAATATGGTTCAAACTTTATTTAATTAAAATCGAAAAGAGATTATATATATATATATATATATGATGATTTGTTTATATCAGACAAGAGGAATGATTAATCATTTACCTAATCCCTAATAACTTACTAGAAAAATTTATAAAATTATTGGAGATTATTATAGAAATGGGACTTCTAAATTTGAGGAAAATGTAATATGAGCATATCAAATAATATGAAGTATAAATAAATATCAATAGTGTATGAATTAAGTGGAGGTAAATTGATGTTTTTCAAAGCAATAGCTTAACATATAAATCTGAGTGAAGAAAAATAAATCTTGTAATGATGTCATTATGGTCTACTATAGAATATTCAAAACCACTCTGAATATGGTTAATAACACTATAGTTAGCAGATTGCAATGAGTTCCCAGATGGTCCTTTACTTTCAGGCTCTCTGTGATATTGCAAAGGTGGTCACAGGGAAGGGAGTATACTGGGGCTGGGTGGGTGGGCAACGGAGAGGCAGATGGGGTCATGAGTAATAGTGTTACAATAAAAATAAAGTTAAAAAAATAAAATAAAGCCATTGCAAAAGGTTGACTACAGACTGAATTAGTCAGGTCTCCCTTATTTTCAGGCCAATGAGAATATTTCCTTGGAACTCTTAGCGAGCTCAGTATCCAACCTCTGCAGTATTGACCCATGGCAAGCCTACTTTTGTCTTTCTAGTAGCAATAGCAGTAATCAGTGGTGCAGTACTTGCACAGCTTTTGCTTTTATAATTAAAAGTTCAGAAGTCCAAGGAATGTCATAGTCTTCAGTGGGCACAGGAGTTGTGCTTCTCCTCACCACTGTGACTGTACCTGTATTGAAAGGAATAATGGTAGCTCAAGAACAAGTATTCTGTTTTGTTATAATTTATAAAGGCCATAATGGTAATTTAAATTAGTTGTTATTTTAGTTTTAGTGATTCATTTTCAAAGTTAAATCATAGAAACCACAACTTAACACCTCTCTACAATTTTACATCGTTATTACTATTATTATTATTAAATATCACTTCTTATGTCTTCATTTTGTTCCTGACCATATGCAATATAACTTACTTGAAAAACTTATTTAATCCCTCCAATAACGCTGTGAGGTAAACAATACTACTATTAACATTTGGAGTAATTCCAGCTATCAGTAACAAGAGGAAAAAGAAGCCAAGAGTTTTATTCTTTTTTTGTTTGTGGTGTTCAGTTACAGTTGTCCCATGATTTTCCCCATACTCCATTCCCCCACCACTCCCACAGTCAATCCCCCCATTATCCATGCCCATGGGTCCTCTATTTGTGTTCCTTTGCTTGCCCTTTCCCTTTCTCCCCCCTCCCATTACCCGCCTCTTCCCTCCCTTCTAGTCACTGTCAGTTTGTTCTTTATTTCAATGTCACTGGTTATATTTTGCTTCCTTGTTTGTTTTGTTGATTAGATTTCACTTATAGGTGAGATCATATGATATTTGTCTTTCACAACCTGGATTGTTTCACTTAGCATAATGTTCTCCAATTCCATCCATGCTGTTGGAAAAGTAGGAGTTCCTTCTTTCTTTCTGCTCCATAGTAGTCAATTGTGTAAATGTACCACAGTTTTTTGATCCACTCATTTACTGATGGGCACTTAGGCTGTTTCCAGACCTTGGCTATTGTAAATAACACCACTATAAACATTGGGGTGCATAGGTTCTTTTGAATTGGTGATTCAGGACTCTTAGGGTATAATCCTAGTAGAGAGAAGTCAAGAGTTTTTATAACATGCTGTGTCAAAAACATTAGTGATAGAGCAAGAAATAAACCTAAGTTTGACTGATATACCAAAATAAAACAAAATTAACCTGTACTGTTAAAAAGAGGGAGTAGAAAAATGATTTTAAAAATCAGGACCAAGACTGCTTTTACATTAATTTGTGAAAAAAAAGAACCTAGATGATTTTTAAGAGAAATATGTTAGAACTCTTCTGGTTTCCATTAATTGTACTTGATTTTGGGAAGAAATTTTGAGATAAAAGAACAATATCCTTAAGTTGGCCTGCCTCAGATAAAATTAATCATCTATAATCTCTATACATTTTCTAGCAAAACATTTGTGCAGTGAAATAAAATGGTTTAATACTCTAATTTTAACCCTTTATAATTTTGAATAAATGGGAAAAAACTTAAAATATATTCAAAGCTTATTTAGAAGTTTATGAATAGAAATATGGCCAATATGTAAACTGGATTCTGGAGTGAGTTTAACTGGGCTCAAATCACATTTCTGTCACTTCTAGCTGTGTGACCTTAGACAAGGTATTTAACCTCTCTAAATCCAATGTCTTCATTTGTAATATGGGTAAAATCTTATAAAGTCACTGAAAGTATTGCATGACTGAACACTTAAAATGCACATAGAATGGTGTATGACATATAGTAAGCCCTCAAATGAGTGTTAAGTATTATCATTATTATATTTGCCACTGACAATAAGACATGTTCTGGAGACTTTTAAATATAAATGTACTCAAATAATTTATCTAATGCACAAATCAACACTTTATCCTTAATTGCAATATAAACAATTAATATAGGAGACACTTAGAAATCTATGGGCAATAATTAGCAGTTTTATGTGTAATATAAAGGTACTTATTTAATCTAAAACTTGTATATTTTATATACACAAAATCACATGCATACACATATATGACAGGAGCAGCACAAAATTTCAAGAAGCAGATGTCTGTTTATCCCTTCTGGACTGAATGGAATGGAGCACTGGAAGAATCTGTTGGCCGTTTCAGAAATACGTCTACACCCACTGTCACTGAACAGGTACCTTTAGGTAGTTAATTCCAATTTATCTACTTTCTATGAAGTGTTCATGAAAAAAAGTCATTTATAATATGTTATTCCCTCTACAATGACCATTTGATAAATGAAGATTGAATACTAATGATAAATTATTAACTTCTAGGCAATTAAGTATCTCAAATGCTTTTGAATACTTTCAAGCAATGTTATGGTCTATGTGATTGCTCAATCAGATCCCGGGGGATTATTGAGAATGCCAATGGAAAGGAAATTTACCTGTGTGTTATATCTTGAAATATGGAGTACTTTCTTCTTAGTATAACCATATCAGGCAGAGGTGATTTTTGACCATTAATTAGATAATTGAATAAACCCAAGCCTTATTCCTCCAAAGAGACAGGCTTACCTTCTAGATATGCAAGGCCTGTTAACCATTTATTGTATCCATGGTTTGAATTGAACTTCCTACCAATTACCTCTGTTATTCTGTGGTGAAACAACCATTCAAACAGGAGAAAGAAATGAACTATTCACTGTCCCTCACAAAGTCATAAAACCTTGAAGACTGAAGAAGTAAATAGAATAAAATTCTTAAGTAGTCAAGATTTATAAATCATCAATTTCCTATGAAATTCATAGATACAACATTAATCTGTGTCATGTAAGCTGTGGTAACAAATAGGTAGCAAAATTTCAATGACTTACTATAAAACATCTGTGCATGTGTTCAGATCTTTGGGGCTGTTCCCCTAACAATATCTTTCAGGCACTCAATATTCCAGACACTTAGCCTTCTTCAGCATCGGTTTTCGATGTCAGCCTGTCCTTATCTACATACTTAAGCCTTAATTTCAACCTTCAGTTTCTAAATGGAGGAAAAGGAAAGGGGAAGACTGAGAGAACATGGGAGATTTCTATTGCCCACCATGAAAGTAGCACTCATCCTTTCTACTCAAATACATTATCCTGAATTCAGTCATGAGACCACATCTGTGGCGGTGCCTGGAAAATATAGCATGGCTGTGAAACCTGAAAGTAAAAGACATGGATTTTGACAAAGCACTAGAAAGATTGCTGGTGGATGTGTTTATCAGACAATGCCCATTACGGGGGGACTTGAATAGCATATTGACAAAAAGGATAAAATAAATTCAAGTAAAAGATTGAACTAAGTATAATTAGAGGAAGATGCACATGCTATCAACACTTGGATGCACTTCCCCCTGGCAGGGTTTATAAGTGTTTTCATATGTTGAACCTCTACTCCTTTTCTTCCATCACCAAGCTTTATCCAAGTGAGAAAACTAATAAAGGGAGAATAGGTATTGAACTTTTTATAGATACAACCACCTTCACTTTGAAATTCTCCATATACCAAGCATAACTTCAGCTTAAAATCTTATCTTTAATTCTCTGGTCAGTATTCCATAGATTAGAACATAAGAAATATTTAATAAACAGACCATGATTACCACTAAATAACATAGATTTTGTGGAAATGTACTGACATTGAATCTCAGGTAAAGATAAATCCAGACCATCTATCTATGGAAAGAGTCAAGAGACTCCTGATGGGGACATAAGTTTAATTATTAGGTATCTTAAGAAGACTTTGAGTCCCATTATGTATGTATATGTATATGTGTGTTTGTGTGTTTAAAATTAAACAAGTGCTTTAATGTTATACACAAAACTCTTTCAATTCCAAGTGGCTTTAAACACTTCATTTATCACTTCCATACATTTCTTTTCCTTAAATTGTTTGTATTGCAATCAAGGATAAAGTGTCAATTTGTTTTCTGTACAAATTATTTGAGTCTGTTTGTATATAAAAATCTTCAGTTTTTGATAAAAGATGAGAGGATAAAAATTTGGATTTTTTTCATTAGACAAATGTGAGATTAATAACTGGGGTTTGGGAGAGCAATGCTCAATTCCTTGAAGTCAATAACAGGACTGAGCAGAAAAAAGAGTTTAAAAATATACTAAATGAGCTTGCAAAGTGAAATTCTGCTACATGTTAAAAACAATCAACGAAATCAATAAACATTCTTAGGCAAAATGAAAATAATGAAGCAATCTGAAAATGAGTGAATATCAAGAATCAATTTACAATTAGTTTCTAGTTATCTTATTTATTATTATTACTGTATTCAATAATGATAGTTTTGTGGACTAGATGAATTTTGAAAACTTTTCTCGGGGATTGATGTATGTTCATATGAAGGTATTATTTGTTTTTGTCACATTGAGTATTTCTTCATTATACTATGGAATAATCTTATTTTTTTCCTCAATCAAAACTTCCCTTAATATCATCTGAAGGGTTAAGTATTATATGTGATGTCAGGAAATTTATTACTAAATATACAATTCATTTTATTTGGCTAGATTATGATAGATGCTACTGAATTTACTCAAGGAAAATTACTTTTTAATGACATTAAATGAAAATTGCAATCAGAGCAACAAACTTGTTGAATACCAATCGCAGCTTGTTTTTACAGTGTTAACCTGTATGTTACATATGTAACTAAAGGGATCATGAATAGTACATGTACTTGAGTTTGAACATTTAATAAACATGATGCCAAATCTTAGTGCTTTAATATAATCATGTGATTTTGAATAAATTGTTCTACCTTCTTGAATATCAATTAAAGCTAAATTTGTCACCTATGAAATATATGTGAGGATTGCATGAGATAATGTGTCTTGCATACTGTTTATATTGCCTGGTATTTCTTAACTGCTTGCTAAATAGTAGTATTGATTGTGGTTATTTTATTATCTTTGTGGTCATTGTCTTATCCTACCATCTCTTGAAATATGCATATAATTTTACCCTTGGTTTGTTTTTAATATTAAATTATAAATATCTTTAAAAGTATGTTGAATAACCTGCATTCCTCTGAGTATTGACATAATTTTGAGACTCTATGCTCCATAAAGAGGTTGACTACCCCCCTATGGCCTGCACTGTTATTTGAAGAAGTATATGTATTTGTGTGTGTGTTGATTTTTATATATACTACCAGGTACTGGCCTCAAAATGCAGGGCTTACGATGCTTTCCCTGCATGGTAATTTTATATATGTTAGATTTCTTAGTATTGAACTAGTTTGATATAATGCATATACTTTATATCTATGTAACATATGGGTCTATACTCGTTAAGAGTATGTGGATCTCTATAACATCTAATATTGGTTTATTGTTAAGAAATTTCTTTTTAATTTTAAGAAAATAAAACTTGCAAACACTGCTGAAAACTGGTTACTTATTGTCAAAATCTATTTACCTGTTGTTACAGTCACATTACTCTAGAAATCTCTGCCCCAATTAATCAAATTTAGGGAAAGTTGTTACTTACTCAAAAACATTATCAGAGCTTATTCCATATATTAAACTCTTTCCTGGATAACAAACTATAGCAGTGATGATAGTGTTATAGTTCTTGTCCTCATGGATCTTATAGTCCAGGAGAAGGACATGTGAATATAAGGATAACATATTTCAAAAGAAAAGTTTAGTGTGATACAGAACTAAAGCAGAAGAGTCTACATCATACTCTGCAAGTTTGTTTCAAAAAAGTACTGTCATTTTCTTTTCCTTTTCTTTTTAAATATTATATTTATTTATTTTTAGAGAGAAGGGAAAGGGGGGAGAAGAGAAGGAAAGAAACATCAATGTGTGTTTGCCTCTCATGCATCCCCTACTGGGGTCCTGGCCTGCAACCCAGGCATGTTCCCAGACTGGGAACTGAACTAGCAACACTTTGCTTCGCAGCCTGGTGCTCAATCCACTGAGCCACCAGGGCAAGTACTGTTATTTCCATATTATATTAATCCTCTGTTACATTTCACTTCAATACATATTTTAATATTTATTATTGTCAAAATAATATATTCTATATTACAGTAGTGAATGGAAAGAAACTTATTGCCTTATAAATTGATACCAATGAAAATTACTCAGTATGTTTAGGATATATTAATGGACAATACACCATTAAGTTTGTACAATTTGTTTATATCCTTTACAGTTTTAGGTTGACACAAAGGAGCCACTAGGTATGGCTCTGATCAAAATCTGTATATAGTAATTTCGCAGACAAATTTATAGTTTGCACGAACACGATGTCTCAACTATTAGAGCTTTACTAAAATTCTTGGTGATGAATCCAGACATTTTTATCCATGTTAAAAAACTGAATGACAGAATGACGGATATTTAATTGTTGTCTGAAATCACCAACTTAAAGAAAGCCAATTGATTTCATTTTTTTTGAAGCTAGGTCAGTTGACCCATCCTGAAATTCTGAGAGGCTTTTCTAGGTTAGTATGGAGTTACAAAAATCTAGTGAAAATATATAATATTTCTAAGGGATGAAAAAACTTCAGAGAACTTAAAAGTCCATTCTAGAACTGCTCTTAAAACACAGATTTCCAAGCAAATCAAGCCAAAGCTTTGGATAATTGTTAAAGAGTATCCAAAATTCTTTCTGTTAGCACTCAGTTGGGCTCCTTTTACATGTTTTAGTCATTAAAATGCAAACTTTTCTATTTATTCCTTTTTATAAAGAAACAACAGAAACTATTTGCTTAGAAGCTTTTGTCTTTGTTCTCTTAAACTTGCCTCTTAAAATCTGATGAATACTAGCACTGAAGAGAGCATTCCTGGTTTGTATGAAAAATTAATTGTCTTAAATTACATTTAACTAGAATTGGGGAGTTTAAAAAATTTGGGATTGGAAATGTGAGTCAAACATTTATGTGTCCACATTTATTTTGACTTCAAATATTAATTATCTTTGCTTTGTTCTATGCAAAAGCCATCAATAGCAAAAACTGAAAACAGATATAAAAGAAAAAATATTTTATTTATAGTTGGAGTCGAGTTGTAGGTAACACTTTCTAAAATAATAGGCATAGAAAATTGTCCAAGGCTCCTTACTGTTACACCTTTATCCCATACATATTTATTTATGTATTAAATAAAGTTAACTACATATTAAATGACTCAAGATTTTTCAGATTTCTGAGTTAAAAATGTAAAAAATACATATGAAAATGTATTTTAATATGCACAAAATAAAATAAAGTTAATTTTTTTGGCAAACAAAACAAAACAAACAATAACAAAAAAAAAACCTTTCCTACCACTCAGGTAGATTTCTGAAAGTGTATTGCTGTTCTTAACATGCCTCACTCCTATCACAATAAATCCATTCTTGAGGTTGATCCTCATTCTTTTAGCAATTAACACAATTTATCAGGTCATGAATATGCAACAAATAACCCTTGACAGATTTTTCTTCATTCTAGTTATGAAACCAGGCTTCATTTTTCCATATGGCATTCCAACTGCTGGCAAAATTATTTTATTTCACTTAGCTTTGACTGGCCTATGACAGTCTTCAATTGCCGTTTCTTACAATATGTGTTCAAATTAACCATTTCTGCCGCAGAAAGCAGAATTATTCAATTATTACATTTTTTGAATTACAAGAACTTTAGAGCAATTGGGTGAGTTTTAAGTGAACTGAAATTACATGTAGATGTCATTGCATGAAAATTCAATTACATAAACCTGCTATGAAAGCATCATTCTACATTTAATACCCAATGTATAAGCCTTTTTTTTATTGCTACAGCCTCCATTTTGCATTATTAACATAAAAAATAAAGTTGAAAATACAGAACAAGCAAATTGCAAAAGTAGGTGTAAATGTATCCCTAGTACTGTTAGAAGTCTGCCCTCTAAACAGTGATAAGCCACATAGCCCTGTGTTTCAGTTTATTTAGTCTACAAGGAATTCATTCCTCTACTTACAGCAGAGGAATGAGAAGATACTGTGAGAACCACCACATGGAATATTTCTGAACACTTGGAACAGCAAAAGCCAGGGATGCTCTAATTAATAGCCTGGTATTTTTTTTTAAATAATAACAGACTTTCATGGTGTTGTTTCTTTTTATTTGGTTGATAAATTTAAAAATTAGTGCAACTTCAGGAAAACTGCAACTGAATAAAATTTTTATCTATTTAAAACCTCAATGATTCTAATCCTTCAAGTGTTTTAAAGTCAATGAGTTTTTATGGAGGGTTTGCTATCTGAGGTGGATGGTTTTTTGAAATTTTATTTTATTGTTTTTAATATTATATAATAGTATTGACAATGAATTACAAAATAATATGACATGGAAAGTATTTGAAAATATTAAATAAAAACTAATGGCTGTCTAAAATCTACATATGCATAACACAAATATGTTACAGGCATGACATAAATATGACAGACATATGTAAAAAACAAATATATTTAAGAGAGAATATTATGAAAGGAAACATTTTAATTTTAAAACTAGAACATCCCTGGTAAAATCATTGTCTTTTGTAGTATCATCTTGAAGTGACTGTTAAAGTTACTTTGTGCACAAAAGGCTTGGTAAACAGACACACTCTGCCCAATGAACCCTGTAGCCAGGGAAGATGTGCGAGTATTATGTAAGAAGCTATGTACATCTACAACAGAACTTAACTAATATTAAATCCTATAATAAACAGCCCCTAAAAATCACTGTCCCTTCTGCCACATTGTGTCCCACATTCACTTGATATCTGACTTGCTAGCTGTTAAGCATCCATGTTACTTATTACAGCTGACTGCAAAGCATGGAAAAGTAAGCAGTTGGTGTCTGATGTTTCCATGGGGCATATAGTCTTCCAAAGTGCTTTCAAATGCCACATTTTGTTTATCCTTATTGTGGGTATTTATTTTGTTCTTGATGACACACCACTGTGTCCCCTCTTGAGTAAAGATTTAATTTGAAAGGGAGAAAAACAGAAAGGCTTATACATTCTTGACAACTTTGCCTCTTTCATTCAGAAGATGTGGCCATCATGAATGCTTTCTCTTACCTTTTTTGTCTCCTTCCCTGCTTGGATAAAAAGCACTGGGTAAGTAATTAAGAAGGTGAGAGATCGAGAATAAATGCTTATTATTCTCTCATTACACCCACTGATGGTCTCTGGTTTCCCAGACTAATCTGGAAGCAGCATATCCTCAACTAATTTAAATATTTCTTCCATGTTCTCAAACTGAAAATTTCCATTAACTGATTCCTAAATGTTGACATTTCCTACCATCACATAGACTGCCAATCATTATAGAAAAAAAAACAAAAACAAACTAAAAAAAAAAAAAAAGGGAGAAGAATAAGAGGAGTAAACTAATCAGTTAATGATTTGATGGTAAGATATATCACGAGTAAATTCACAGGACCTTCATTTTCTAATATCTAATATAGAATTTGATGACCTCTCCTTGGTTTAAGAACTATACTTTTAAAATTTTTATTATTTTATTTTTTATTGAATTTATGGGGTTACATTGGTTAATACATTTTTACAGTTTTCAAGCATACAGTTCTATAAATCATCATATGTATATTATGTGTCCACCATCTAAAGCCTAGATTTATTTATTTTTTAAAAGCAACTTAACTTTTTAGGACGTAACTATCAAATACTCAAAGGAAATTTAGTTTTAAAAAGCAAACAAAACATGCAATGATTTAATAAAGCATAAACATAGTTATAGTCTTAGAGAAATGCACTGAACATTGAACCGCATGTCTACTCGAAGACTGAGAGAATAAGGTCTCCTGATATGTATACGGTAGAGGTAAGGTGAGAGTTAATTGGAGCAAGCTACAAGCACATCCATACTTCATCTTAATTCAAAAATCTAATTTGAAATTTCAACATAGTTCCAATAAAGAGGGAAAAGACCCCATTATCCCATGAAAACATGGATTACATTACAACACGTTTCCTACCAAAGGAAAATTTTTTTCATTACTTAATACTAAAGCGCTGAAACCATTAGTACACCCTTTTAGACTTAAAATAAACATGTGTATTATGTGCTTGTGTCTCCCAATGGAGATCACAAATGGTGTCACACTGCACTGTGGATCCATTAGTAACATAATGGCATCCAACCACAGGTCTAATGGTTTAAATTAGAAAGCAGTTTTTTTCTTTTTTCTTTTAATTCAAAATTGAAGAAAAAAGAGAGAAAGGGAAAAGGAAGGAAGGTAGGAAGGGAGAGAGAAAGGGAAGATGGGAAGGAAGGAGGGCAGGAGGAAGGAAGGGATACAAAGAAAAGAAAGGGGGAAAGAAAGGGAAAGAAAAATTTATCTCTCTCTTGCTCTTTTTAAGTATGTAGTCAGCTTAAAACTGTTTCTGTTGAGTAATTCAGGATGTGACACTTCAAAAACATGAATCAGATGATCCAGTACTTTAAAAAAGCTGTTTAGAATATGCAATTATTAATAAAGGGTGTAGTCCATGTAAATTCATTCAACAAGATATTTTCTTTCCAAGACAAAGGACAACTGTAACATTTTAAAACTGGACCATGCTGCCTAATTTGGGATAGATCTCTCAGGTCATGCTATAGCCTGTTTGCATAAATCATGTACACAAAAAAGCTAATTGGCTCCTCAGCGTGACTTACAATGGCATCCTTATAGCAATATTGTATCAATTACTACAAAAAAAGGGGAGTAGAAAATGTGTAGTCATGAAAGTTTTTAACAACTTCATTACTACAAAATTTTCTTAAATTCCATGGTAAAACTTTAAGTATTAAAATAACTCGTATTGTGAATTCTCTTTCTTTTTTATTATGTGTTGGGGGGATATGAACAATAAGAAACAAGACACTTGATTAACATGCACCACACTATAACTAAAGCATAGCTCTCTCTGAATGCTAACATGGCAGATGGGATACTTAAAAGGGAATTTGTTCGGGGGAGATATCTGACTCACAGACTCACAGGTATTGTTTATTATTGTAGAAGCCAGATTTCCAATAAATCTATCTGTATTTTTGCTTACTAAATACTGTCTTTAGGCCATTGAGCTTTATGAAATTTCTCTTTCTCTTAAAGAGCCCTGAGTACAGTAAGCCTGGTCATTTTTTTTTCCTAAGGAAAATATAGGCATATGTTCACTCATTCTGACAGGTTGCACTTAAGTGATTAAAAATTCATGTTCCAAGTAAAAAGCTGTTAGTAGCTAATTATTTATTCTGTTTACAAGATATGACCCAACTGGTTAGGGAAAATGCATTCTGGGGGCTGAAGAAAGCATTAAATTTACTTAGGTTGAGAAGGCCAACCTGCCTCCTGATGGGCATATTACCAAGTGGTACAAATTAAAAGAGTACCTGAAGAAAATAAACCAACCACAAAAATAAATGGAGTATTTATTTTAGAAAGATGTGCAATATCTTTTACCTTTTAATAATACCACATACAAAATCTACTTGAAATTCACCGTCAGAGAACTCAGTTCATTATGTATCCCAAACGAGCTTGTTGATTACATATCATAGAAATGAGTTTTTCAAAAAATAAGAATCAGAAACAATTAGTAAGTAGACTTAAAGAAGTGAAATACATATTATATTTTTTACAAACCCTATACCAAATATATGTACACTGAACTGTTAAAGAATATAGTTAGAATGAAATTGAAAATGTTTACTAAAACCACTAGTAAAAGGCATTTTTATAAGCCCTCAAAATTTGTAAGATGGCTATAACTGGGATAATTGACATAAGCAATATGAAGAAACAAGTTTATATTCTGTAAAATTAATTCAGTAACACTGTCAATTGACATAGTACCCTTATGATTTGTATAGAGAACATACAAGATTTCAGGAAGTCTATTCTGTAGCAAAAAGGGCCTGAATGGAAAAAAGAGCTGAAAAGGTGGTGACCGACAGAATCTGGAAATGGTAAATAACCATTTTACGGGCTTTCAACTTTTCTTGAAGCTTCTTTGAGAATGTTGAATGTCACTGAACTACTATTTCTACACCTATAGTATAGAGTTAATATATGATTAAATGTTTATTAAGAATATTTAGGAAAGAGGTCATTCTTGATAATGCAGGGTATATGATAATAAATGCTTGATACACTATTTTATCAACAGTGAATAGCTCTAGAAGAAAGATTCAATTTTCCCTCCTCTTTTCCAAAATTTTTAACCTAATCTATAAACTGTGCATTGTATAAGTACTATGTCAGTTCTTTGGATTTTGAGTGTTGGTTGCATTGTCAGATGTTTGGAAGGAGAAGCCACACTGTGAAGCTGGCAGAATGGAGAAATACCTGCATGGTGAGAATAGTGTTACTGAAAATAGGTAATCATACAGTCACTCATTTGGGTAAACTCTTCTCCTGCTGTTTTCTTTAAATAGTAAATTTTACAGGAATAAATGAAAATTTATCATCCATATCTTGATTTGAACTATTTTATCAGATCATTTATTTTATTCATTCATTTAGATTTGTTTCTTATGCCAGAAGAAAGAATAGAGCACTGGTAGATCAGTAAGGAAGGAAGGAGTTGTTAGGAATATCAAAGAAAGCACAGGTGCAGTGGAGTGTCAACAAAAATAAATTTTACTTGCATAATTGTACCTAAATTCATTCTTCAGCTTTAGAATGCTGAAACATCCTGACAATACTTTAAATAATAACCTTTGAATGAAAAAATTATTTACCTATTCTATGCAAAATAACAGTATGTCTTGTATATCCCTGTAGTCATTTCTAATAAAGTCAAATGAATAAGCATTATTTTACTAATATTGAATTAGTAAAAATCCCATGATTTCAATCAGTTCTTCTTACTTTTACAAATGAAAATTTTGAAATAAATTAAGTATTTTACTCAGGTTCTTATAGGAAGCTGGGGAACAATAAGGATAACAGCTGAAATATTTCAGCTCTGCTGCTTGAGCTGCAACACTTGGGTTTGGGGCATGGGTCCTCAACCACTAAGTTTCCTTGAGGTTTAGCCTCAGTTATATACACCATCCTTTCTCATCTTTCCTCCTTTTACTAAACTGGCACAAATGTTTCTCTAAAAATTTCTTACACCAATTATTCCTTACATAATAAAAATACTAAAAATCTTATTTGCTTTAGATTTATTTTTAACTTTAGAAATGTAAAGTCAGCAGTGTAGACAAAAGTTGACGTGGGTTATTGCTGTGGACATGGACTTTTTAATGGTAAAAACTGCCGGGTACATAAGCTCTCTGGAGATATAATAAAAATAGACTAAATTACCTTCCAAGTCTCCTCAGAAGAACACTTTTTCCTTTAAAACATTGTATTTTTACCTCAATCATTAAAGGAGAAATTCTGCATACTAGTTGAAATCAGAACATAGAAAACATTTAAACTAAACCTGTGATTTTGGTCGAAGAATAATTGCACACACATTTATATGTTTTTCTATAGTATAGTAGTATAAGATGTCAAACATATCAATGTATTACAAAAACAGGATACTAATCAGGTTATTTTAAGAAGTTGAATTGGGAAATGATGAGAAAAGTTGCACATAAAAATAATTACTTGACATACATTCCAAAGCAAAACTATATTAAATGTTCTTAGTTTTTAAAATATTTTTGTTTGGGAGTCTACGTCCTTATCCAAAGAGTGTTTATAAAGTTCCTACAATACTTGTTTTTAATTTCAAAAATCTATCCTTTCGACCATACTTAGTGATGAATACTCTACATTCGTTGATAATTAATAAGTTTCAAAAGCCATTAAAAGTTATTTAGAGTCAAGTCCAATGACTATTTGCTTATTGGGTCTGTGGGATTGAAGTTGCTACATTGAAGCAAGATTTTAATGTCAGTTTGGCTGAGAAACAGAACAAATAGAAACTGGTTCCATTACAGACAGATTTATTTAATAATGTCTACAGCTCTATCATGGGTCTTATTGTGCCAGTACATGTCATTCATTCTCTTCACACTATTTTGTGTTCACACGATATTCCGAACTGGAAACAGAAACATTTACTTTTTCTTTCAATATTTATCTCTCATACCTTTATAATATACCCACTAAATTTTAGATGTCTTAATACAGAAAAAAATCTAAACAACAAAACAAGAAATTAATCAAAAATACTATGAATACTGCTTATTAAATAGTATTTTGTTTATCTAATACTAAGCCAAAAATTAAAATATGCATAATTACATGTATAGAAACGTGTGTGTGGATAAAAATAATATATATGTTTATATATACAAATTAACTTTAGTAAATTCCTTTAATGAGAGAAATTCATTGAAAAACTATTGACAATGTCACAGATATGCACCAAGAATTTAGATTATTTTCATCTGATGGGTCAAATGTTCTACTATGGCCTTTACCCTTGTTTCTTCACACCTTAATATATTTGCAGAACTCTTTGAACGTCTACAATGACTTGGCTATAGGTGTCTGCTATTTCTGATATATTTTCATTTCTCTCCAACTGGAGGATTCTCTTGATCACAATGATTAGTTAAAAACGTTAAGCAAAGAGAAATAATTCCCAGGTTAAAGAGATATGCTTAAAAAGAATGCAATTATAGCACATTATGCATATTTAAATTAATGGTGAGAAATCTAAGAAGCTAATTGGGCTAAGGTTGCTCCCTTTCTGTCCTCTAGGAAGACTCTGGTACCTCGCCTTGAGATTCTGTGTGCGTGCATACATTTGTGTTTGTATAAAGTGTGTATGTGCATTTTTGTTTCTCTTAAAATAGGCATTACTTAAGCACTAGTTTATTTATCCTTGACACCCATGCTACATAAATGTCATTGCAAATGAGAGGTGCATGACTTTAATATTCCAGTTAAACCTCATGGGTCATGATACAGCCAAGAAATCTGGCTGTTAAAAGTAGATACTCCCCTAGTTTGAACGTAGAAAGGGAATATATGCTTTATTGCAAATCGAAGATTGGGAGATGGAGTAATGAATCCTTTTCAGTAAGAGGTCATTTAAGTATCTTTCTCATTGTTTAGAACATTATTGCATGTACTAGACACATAATAATGATTATTCAATACGACTAGATTTAAACATGCAAAAACCTGTTTAGATCCCCCATAATTCTCCATAAACCACATGAGTAAAAAGCATTTAAAAAAGTGAGGAAAAATATCTCAACCTTGTGGCCTTTACTATAGTATGAATAATAAGTTTCTAGAGAGATTTTCTTGGGATATTAATACATATGGGTTTAATTAATTTATCATTAGACTTTTCCTAGTTGCCCCCAGCTTAAAAAAGATTATAATAGTTGATACCGAATGCATACTGGAAGAGTCAGGAAAAAGAAGCGCCAAGTACATGTGATTTTTTTTTAACAAAGCCTACAATTTCGGGATCACAGTTACACAGAGATATATTACAGTTTCCCTGTTCCTGAGAAATATCACCTCAATAAGCAACCCAACTGCATTTTCTTATCATTATTTCCTATTTGCTTTTTTCTTTGTTTGTTTTAAAGTGTTGCTTTAAATGTTGTTCTGTGTGTGTGTTTGTGAATATGCAAGAAAGAGAGAGAGGGAAAATGCTGTTATTTACCATTTTTATCTTAATTAAGCATCCATCCTAATGATGTGACTTAAGAATGATATATAACATTATCTCTCTAGCAAATTACTTCTCGTCTTCCATGATTTTCTTGACGTCCTTAACACTCTTACAGGTAAACTTGTAGGAAGAGACCCTTTGAAGATGAGACCTTATTTTTAAAGTTATAAATTAAGCTCTCTAATCCAGTTTGGTTGCAAATAAGGGTTAATGAATTAATTAATGCACTTTAGAATAGATAATTATAATCCATGCAATTGCCTTTAATTCCTGGTTATTATCAACCTGTTTATATATATATAAAACTAGAAAGAGGAAAGAGGTGAACAAAAAACTTTAAAGCAAAATTACAGTCTTAAATTACTACTAAGAAAATAATATCTCACATGTTTCATGTGAGAATTGGAATTCAAGTGTATGGAATTAGCATTTGTACTAGTATGCTACTTAGTGTAATTTGGTGAAAACTTTCCATTTCAAATAATGTATTGCAGGACTTTTGTGAACAACATACTGCCATTATTGTTAAGGTATTATATGAATAAAAATAATTCCATACATAATTTCTACTTTCAAGGGTTTTACAAATTAACTGAGAAATATGTCCAACCAGAAATGGTCAAAGAAAAAAGTTAGTAAGTTCTTTATACCACGCAGGAAAACAAGATAATCACGGAGGACATGCAGCTCACTGAACAATGGGTAGTATCCATGAGACTACCTACCAACTACGTCTATCTCATGCTCTATGAATTTTCTCAGTTCCTTTCACATTATATATGATAAATAAATATTAAAAATTGATTTGATATCTTAGGATAAATTTGATGATTGAAAACTAAACTGAATAATTATTTCCCTGATCACAGAATTAAATTAGACTAATTTTCTATTACAACAGAAGCCTGGAAATCATCAATATCAAATCACAAAATGTTGTGAACATATCATTTTGGAAGATTTGAAAAGTAGTACTTACCCCAAAATCGTATATACAGCTCATGAAATTTGTCACCCAAATTGACTTCATAAAAGACTAGTGATGGTTTATTTCATGCGTCAATTTGACTGAACCAATCAATAAATGCCCAGATAGCTTGTTAAGTATTCTTTTGGGGTGTGTCTGTGAGAGTGCTTCAGGAAGAGATCAGCATTTAAATCGGTGGACTGGGGTAAAACAGATGACTCTCCCCAGTGTGGGCAAGCATCATCCTATTTATTTAGGGCCTGGATAGAACAAAAAGACCAGGAACAATGACTTCAGTCTCTACCCGACTATTCAGCTGAAACATGGATCTACTCCTGTCCTCACCAGTCCTGGTTCTCAGGCCTTGAGATCCAAACGGAATTCTATACCCCTTTCTCTCTGACTCTCAGGACTTGGAATTAATTATACCACTAGCTTTCCTGTGTTCCCAACTTGCAGGTGGCAAATGGTAGAACTTCTGGCTGAGCCAATAACTTATAACAAAATTCTTTACATATATAGGTATATATTAATATATTTTTATACTATTGGTTCCATTTCTTTGGAGAACAGTAACACAAGACTTAAAAGAAAAAGGGTAAAGGGGAATTTATGTTCATATTTTTATTTTGCTTTGTTTTGAACAGATCCCTGCTTTATTATGTGTTCAGGGACAGACTATTGATGAGCCTAACGAAGGAGGAAAGTATATCCATCCCTCCATCATGCCAAGTCTAAACAGTGGAGCTGAAAATGGGACTACTTGTAGAATTTATTTGAGTCCTTTGCAGTTAAAGGGTGATGGGGTCAGAAATTTAATGAACTTGTATCTGCAAAACCTACTGAGTAAAAGAGAGATGGCTCACTTGGGTAATTGGAATCCCTCAAGTTTATTAGGCTAAAGTTTTTTCTAAGATTCAAACATGAACTACAGAGGTTAGAGGGCTAGAGGGGCAATGAAGTTGCAAAAAACAGTCTATGTCAAGATACTACCTGACAAATTCATGTTTCTAATGATCTCATCCATTGTTTTTAGTGTTCTACCAAAACTACCAAGTTATCGATGAAGGTTTTAACAGCATGTCAAATATTAACTCTGAGGTGCAGGGTTTTTTTGGTCAGAATAAAAACAAATACAATAAAATATAATTTTTACTGAAATTATAATAAAGAATACAATTTCTTCTAGGAAAATATTGGAATTTTCAGCAAGCAAACTAAAGTTCACTTTTATAAATGTGGAAATCAATGGAGAATATTTTATTATCTTCTCTTAAATTATTCTAAATGTGGTCATAATGTTTCTGTTCAAGTGGACTGGAATGATGGTGGTTGCTTGTATTCTTTGATTCAAAAAATATTTTAACCACATGTATATATTTTTCTAAATGTCTATGTAATTAAGAACAAAAATTATGATAGAACAGTATTTTATGTTAATATACACCACAAATAAAAATTAAAATTTTTCAGTTTACCATGACAGTAAATAAAAATTTTCAAATATTTTCTAGTAAATTTAAAAGTCTCTTGAAGGACAATTGGCAGCAATAAAATCATTATTATTATTTCTCTAAAATTATCTGCTTATTTTGTGACTTCCCAGGTGGAAACAAATGATAAATTTTAATCTTTAGGCTAGGAAGGATTACAAACTGCTTTTGAACTCCAAAACTCTGTTGTTCCAGGTGATAGAAGCGTGCATTAGTTCCTCCAGTCACATTAATCAGTTTCACTTTTGTGATGGCTTCCGCGCTGACCATGAGTGCCACATATCCACATGTACCTAACACGTAAGATGTA